>OY992883.1:52361894-52464394 GCA_963921405.1 Cepaea hortensis | reverse complement strand
GACAGGTAGACTAGGAGGAAATAAAGTTACTAGCCTCTCCAGTTACAGGAGGTTGCATTCATTGGCTGTTTCTGATTAACTAAGAAATGTTACGTTCAGTAGTTTGCCACTACTGTCTGCACACATTGCTTTCTGAACACCGATGCCACATACCATCGAAATCAATGCAGATCGATCTGCACCCAAATTACCAGCTGCTGATTTTGAACCCTCGACTCGGTATGTCAGGGAATTCTGAAACTGCGTTTCACTAACCCCGAAAGCGCAGACGCCGAAGGGCAAATAACAATAATGAAACAATAATGAGTAATATTTCTAGCGCAGTTTATAGACAAGATGCTTCTTCAAAAGTATGTTGGTGGGAGGTTTATACACCTAATATTTCTTCTATACACCCCCGTTCTCTTCTCCCCCACCCTTGCTTAGAATGTTTTGCAGACTACATCAAGAATAACACTCACTGCATGAAGCTCAAACGCCTCCCACTACGCACTGACCGGACACACAACTTGACGGCTGCTTGGATTTGAACTAACTGCCAAAGTGCGGAAGGTGAATACCCTAACCACCTCGCCACCACGAGCAACCTATTGTAATAGGAGAGCGACTAGCGTCAGATGCGGGCAATGTGAACATAAATCACGCCGCGCAGACCGGTTCTACCACATACCTCTGGAGATCGAGACAATCCGGGCCTCTTACAAATAACCGGAATCTGGTTTGTGTCGACAAGAGCTGCTAAATAACAACAGACAAGTTTAGTTGAAAGATTACACTTCTGGCGGGATGGCGGCAGCAAATGGCCAGACAAGCGGACTGTTTGGTAATTCCAGGCACATATAGACATGACCCGGGGCGCTTTGGTGCGATACGATCTTCAATAGTCAGAAATGGTCGTGTACCACAAAACTTGTGCTTGGTTGGTAAACATTCTGGAAGACTGAGCTTTACCTCTTAAGTCCGATGCTTTGGTGTTCAGGTTGTTTCAGCAATGAACAGGGCTTGCATCTATAAAAAATGTGAGGTGTGTATAGACACTGCTCCCGATTTAAATATCTAGGATGTATGATCACAGAGGATGGCAGCATAGACAAAGAAATCGAAATCGGATGTCACAAATCAAGTGGTCTTATTATCAACTATCACCCATACCGAAACATCCAAATATGCCTATGTCCGCAAAACAACAGATAATATTTAGCATATTCACACTAATCGTATGCTAGCAATATCAAACATGGACATTATCCAAATCACACTTACGCAAATCAACAACTGTTAGATGAGAAGCTTGAGGACAGCTGCCAACTTAACAATCCAAGACCGAATAAGAAGTTATTTTATCAGACAGACAGTACGATCACCACCTTCTGTCACATATATTGAAAGGCAGATGATCAAATGGTTCGGGCATCTCGTTACAATACAACACCATCAACTACCAACACTGGTCCTACATCAAAAAACATCTGCTACGAGATTGATTGATTGATTGATTTAGGAACCTACATCACAGCATTCGGGGCTTTCTCATAAGCCCTCCGTCCCCATCCTCAGCAGCAAGCGAAGAGTACCAACACCAATAGTACCAGTAGCAATCTGATTATATGTCCGTCTCGCCTTTCCTCTGAGCGTCGAGCGTCGGCCAGATCCCCTCTTCACTCCTCGCTGTCTCATTCTTGCCAGACCATGGTAATCCATTTGCTCCTCCGAGGTGTAAACGTGCTCCCACAAGGCCGCAACCACGTCTGCCTTGTCATGTATCAATACTCCACCAAGTTTTGCAGAGCCAATCAATCTGTCCGCCTGTTCATTCCCCGGCACACCGGCATGCCCCGGAGAAAAGATCCAGGCGATGCTTGCCACCCGTGACCTCCTAAGCGAAGCAAGCCACTCTGCCCGAAGCTTGCCTGTCCTCACCTTCCTCAGCATGCTTTCTGAGTCAGTTACAATCACGATGTGTGTGTGTATCGTATTCTCCATCCAGCGGAAAGCTGCTACGAGAGCAAGAGGACGCCCGAGAAGAAATTGGATTGACAACATTGTACAAAGACACGGAATGACACTATAACAGAGCCACCCATCGGCTGCTGGAACGTCAACTGCTCCTCACCACGACGCTTGACGGCAAAGGTGGAAGATGATGATGATGATGACTGCTCCCGAGTCGATACCGAAGTACTATCGCCACGAGGGCTGTGTTGCAGGGGTCCCTTCCCCTCTCCAAGCTCAGAAACCAGAAAAGTGTCATCTTCACATCTGCAGAGAGGCAGACTGGAACGTGGCAGGGCCATGGTTCAGCACATCACACAGAGACTGGCCGGGATGAGGCCTGGCTTGCTTGTGTTTTCTCCGTGGATCTACTGTATTCTATTGCCAGCAGACTCCAACCCCAAGTCCGGAGAGAAAAATCAGTACTTAACTCTTTCAGTCACAACAATGTCAGCAGCTGTCCATAGATAAACCGTCTCCATTTTCGTTATGTAGCCAAGATAAACAGTCTTCATTTTTTTGTGTAGCCAAGATAAACAGTCTTCATTGTTATGTAACCAAGATAAACAGTCTTCATTGTTATGTAACCAAGATAAACAGTCTTCACTGTTATGTAGCCAGGGTAAACAGTCTTCATTGTTGTTATGTAGCAAAGATAAACAGTCTTCATTGTTGTTATGTAACCAAGATAAACAGTCTTCATTGTTGTGTGTAGCCAAGATAAACAGTCTTCGTTGTTATGTAGCCAAGATACACAGTCTTCATTGTTATGTAGCAAAGATAACAGTTTCATTGTTTTGTGTAGCCAAGATAAACAGTCTTCATTGTTGCTATGTAGCCAAGATAAACAGTCTTCATTGGTGCTATGTAGCCAAGATAAACAGTATTCATTGTTGTCGTGTAGCCAAGATAAACAGCCTTCATTATTGTTATGTAGCCAAGATCAAAAGTCTTCATTGTTGTTATGTTGCCAAGATAAACAAAGTCTCAATTTTTTTTTATATAGCTGAGAAAAACAGTCTTCATTGTTATGTAACCAAGATAAACACAATGTTTGAAAGAAAACGTCTGCGAGAAACACAGAGAGAAACATAAAGAACAGACTGGTCCAGCCTGGGAATGAATATTCAGATTGCAAAACTGACGACTGTCTCACACCAAAACTTGCGCGAGCGCTCACGCAGACACGCACTTGAACATTCTGACCTACATACACAACCCAGCTACCAGGGAAAGGAGGGTATCTGAGAGGTGGGGGGGGGGGGGGATGTCTGAGAGATGGGCGGGGAAGATAAAATCATCAGACTGTTACAGCTTTGCTAGGTTTCATAACGGAGGCACATCTGCAGTTTAAAAAGATAAAAATTGCCCCGTAGACTAGAAGCAAAACTAGTGGCAAATGTCAACCGTCTGGCCGGATCGACTCCACCGCCAATTTCAATCATCCCCGATTTGCCTTAGTTTGCCTGCCGCCGCTTCCCCAGGGAACTAGGAACCGCAACTCTGTCACTTGTGTGCAGTTGGTCTTTGTAGCCGGTAATTGTTTGAGACAGGAGTTAACTGTGTAATTGCGTAAGGCAAAAGGGGGTTAAAGTAGTAACTGTCTCAGGCAGGAGGAGTTAAAAGTTGGCACATAAGCTTACAGGGGCAAAACTGGATAGAGTGGGTTAAAGTGGACACCGGATTACAGAAGCAAAACTGGATAGAATGGGTTCAAGTCGACATAGAAGATTACAGTAGCAAAAGTGGATAGTGTTGGTTCAAGTCGTAGAAGATGACAGTAGCAAAACTGGATAGAATTGGTTCAAGTCGACATAAAAGATTACAGTAGCAAAACTGGATAGAATGGGTTCAAGTCGACATAGAAGATTACAGTAGCAAAACTGGATAGAATGGGTTCAAGTCGACATAGAAGATTTAAAAGGTAAGAGAATCGACTTCATTGCACCAGGGTTTATCCCATATGGCAGGGCGGTCTGCCAAAAGCGTCGCACAAAGCACGAACTCCGTAGCTCCGGCGAAGACCCCCAGGAGCCCGAGAAAATTGCACTCGTGAACCGAACGACGTAGCCTGGAATCGAACCTACAACCTTCGGAACGAGGCCGGCGGTGTAACCACTTAAACACGGATACTCCTTTGACATAGAAGATTACAGCAGCAAAACTGGATAGTGTGTTAAAGTTGACACATAAACATATAGTAGTAAAACTAGATAGAGCTGGTTAAAGTCGACACATAAATGTATAGTAGTACAACTAGATAAAGTTGTTTAAAGTCGATACATAAACATATAGTAGTAAAACTAGATCGGGTTGGTTAAAGTCGACACATAAACATATAGTAGTAAAACCAGATAGAGCTGGTTAAAGTTATGGTAGTAAAACTCGATTGAGTTGGTTAAAGTCGGTACAGAAGATAACAGTAGCAAAACTGGATAGACTTGTTTAAAGTTGACACAGAAGATAACACTTTAGGTAATGTCCTATCTTCACTGCTGGATGGATCTAGTCATTACGATATAACTGGACTTCTACACTTCCGGTCCCAAACATGGCGGATAGGCATTTAAACCGTTAAGGCCTCTAGCGTGTTTACGCTTGTGGCTACGGTATGCATTCGCATTTTCCTCATGTTGGACTGGTAGTGCATGGTTCCGTCGCCCTGCTAATGAGTGCGTGGCGCGACACAGTGAGCTGTGCGTTTCTGTGGAATGCTTTTACATATGTCCGCGGTTGTTTGTAGCGTGAACTGCAGGTTCGGAACGATGGCGGCCGGCTGTAGCTGAATTGACTGGCTTGCCTTTTCGGTTCACGCGTGTATTTGTCTCCGAGAATCCTGCGGGTCGTAGCTGGAGCTACGGAGTTCGTGCTTTGTGCGGCGCTTTCGGCGGGTCGGCCTGCGAAAAGATACCGAGCCTTATGGGATAAAACCCTGGTCGATGAAGTCTTTCCAGTGACTGCCAATTCTTCTTCTTCTTCTTTTCGTTCATCCGGAGTGTTTTTTTTCCAGATGTGATTGCGGTGTGTCTGTTATGCGCCCTTGGGCCGAAACCCGTAGGCCAACACATCGACTTTAGCGTGCATTTTTGACCAGGTAGCATTCCTGGGACTGCCAATTCTATCGATGATGAACTGTACTGTTTCTATGATAATTACTGCACGGCGCATCGAGTGTTGAGTTATCCTCACCGCTAGGGTGATCTCATCTCTTTGGTAACTGCGGTACTCACCAAAGCTAGGAGGATCTTGCCACTAAAACTACTGCAGGCGCTGCTAGTATTCAGTCACTTCAAAGAATGAAGAATTATACCTCTCCAATTGATCAACTAGATTGATGTTGTTGTTGTTGTTGTTGTTGCTTATCTTGTTGTTATGGATCCGGCAGTGCCTATGCTTCCAATCTTCGTAATACTTAAGCTGCAGCAGAAGTTCCCACACGCTGCCCAGAAATATAACGAGATAGCGGGAGTAAATTCCACCATTTATCAGAGCCACATCTTGGAGTGCCAGCGCCGCCATACCTGCCTGGCGGCCATATTTGTCAGCTGGGTGAATAATGTTCGTGTTGCGCTCCTGGCATCCTGTGATTACCACTGACATGCCAGTCACCGTCACGGGTGATCAATGGTGGTATGTCTGGTTTTGCTTGAGACAAATTGAGAGAGAGAGAGAGAGAGAGAGAGAGAGAGAGAGAGAGAGAGAGAGAGAGAAGAGGGGGGGGGGAGAGAGAGAGACGCTCACAGTTAGTTTTTAATTCGTATTATGTTTAATCAATGATGGTATCTGGTTCTGCTTAAGACAAATTGAGAGAGAGAGAGAGAGAGAGAGAGAGAGAGAGAGAGAGAGAGAGAGAGAGAGAGAGAGAGAGAGAGAGAGAGAGAGATTGAGAGAAGCGACTGAGAGAAAAAAGAGACACACACACACAGAGAAAGACACACACACACACACACACACAGAAGAGAGGGGGAAAGATGAGGTGGGGGAAAACTCAGTCAGTTTTTAATTCGTAATATAATTAATCAATGATGGTACGTCTGACATTGTTTATTTCACACACACACACACACACATAGAGAGAGATTGAGAGAAGCGACTGAGAGAAAAAAGAGAGACACACACACAGAGAAAGACACACACACACACACACACACACACACACACACACACACAGAAGAGAGGGGGAAAGATGAGGTGGGGGAAAACCCAGTTAGTTTTTAATTCGTAATATAATTAATCAATGATGGTACGTCTGACATTGTTTATTTCACACACACACACACACACACACACACACACACACACACAGAGAGAGAGAGAGAGAGAGAGAGAGAGAGAGAGAGAGAGAGATGAGAGATAAGAAAAAAATAGGGGAGAGAAAGGTGGGGGGGGGGGAACACAGGAAAAGTGGGAAATGTTGGGTAAGGTGGGAAATTTTGGGTAAAGTGGAAATGTTGGGTCCCCTCTGACGTGTCTCCACCTTGCCGTGGTAGAGGGGCTTGAGTGTTCCAATCCCTAGAGTTATACCGACCCTAGCACAGCTACATGTCGGACAGGTCAAGGGATAGGAACCAGACCAAGAGAGACACACACCTGCTACTCTGCAGGTAGAATGAGGACAGGTGGTCGAAGTCCGAATCAGGCACACGATGCCACAACATTCTTGGTCCAGACACATATTCTACGGCTCTCTGCTGAGGGATATGGCTGAACGCCTCTAAGCCAATATCCCCGGATGTGAGAGCCGGGCCGACACTCACCCACTGCAAAATGGAGGTGAGATGGTGAGCCTGCTACATGCTCAGACACTTGTTTGAAGGCTCTCACCCGAGGGATATGAGGGATCCTCCGGATGAGAAAGCCTGGCCTTACTCGCTCTCTGCTGCATGGGGGTAAGGTTCTGAGCCGGCAGCACATGTAGCCTACCTCGTGAACGTTACTAAAGGTGAAAAAGCGTCCCAATCGCACGCAGTGGTTACGATGCAAGACTACTAGAGCTCATTGAGTGAGCGTAATCAAAGGTTGAAAAACGCCTCAGTGACACGAAACGGAACGCTTGGCTAGCGAATCCATTACGTGGAAGTCCGAAGTGAAAGCTTGCCGAGTGGATGTCGTCTCATTAAAGCGAAATGGAACGCTTGGCTAGCGAGCCCATTACGTAGAGGTCCGAAGCGAAAGCTTGCTGAGTGGATGTCGTCTGCAGACTGACCGTTCCTGGTTTGCATGGGGAGCGGCCAGTGGCGAACGAAACACCCAGTATACTGAAGTGAGGAATTAAAGCAGTCATGAGCCCAGTCCCAGAGCGCTATGTACCGGCTCTGCAATTATGGAAGCCTCCTTGGATGGCGGGGAATGCCCATGGTCTGCCCATGCTTTCCCTTTTCTAACTTGACCAGCTGAGATGTGGACGGCACCACAACAGTGAGAGTCCCCCAGGAATACTAACATGTTTAAAAAACGCAGACAAAAGTCGGATGTGTTGGCCTAAGGGTTTTGGCCCAAGGGTGCATAACAAAACGCCGCAATTACGTATTTAAAAAAAAAAAAAAAAAAACCCACTCCGGATGAACGCAGCAGAAGAATAAGAAATGTTGGATAAAATGTGAAATATTAGGTAAGGTGGGAAATGTTAGGTAAGGTGGGAAATGTTAGGTAAGGCGGGAAATGTTAGGTAAGGTGGGAAATGCTAGGTAAGGTGGGAAATGTTGGGTAAAGAGGGAAATGTTGGGTAAAGTGGGAAAATATTGAGTAAAGTAGGAGATAGTGGGTAAAGTGGGAGATGCAGGGTAAAGTATGGCATACTGGGTGTAAAGTGGCTGCCGCTGAGTAAAGTTGGGGATGTAAGTTAAAGTGGAAAATTTTGAGTAAAGTGCGTATCTATATTTGGGAATAAATGAAGCTATCTTCATTAAAAAGTAAAATGTACACATACAATAGGATTATAATGTGGGCAGACAACGTCAAGAGACGGAACAGAAGAGGATTGTCTGAGTGCATAGTGAAGTCGCACGGCACAAAGTGTAGTAGACACATGACAGCACAGGCATTTGCCAGCAAAAAATATAGGAGACGCAAGACAGCACAAAGTATAGGCGACACAAGACTGCATAAAGTGTAGGGGACACATGACAGCACAAAGTCTAGGGAACACATGACAGCATAAAGTGTAAGGGACACATGACAGAGCAAAGTGTAGAGGACACATGACAGCGCAAAGTGTAGGAGACACATGACAGCACAAAGTCTAGGGGACACATGACAGCACAAAGTGTAGGGGACACATGGCAGCGCAAAGTGTAGGAGACACATGACAGCACAAAGTCTAGGGGACACATGACAGCACAAAGTGTAGGGGACACATGACAGCGCAAAGTGTAGGAGACACATGACAGCACAAAGTGTAGGAGACACATGACAGCACAAAGTGTAGGAGACACATGACAGCGCAAAGTGTAGGAGACACATGACAGCACAAAGTGTAGGGGACACATGACAGCACAAAGTCTAGGGGACACATGACAGCACAAAGTGTAGGGGACACATGACAGTACAAAGTCTATGGGACACATGACAGCACAAAGTGTAGGAGACACATGACAGCGCAAAGTGTAGGAGACACATGACAGCACAAAGTGTAGGAGACACATGACAGCACAAAGTGTAGGGGACACATGACAGCGCAAAGTGTAGGAGACACATGACAGCACAAAGTGTAGGAGACACATGACAGCACAAAGTGTAGGAGAAACATGACAGCGCAAAGTGTAGGAGACACATGACAGCACAAAGTGTAGGGGACACATGACAGCGCAAAGTGTAGGAGACACATGACAGCGCAAAGTGTAGGAGACACATGACAGCACAAAGTGTAGGGGACACATGACAGCACAAAGTGTAGGAGACACATGACAGCGCAAAGTGTAGGAGACACATGACAGCACAAAGTGTAGGGACACATGACAGCGCAAAGTGTAGGAGACACATGACAGCGCAAAGTGTAGGAGACACATGACAGCACAGGCAGCATCCAGCGCAAAGTGTAACAGACACATAACAGCACAAAGTCTAGGGGACACATGACAGCACAAAGTATAGGAGACACTTGACAGCTCATTGAGCTGCCAGCATAGAGGGTTGGAGACATATGACAGCACGGGCAACCCCCAGCACAAAGTGTAGAAGACACATGACAGCACAGGTTGCAGCCAGTAGAAAATGTAGGAGACACATGACAGCACAAAGTGTAGGGGACACATGACAGCACAAAGTCTAGGGGACACATGACAGCACAAAGTGTAGGAGACACATGACAGCGCAAAGTGTAGGAGACACATGACAGCACAAAGTGTAGGGGACACATGACAGCGCAAAGTGTAGGAGACACATGACAGCACAAAGTGTAGGAGACACATGACAGCACAAAGTGTAGGAGACACATGACAGCGCAAAGTGTAGGAGACACATGACAGCACAAAGTGTAGGGGACACATGACAGCGCAAAGTGTAGGAGACACATGACAGCGCAAAGTGTAGGAGACACATGACAGCACAGGCAGCATCCAGCACAAAGTGTAACAGACACATAACAGCACAAAGTCTAGGGGACACATGACAGCACAAAGTATAGGAGACACTTGACAGCTCATTGAGCTGCCAGCATAGAGGGTTGGAGACATATGACAGCACGGGCAACCCCCAGCACAAAGTGTAGAAGACACATGACAGCACAGGTTGCAGCCAGTAGAAAATGTAGGAGACACATGACAGCACAAAGTGTAGGGGACACATGACAGCACAAAGTCTAGGGGACACATGACAGCACAAAGTGTAGGAGACACATGACAGCGCAAAGTGTAGGAGACACATGACAGCACAAAGTGTAGGGGACACATGACAGCGCAAAGTGTAGGAGACACATGACAGCACAAAGTGTAGGAGACACATGACAGCACAAAGTGTAGGAGACACATGACAGCGCAAAGTGTAGGAGACACATGACAGCACAAAGTGTAGGGGACACATGACAGCGCAAAGTGTAGGAGACACATGACAGCGCAAAGTGTAGGAGACACATGACAGCACAGGCAGCATCCAGCACAAAGTGTAACAGACACATAACAGCACAAAGTCTAGGGGACACATGACAGCACAAAGTATAGGAGACACTTGACAGCTCATTGAGCTGCCAGCATAGAGGGTTGGAGACATATGACAGCACGGGCAACCCCCAGCACAAAGTGTAGAAGACACATGACAGCACAGGTCGCAGCCAGTACAAAATGTAGGAGACACATGACAGCACGGGCGGCCCCCAGCACAAAGTGTAGGAGACACATGACAGCACGGGCGGCCCCCAGCACAAAGTGTAGGAGACACATGACAGCCGAAGTTTAAGGTGCAGATGGCACTGGATGGTGGTCCTGGTAGTCTAAGCGTTGGAATCTCTTGTCCTGGCTAAAGTGGGAAGATAACCGGGTTTTTACTTCTAGACTGAGAACTTCATTATATCCTTGTTAAGTACAATAGTGCTTGTATTGATGTGACTTTTCCTCTGGAGTAAACTAGGCAGGCCGAGAAAGGAAACTTGCTGTGTAGGCAATACATGGTCTCTACAATTCAGCCCAGACTTCGTGCTATGGAGAGGTATAACTCCATCCTGGTCCCCGCCGTGGGTTGTGGTAATTATCCCTTTAAAAAAAAAAAAAGAATAGTGTAACAAACTATCGTCTATCAAGACGGCAAGGTGCCAGTCGTAATGGTAGTTGTCTTGATTGATTGATTGATTGATTTAGGAACCGACATCACAGCATTCGGGACATTCCCATAAGCGCTCCGTCCCCATCCTCAGCAGCCAGCGAAGAGTTCCAACACTAATAGTTCCAGTCTTTCTTGAGTAATGTGCAAGTCATCTGTCTTCGGGACACGTTGAAATTGACATTCTTTGTTTAAAGAGTTTTATGTTTTGATTTAAAAAGTCGCGTTATATTTTGATAGAGGGGATTAGTTAGTCAAAGAAAAAGGTAGCAGCTGGGATGTGCCTATATGCATTCATGAAACTTTCTGATGTACTGATAATGATTATTGTAAAGATGATGATGATTATGATGATGACAATGATGATTTTGGTAATGACAATTATGATGAATTTGGTAATGGCAATTATGATTATCATGATGACAATGATTATGATGAGATTATGGTGATGACAATGGTGATGATGATGATTATGAAGACGACGATGATGATGACGACATTATGGCCCTAATGTTCAAGAAAAAGGATGTTTTCTGCTGTTGGGAATGATGACGACGTAGATGATGTTGATATGGATCGAATGTTATGGAAGCAGTTATGTGCAGTGATAATGACAATAACAACATTGAAGACCACAGCAACTATGATCACACACCACAACGATGGTCACACACCACAACGATGATCACACACCACAACGATGATCACACACGAATTCTTACCTTTATAGAATCAAAACATGCCACCACTCTGCCGTTCTGTATTTCCACGTGCGGAGGTGGGTGAGCAAACTTGCATTCAGTATCCGTGCGTGAGCACTTGCTCCGCTGGAACTCACGACAGACTTCAAGGGTCAGCCACCTGGAGTCCTTGACCCCCGGATTGGAGGATGCGGGCAGTATAACCATCTGAGGGGTGCTGTGGACCAGCTGGGCCATGTTTGCGGGTGAGCTGGACGGCGTCAGCAGCGTGGTGGTTGCTGCTGCGGATGGCGGTATCGGTGGCGGGGTGACGGCGATGAAAGGGTGCTGGTTCAACCCTCGGTCCCAGGGAGGCGACGGCGAGGGGGTGGGGAAGGCGTGTGCAGAAATACTCGTGGGTTGGTTGGATACCCTGGAAAGACAATAAAAAAAAATATGCACGATAATACACCTGGATAGAAATCTCTCTCTCTCCCTCTCTGTGTGTGTGTGTGTGTGTGTGTGTTTGTTTGTTTGTTTTTATCTTTCATTGTCTCTCTCGCACCCCTTTACTCTATAGTCTCTGTCTCCCTCTCTTTCTTACACAAACACACATTCTGTGTAACCATATATATATATATATATATATATATATATATATATATATATATATATATATATATATATATATATATATATATATATTTATATTTATTCTATGGCTCGATCTCTTTCCGCATGGCGGCTTGTAGTAAGCGTTGTACAAAACACGAACTCCGTAGCTTCAGCGACTAGCCCCAGGAGTCAGCGAGTAAACTGCACTCATAAACTAAATGACCAAGCGCAGGATCGAGCCCACGACCTTTGAAGGCATTTATCAATAACTAATAAATGGCATTAAATAAAAATAAAATAAAAAAACAAAACAAATAAACATTATAACTAACAAAATAAATGTGAGCCTAATAACGTCATCGCAATGAAAGGTGTAGGCCAGTGGTTCTCAACCTTTTTTGGCCCATGCACCCCTTCACCATATGTTCAGAACGTTATTCCCCCTTTCGTATTTCCTCCCCCCCCCCCACCCCCTGCCCCTACACAGTATACGTAATAATTGAAGCTAAATGTAATAACATATACTAGACCACGTCTAGACGTCTACATAAAACGTGATTTGCGGGTCTACTTACGTTATAAAACAAATTTCAGTAGGGCGAGAAGTACATAACTGTAAAGTATGGAGGAAAAAACAATATCGAGTAATCGCTTCTTGTATTAAAGCGATTTTGAAATAATTTTAATCCCTCCCCCCTCCCTGGAAACCCTAAAATTCTCCTATGGGGGGGGGGGGGAACTCCCCACCGGTTGAGAACCACTGGTGTAGGCAATAGGGATGGAGTCAGTATCTGATATCGTCAACAAAGGAAGGAATGAAAACAACAGCAAAGAGGCACCCTGCCAGGCTTGTATCAGAGGAACTCGTCTAAACCACCAGATGTTTGTAAAGTCTCACTATGTAGAACAAAAATGCAAACTTCTTCCGTTGATAAAACCATTCTGTTTGGAGTGCAAAGAATTACTCCAGCAGACGACAGCCATTCGCTACATATTGCTTCACGATGGACTGTGGAGCACATGTTGTGATGACATCGTGTACTTCATTTTTCGAATTTGTTCTACGTACTTTACAAACACCCGCTACAAAGGAAAAGAAAGGACTATGGCAAAACTAACCCGCAGCACTATGAACTACCTCAATTATAACAAAGATTGAGGAAACATGATATGAAACTGGAATGATCTTCTTTGAATAACAATTTGAAGTTATCAGTGTCGATAATAATGTGCTTCTTAGTTTACAGAAGAAACATACCAATATCAGATATGGATTACTTTGTGTTTGTGAATATAACGCTGAAAGACAGACAGACAGACAGGCAGGCAGACAGACAGACAGACAGACAGACAGACAGACAGACAGACAGACAGACAGACAGAAAGAAAGAAAGAAAGAAAGAAAGAAAGAAAGAAAGAAAGAAAGAAAGAAAGAAAGAAAGAAAGAAAGATTTTTGGCCCTATGTGGTCAACCGAAGTCCTCTTGGATCTGGTAATGACTTCCTGGTATCTTTCTCCCTGCATTCAGTTCAGTAGTCTCGTAACTAATATGTCATTCGGTATGTCGGAGCGACCCCGTGGCCTGGTTTAATTCTAGTATCCAATTATCACAAAATTCGAGTGTCTTACAGACCTGGTGTAAATCAGGAAAGATAACCAATGTGATAATAAGTAACCTAAACTTGGCAGTATTATCTTATCTCCCCTGGTAAATTACCAGCTAGTCTAGTTACACATGATGAAACGAATTACTGGCAATAGTTGACAAGAAAGATAAATATTACACTTCACGATAGGTCAGATAAACATGGCTGCTGAAGTAAATAACATAAAGTTTGCGGCAAAATATAAACAGCTCACTTAATCATCTTCCTCTTATAGGATGGTTCCGAAGTGAGGGATGGGAGCTTCTGTGTCTTCAACACGTAGTCAAAGAAACTGGTAGAGGAATAGTGTGCCCATGTCTCAATCTTGTAGTAGAAGAGGAACATGTGTGTCCCCATGTCTCCATCTTGTAGTAGAAGAGGTGTGTCCCCATGTCTCAATCTTGTAGTAGAAGATGAACATATATGTCCCCATGTCTCAATCTTGTAGTAGAAGAGGAACATATGTGTCCCCATGTCTCAATCTTGTAGTAGAAGAGGAACATGTGTGTCCCCATGTCTCAATCTTGTAGTAGAAGAGGAACATATGTGTCCCCATGTCTCAATCTTGTAGTAGAAGAGGAACATATGTGTCCCCATGTCTCAATCTTGTAGTAGAAGAGGAACATATGTGTCCCCATGTCTCAATCTTGTAGTAGAAGAGGAACATATGTGTCCCCATGTCTCAATCTTGTAGTAGAAGAGGAACATATGTGTCCCCATGTCTCCATCTTGTAGTAGAAGAGGTGTGTCCCCATGTCTCAATCTTGTAGTAGAAGAGGAACATATGTGTCCCCATGTCTCAATCTTGTAGTAGAAGAGGAACATATGTGTCCCCATGTCTCAATCTTGTAGTAGAAGAGGAACATGTGTGTCCCCATGTCTCAATCTTGTAGTAGAAGAGGAACATATGTGTCCCCATGTCTCCATCTTGTAGTAGAAGAGGTGTGTCCCCATGTCTCAATCTTGTAGTAGAAGAGGAACATATGTGTCCCCATGTCTCAATCTTGTAGTAGAAGAGGAACATATGTGTCCCCATGTCTCAATCTTGTAGTAGAAGAGGAACATATGTGTCCCCATGTCTCAATCTTGTAGTAGAAGAGGAACATATGTGTCCCCATGTCTCAATCTTGTAGTAGAAGAGCAACACATGTGTCCCCATGTCTCAATCTTGTAGTAGAAGAGGAACATATGTGTCCCCATGTCTCAATCTTGTAGTAGAAGAGGAACATATGTGTCCCCATGTCTCAATCTTGTAGTAGAAGAGGAACATATGTGTCCCCATGTCTCAATCTTGTAGTAGAAGAGCAAGATATGTGTCTCCATCTTGTAGTAGAAGAGCAACATATGTGTCCCCATGTCTCAATCTTGTAGTAGAAGAGCAACACATGTGTCCCCATGTCTCAATCTTGTAGTAGAAGAGGAACATATGTGTCCCCATGTCTCAATCTTGTAGTAGAAGAGGAACATATGTGTCCCCATGTCTCAATCTTGTAGTAGAAGAGGAACATATGTGTCCCCATGTCTCAATCTTGTAGTAGAAGAGCAAGATATGTGTCTCCATCTTGTAGTAGAAGAGCAACATATGTGTCCCCATGTCTCAATCTTGTAGTAGAAGAGCAACACATGTGTCCCCATGTCTCAATCTTGTAGTAGAAGAGGAACATATGTGTCCCCATGTCTCAATCTTGTAGTAGAAGAGGAACATATGTGTCCCCATGTCTCAATCTTGTAGTAGAAGAGGAACACATGTGTCCCCATGTCTCAATCTTGTAGTAGAAGAGGAACATATGTGTCCCCATGTCTCAATCTTGTAGTAGAAGAGGAACATATGTGTCCCCATGTCTCAATCTTGTAGTAGAAGAGCAAGATATGTGTCTCCATCTTGTAGTAGAAGAGCAACATATGTGTCCCCATGTCTCAATCTTGTAGTAGAAGAGCAACACATGTGTCCCCATGTCTCAATCTTGTAGTAGAAGAGGAACATATGTGTCCCCATGTCTCAATCTTGTAGTAGAAGAGGAACATATGTGTCCCCATGTCTCCATCTTGTAGTAGAAGAGGTGTGTCCCCATGTCTCAATCTTGTAGTAGAAGAGGAACATATGTGTCCCCATGTCTCAATCTTGTAGTAGAAGAGGAACATATGTGTCCCCATGTCTCAATCTTGTAGTAGAAGAGGAACATGTGTGTCCCCATGTCTCAATCTTGTAGTAGAAGAGGAACATATGTGTCCCCATGTCTCCATCTTGTAGTAGAAGAGGTGTGTCCCCATGTCTCAATCTTGTAGTAGAAGAGGAACATATGTGTCCCCATGTCTCAATCTTGTAGTAGAAGAGGAACATATGTGTCCCCATGTCTCAATCTTGTAGTAGAAGAGGAACATATGTGTCCCCATGTCTCAATCTTGTAGTAGAAGAGGAACATATGTGTCCCCATGTCTCAATCTTGTAGTAGAAGAGGAACATATGTGTCCCCATGTCTCAATCTTGTAGTAGAAGAGCAAGATATGTGTCTCCATCTTGTAGTAGAAGAGCAACATATGTGTCCCCATGTCTCAATCTTGTAGTAGAAGAGCAACACATGTGTCCCCATGTCTCAATCTTGTAGTAGAAGAGGAACATATGTGTCCCCATGTCTCAATCTTGTAGTAGAAGAGGAACATATGTGTCCCCATGTCTCAATCTTGTAGTAGAAGAGGAACATATGTGTCCCCATGTCTCAATCTTGTAGTAGAAGAGCAAGATATGTGTCTCCATCTTGTAGTAGAAGAGCAACATATGTGTCCCCATGTCTCAATCTTGTAGTAGAAGAGCAACACATGTGTCCCCATGTCTCAATCTTGTAGTAGAAGAGGAACATATGTGTCCCCATGTCTCAATCTTGTAGTAGAAGAGGAACATATGTGTCCCCATGTCTCAATCTTGTAGTAGAAGAGGAACACATGTGTCCCCATGTCTCAATCTTGTAGTAGAAGAGGAACATATGTGTCCCCATGTCTCAATCTTGTAGTAGAAGAGGAACATATGTGTCCCCATGTCTCAATCTTGTAGTAGAAGAGCAAGATATGTGTCTCCATCTTGTAGTAGAAGAGCAACATATGTGTCCCCATGTCTCAATCTTGTAGTAGAAGAGCAACACATGTGTCCCCATGTCTCAATCTTGTAGTAGAAGAGGAACATATGTGTCCCCATGTCTCAATCTTGTAGTAGAAGAGGAACATATGTGTCCCCATGTCTCAGTCTTGTAGTAGAAGAGGAACATATGTGTCCCCATGTCTCAATCGTGTAGTAGAAGAGCAAGATATGTGTCTCCATCTTGTAGTAGAAGAGCAACATATGTGTCCCCATGTCTCAATCTTGTAGTAGAAGAGGAACACATGTGTCCCCATGTCTCAATCTTGTAGTAGAAGAGCAACACATGTGTCCCCATGTCTCAATTTTGTAGTAGAAGAGGAACATATGTGTCCCCATGTCTCAATCTTGTAGTAGAAGAGGAATATATGTGTCTCCATGTCTCAATCTTGTAGTAGAAGAGGAACATATGTGTCTCCATCTTGTAGTAGAAGAGGAACTTCTATTTTCCAATGTGCCCATCCTGAAGTGCTAGAGCAGTGGTTCTCAACCGGTGGGGAATTCCCCCCCCCCCTCCCAGGGGGGAATTTTAGGGTTTCCAGGGGGAAAATTAAGATTATTTCAAGATCGCGTTAATACAAAAACCGATTGCTTGATATTGTTTTTCCCTTCATACTCTACGGTTCTGTACATCTCACCCTTCTAAAATTCATTTTATAAAGTAGACCCGCAAATCACGTTTTATAAAACGTCTAGACTTGTTTTAGTATGTGCTATTAAATTTAGCTTCCATTATTACGTATACTGTGTAAAAAGGGAGGGGGATATTAGGTAGGAAATACGAAAAGAGGGGGGGGGGGGGATGACGTTCTGAAAATATGGTGAAGGGGGACACGGGCCAAAAAATGTTGAGAACCACTGTGTTAGAGGAACGTCAGCGTCGCCATCTTGTAGGGGTAGAGTGATTGTATGTCGGCATGTCTCCATCTTGTAGGGGTAGAGTAATTGTATGTCGGCATGTCTCCATCTTGTAGGGGTAGAGTAATTGTATGTCGGCATGTCTCCATCTTGTAGGGGTAGAGTGATTGTATGTCGGCATGTCTCCAGCCTGGGTATCTAAGCCATTTGACTGTTATTTAAAGTCTATATGCCTTGGCCTAAGCCTGGACATCTGAGCCTGATCAGCGATGTTTAAAGTCGTTTGCCTAGGTCTCCCAAAATAAAACGTGTGTGTGTGTGTGTGTGAGAGAGAGAGAGAGAGAGAGAGAGAGAGAGAGTAAGCAAGAGTGTGTGTGTGTGTGTGTGAGAGAGAGAGAGAGAGTGTGTGTGTGTGTGTGTGTGTGTGTGTGTGTGAGAGAGAGAGAGAGAGAGAGAGAGAGAGAGAGAGAGAGAGAGAGAGAGAGAGAGAGATTATAACAAATTAAATCGGCGAGTAATGTGCCATGTTGTTCACAACAGACGTCACAACAGTAGACACGGGACCTAATACCTATGTTATTAACCCCGCGAGATCCCAGATCCCTACACTGTTGCAGGAGGTATAACCAACACTTAACTCGGGGTCTTCTTCTTCGTTCGGCCTTATTTCGAAAGTAATTGCGTTGTGTCTGTTTATAGCGGAACTGCGATTTTGCGCCTTTCGGCCGACACATCCGACATCTTCAGGCGTTTAATTTATTCACCGGGTTAACCTTCCCGGAACTCCAGATATGAATCCGGACTGTTAAGTTAGTGAGCTTGGAGCACAAGCGATTTTTATTTAGTTTCATATCCTTTACAGCAGTCGCAGTCACCACCAGCATTTTTTTGCTGTTGTGATTGATCTCTTGGCAAGTTTGGGTTAGTTGTTTGCCATTGCTTTCTGAACGACCGGCATCCATTCCATTTCGTAAAAAACCAACGCATCGTGGTCTGCTGCCAAATCGCGTGCAGCTGTGTTTCGAACGCAGGTATGCGGAATTACGAACAGTATCCGTAACCTCTTCACCACGGAGCAGTTAATAAATTATAAGCCATTAGGATACTATGCTGCTTTAGGAATGTGCACACAAACTGCAGCAAAAACAGAAACATTCGCGGATTATTTATAACAGAACAAAGTAATCTATTACACCAGCTTATGGCTCCACGTTCAGATAGCCATGGCAAACTACAAAACAATGCTGCATGTCCTTCGCAGGACGTTGTGCTCAACCCCAAGTTGATTTACTAGGTAATTATACGTTCAGTAGTTTGCCATTGCTTTCTGGACGAGAAGTGGAGGACGAAGTCAACTGACAAGTGTAATTAATTATCCCGTTACCCAGTCGCCAAAGCCATGAAGTTTAAGAACAAGTACTCTTATCCAT
Organism: Cepaea hortensis; assembly: GCA_963921405.1. Classification (NCBI taxonomy): domain Eukaryota; kingdom Metazoa; phylum Mollusca; class Gastropoda; order Stylommatophora; family Helicidae; genus Cepaea; species Cepaea hortensis. Next base: position 52,445,292 of record OY992883.1, on the reverse strand, counting down.
TTGACAAACTACTGAACGTAAACTTGCTCAGGAATCACGAACAGCCCAAAAATACTGGGGTCGACTGCTACGTCCTGTAAAGAACATGCAACTAGCCTAACTCTTACCCACTCGGCGACATTGAGCTTTATAAAGGCAAACTATCGAACGTAACATCGCCTTGTAAATGACAAACAGCTTATAGCGGCTGGATGTGGATGTAACATCCTGTACAAGATATGCAATTAAACAACAAATCTTTGTTAATGTTAGCACAACACACACAACATATTCAACACGAGCTTACAGAAGATGGTCCTCGGGGAAGGCAAACATGATCAACTGTCAGAGATCCGTCTCAGCGAGAAGTGAACAAGGATGACAATAACATGAACTTTACAACTGGGGTCTGTGTGGCAAGTTTCGTTGCAACATTCGTTGAACTTCCGCTTTCAGTGTCTTTCGGTGTCTAAGTTACGTCACAATTGTAGACCATAACCAGGAAAGTAATCTTTGAGAACTGAAAATTTTCCACCAGAAGTGAATTTTGTTTTTCTTCCCCTTCTTCTTTCCTTCCTTCTCTTCTAATTCTTCGTCTTCTTCAAACCTGAGAGTTACATATCATGCGTCTACCAGACTCTTTCCAGCAAACAGATTCTTTTTTAATCCCCCCATTTTCAGCTCTCTCTCTCTCTCTCTCTCTCTCTCTCTCTCTCTCTCTCTCTCTCTCTCTCTCTCTCTCTCTCTGCCGCAGTGGCACAGTGATGTGTATAGTTGCCCGCTAAGTCATTGTTCCGAGTTCAATCCACAGCAGAGGCCGGATTATTTTGTCCCACCAGTAGCAGCCTAGGACAGACCCCACCAGTAGCAGCCTAGGACAGACCCCACCAGTAGCAGACTAGGACAGACCCCACCAGTAGCAGCCTAGGACAGACCCCACCAGTAGCAGCCTAGGACAGACCCCACCAGTAGCAGCCTAGGACAGACCCAACCAGTAGCAGACTAGGACAGACCCCACCAGTAGCAGCCTAGGACAGACCCCACCAGTAGCAGCCTAGGACAGACCCCACCAGTAGCAGCCTAGGACAGACCCAACCAGTAGCAGACTAGGACAGACCCCACCAGTAGCAGCCTAGGACAGACCCCACCAGTAGCAGCCTAGGACAGACCCCCACCAGTAGCAGCCTAGGACAGACCCCACCAGTAGCAGCCTAGGACAGACCCCACCAGTAGCAGCCTAGGACAGACCCCACCAGTAGCAGCCTAGGACAGACCCCACCAGTAGCAGACTAGGACAGACCCCACCAGTAGCAGCCTAGGACAGACCCCACCAGTAGCAGCCTAGGACAGACCCAGCATCATACGAATCAACCAGGTAAAATGCAGAATGCTCAGGAAACTGTCAGGCAGGGAAAATGACGAGGAAAGTAACTGGGCACGGCTCCTCATAACCTCAAACCGTCCAGCATCTTCTCTCTTGGTCTCCCCCTGACTCTTTTCCCCTCCAGCCTTCCTGTTGTGATGACATACTCCAGCAGTCCCTTTTTTATGACTCAAAAAAAAAAAAAAATCCCAAAAACTGAGGATTGCAGCCTCCTGACGCGTGTGAGTAATCAGTTCTCTTTGTGAGTTAACTTTTCTCAAGATACCTATTCTACTTCTATTTATCAGCAGAGTTCTCATCATTCTCTATAAAATCACATCTCCATGTAATTCCTCAATTGTCTGCTAATTATCCATCCATGATTTGCTTACTCACATCAGGAAGGACAAAATATAGCTCTTAAGAACAGAACTCTATTCCTGGACTTGGTTTAAAATACGGGCCCATATTACAATTACAATGTAGAATCAAATAAGGGCCAGGCTTACTGCCCGGGTTCAGTAAACTATAAAGATAGAAAAGTAAACCCGTGTAGAAATTCTGGATGGGAACTGAAGAGTTAAAAGGACAAATTACACGCCCTAATGCGTTACTGGGCCGTCTCCCTGGCGAAGGTGTTTAGGACGTTGTTCGTAATCCCGTATACTCACGTACGAAACACAGCTGCGCAAGATTCGGCAGCGGATCGCGTCGCGCTGATTACTTACGGAGGTATGTGAGCCGGTCGTTCAGAAAGCAATGACAAACTACTGAACGTAAAACTTGCCAAGACATCAACAGCAGCTGAAAAATGCTGGTGTTGACTGCAATGTCCTGTAAAGGATATGCGAGGGAAAAATATGCGTACTGGACATATAGTTCTAAAACCATACTTGTATAGACCAATCTGTACTTCAGGGCTGATGTGGTCAGTGCCGTGCCGCCGCCGTTACTTCCAAGACATTTCTGGAACCAAATTTAGGCGGGGTCGACCAGGGACACCAGGTTAATTTTCACAATTCGTCTAGATGCGAATTCGACCTCATGACCCTGGCAGGCAGGTGACTATCCACTGCACTATCGCGGCTCCCCATGTGAAGTCTAGGCAACGACATCAAAAGGTGGAGGATCGAGCGCTGGAGGTCCCGGGTTCAAGCCCCGGTGAGGGCCGGGATTTTTTTTTTCACGCGGACTTCTTGTAACAAAAATTCCCCCTGGTCTCTGAGTAGTGAGATCGGACGCCCGTGTGTATTGTTGCCCACGTAAAACATCCCTTGGCAGTTGGAAATCGAAAAAGAGTAGCCTAACGGCACTTCCCGGGCAAAATTTCGAGTTAAAAATCTACCTAAGGTATTTGAGGATCCTAGCCGGTGCTGCGGAGTTCGTGCACTGAACTGAGATTCTCCGGTCTCAGACTTGAGTTAGGAGTAGAACGGAGCACTTATGGGTTAAAAATCTACCCAAAATATTTCAGGATTCACGCCGGTGCTACGGAGTTCATGCACTGAGCTGAGATTCTCCAGACTCAAGCTTGAGTTAGGAGTAGAACGGAACACTTATGGGTTGCACCCGTGTACCGTGATGTTGATCCGTCGACTAAACTAAACTAAGCTGAGGTGGAGATGACCAATTCACTTCCTCGGCATACTTTCTTCCCAGACAATTCTTAAAATATTCTGACATTATCCGTGGCTTATTTCAATGAGGATGAGCCCACTTCAGTGTCAAACTGGTCGAAAAAAAAAGATATGGGCTGGCATTAAAACTGCTATCGGCTAAAACATACAGACTGACATTACAACCAGGACAAATGTTGCAGGGTGACATTACAACCAGGGCAAATGTTGCAGGCTGACATTACAACAACTCTCGGGTGTCAAAAATGGGCCCACATTACAAACAACGTTCTATGTTTCGAAAAGTTAAAAATACACCGCTCTTATTGAATTGCCCGTTTCCGGTGATAATTTATAAAACTGTTCCAAGATTATATAGAACTCGTTTGAAACAGTGGTTCTCGGGTTATTGCCCCTTTGCACAGACATCCTTGAATATAAATTTGCTTTGGGCCGTGGGTGAGAGGTTACGGTATCGACCTCGGGATCTGCAGGGATCGGGTTGCTTCTTCGTCTTTTTCTTCTTCTGCGCATATCCGGAGTTTTTTTTTTTTTTTTTTTGGGACGTGATTGCATTGCGCTTGTTTAAAGCAGAGCTGCGCACTTGCCCGTTAGGCCGACACATCCGACTTCTGCGGGCATTTGTTGACCGGGTTAACCTTCTCTCTTTACTTGTCTTGTACGACTTTCATGGTAGGTTACAGTGTTGCTATTATGTGCTTCCACTATGGGTCTCGGTAAGGTAACATACGGGCGGGCAGTAGTAATAGTGAACATATATGGCATTCGGGCAGCGACTGTACATATGGGCCTAACACAAAATCCACAGCAGGCCTTAATGGTATTAACATTGCTTGCTTGAAAGAACTGTGTGTATATAACATATTTGGAACATGTCCCTAATGTGTGGGATGGATTTAAATCTTCCAACCACATCGGTCACATTTTCCAGGCTCACTAGTGTCTCGCGCAGCGATTTCCTGCTTGGTGTAGCTAAACTTGCCAGGATAAAGGTTCCCAGTAACGCACAATCTGATCACCAAGGGATGCTATTAACGAGGTGTAACGTTACGATGGATTCTGTTACAATGGAATAACGTTAGGATTCCAGCGGTTCTTCATCGGGATGCTATTGCAATGCAGTACTGTTACAATGGGTGCTATCACAATGCAGTACTGTTACAATTGGTGTCAAAATGCAGTAAGGTTACAATGGACTGCTGGTACAATACAGTTATGTTCCTACTGGTGCTGCTACGATGGAATAGCGTTACAATGGAGTTAGGTCGCAATGAGGTGCTGCTATAATGGAGTAGCATTATATTTGGGTGTTGCTACATTAGAGCAATTTAAACGGGGTGCTGTTATAATGCAGGCATATTACAATGAGTGTCAAAATGGTGTAACGTTACAAATGGGTGATGCTGAAATAGAATAATGTTACAATAGGGTATTGTTACAATGTATTACCGTTACAATAGGCTGTTGTCACAATGCATTACTAATACAATGAGGTACTGTCACGATGCACTATTGTTACAATGGGGTTTTGTCACAAAGAGCAGTTGTCACTTTTGCTCGTTATATCGAGGGGAAAAAAATATGAAACCACGAAGACACAAATATGAGAAAGAAAAGCAAGTATGTATGTAAGACTCAACTCCAAAAAGAGACATGACCGAAAGCCACCAAAGAAAGATATGCAGGGAGAAGGACATAATAAATAGAAAAGAAAACAAACTGGAATGATAACATACGGAAAGCGGGGGGGGGGGGGGGGGGGAGAATATGGGAATCTAACATAAAAATAGCAATACAGTCAGAAAGGATAAAACGACGAAATAAATGACTGTCGAAAAACAAAAAGGAAGAAACATTAATTACATAAAATGCGCAAAACGTAAGGAGGAAAAAGACCAAACAACAGACTAAATAAAAGACCAAACAACAACAGCAACAACAACACCTAGTAGAAATAATACAGAAATAACAACAAAAACATATTATAAGCAGTCCATTGATACGACCCACTGACATATTCTACAAGGAGCCTTTTCCTACAACCCAGGGTATTTGTAACACATACGCTCCTATCTGACGCGCCCCACCCAGAAGCGACCCAGCTATCCAGGCACCTCAAACCCACCAGTTGCTGCTACTGCCTACTCGGCTTTCGGTCAGGTCATAAATAATGCACCATATCCGGTAACTGATAATGCCAGGGAGGTGTAAAGTCATATGGGAATTTGTACGGATTCCGTTGCACCCCATTACCCCACGGCTAGCATGCTTGTCTGCCGGCCCGGCAGCCGTGTGCTAGAATTACCATTTAGGCCGATTTAACCAACAAAAACAAAAAACTGGCATGGGCTGACAGGTCGACCCAGCCTAAACTGTGTGCCAGGAATTGTCCTTGGGAAGTAATGGCGGCCGGCGTGATATTCCTCACAGGGGGCTGAGTGGTCTCGAGGTATGGTGTCCGCCTCAAGTGCTGGAGGTCCCAGGTTCAAGCCCCGGCATTTTTTTTTTCACGAGGACTTCTTGTAATAAAATTTCCCCTGGTCTCTGGCTAGTGAGATCGGACGCCCGTGTGTATTGTTGCGCACGTAAAAAATCCCTTGGCAGTTGGACATCGAAAAAGAGTAGCCTAGCGGCACTGCCCGGGCAAAATTTCTAGTTAAAAATCTACCTAAGGTATTTGAGGATCCTAGCCGGTGCTGCGGAGTTCGTGCACTGAACTGAGATTCTCCGGTCTCAGACTTGAGTTAGGAGTAGAACGGAGCACTTATGGGTTACACCCGTGTGCCGTGATGTTGATCCGTCGACAAAACTAACCTAGTGATACTCATCACATCACCCACTCAGTGTCGATGGTCTATACAAACATGGGGGTAACACCATATGTCCCACTATCTGTAAAGGCGCATACAAGAGTGGTTTACTTGCTTTTACTGTTACCATATACCCAATATGTCTCTTGGTGCGTAAATGGGACCTTTACTTACATATTACTGTATAACACGAGACATATATTTAAGAGTATTGATTAGCGCTCCAAAAAAAAAAAAAAAAGATATCAGAGGGTACACTAGACCAGGCATACATAACATACGGCAGGCGTGCCAAGTGTTGCACGCGGAAATATTTTCAGTGGCACGCTGAACAAATGAAAGAACAGTATATGTGATCTCATTTAAAATTAAATTCTTAATTAATTCGAAGCATATAATTCTTTTAAATCTATTCCCAGTATTACATCCCTTCAAAACGAAAGTTGTTAGGCACTGGGGGTAAGAATGCGGAATCTTATGCAAACTGAGTAAGTGTGGAGCAACAATAACTGCCTTGATGAAGTTCTATTTCCTTCCTATCCTTTATCTCTCTCCCGATCACCACCACAAACTTTATAGTTTTCTCGGCTGTCGCAGGCTCATACTAGTAGTCCCAAGATCGCAGCATAAAAGTTGAAGATGTTACATTTCAGTATTATTTGTGAAATGTCAGTGCAACAAGAAAACGACAGAAGGAAAGTAAGCACGAATTAACGAAAGAATAATCATGATCACCAAAATCTATTCGACTGGCGTGGACTATCATGCTTCTCACATCTCACGATCTCCAACGACATGTATCAGTTCGCGTGCTTACATCCTTCTGCACCATGAAACAAGACTCAATAATTTTCTCTCATTTTCTTCTTCTATCTTCTCACAAATCTTTCCAGAGCAGTTACAATATGCTCCAGTTTTTTTCTTTCTTCCTCATAACGTGACCAAATAATGATGACTGCTGCTTTCTGATATCTGTGATAAGTTGTTTTTGTGTGGTAGCATATTCCTAAACCTACTGATCATTTTTCCTGGTCAAAGAATTTTTTCAGCACTCTTTTATAAAACCTAATCTCTAAAGCTACAAGGGATTGTTTATTAATTGTCTAGGACTCACAGCTATATATTAGAAATAGTCAAAGAAACAATACTGGACGGAAAGCAATCAAGAATATACAAAAGGAAGAAAATAAATCATTTAAAAAGCAAATCATTTTTGAAAGCACAAATATCGATTAATGCAATAAATAAACAAACCAACGACTTATAACAATAACGAATCATGTAGCAGAAAGGAGCAAATGATAAACGAAATTGCCAGCTTGGAAATAATGCGTAGTATTCAGAAGCACTTTAGGTCACAGGGATATGAAAAGCTTTGCGAGTGTGCACATATTAGGTTACAACATGGTATTAGAAATATGAGCCCACTGCGTAATCTTCGCTTGGATCACACAACAACAAAAGATAACACTGCGCTGTTCATCATCAACAACAAAATTGATGCATCATGACAGATGACTGAACAGATTTACAGACAATCGAGTGTGTTAGTTATTTGTTGGGGTATTATCCTTGCACTCCCGACAATTTCATAGGTGCTCAAATTCTTCCCACAACATATACATTAGCGTCCGGCTGCTAATAGTGCCAGTTGTGTGTTGTTTGACGAGTCTCCCTCATGTCTGGCCGAGCCAATTCTTACTTCCAAGTTTTTCATTCTGAACAACGAAGTGGGTTCACTGGAGTCAAAGTCCACCGCTCTCGACATCTCTCTAAGGGCGACCGCTCTCGACATCTCTCTAAGGGCGTTAATAACATTGGCACGATCCATAGACTCGACATTTGTAGGGGATACAAAACTAGCAAGTTTATCAGCTCGTTCATTTCCCTCCACTCCCGCATGTCCCAGAACTAAGATTAAGGTGACACGTGAGATTTTACATCATCAACTACCAGATTATAAAACGTAATTCGTTGTCTGTACACACCGAGAAATAACTATTCAGACTATCAGACAAGAAGATTCAACCCAAGGAAGACAATACTTATGACTTGCATGGGCAAAGACGACCACTATTCAAAAACAGACTAAATAAACAAATACATAGACTTCATCCGTGTGCTTGACCGTTAGGCACGTGTAGACCAGACACCAGACTTAATAAACAAACACACAAACATCATCTGTGTGTTTGATCGTTAGGCACGTGTAGACAAAGCCAACAAATTGCTGAACGTGTTCTACAGGATTGTTCTCTGGATAGCGAGTGCATGAAAGGGCACTAAGATCCATGATGTACTGAACTAAACAGGTGTCCCAAGTATCGGCGAAGTTCATCATAAGAACTCGTTTGAATGTGTGCTAATCACAGATGCAATCGTAGCAGCAGTAACAACAACAAGAGGAACCTCTGTAGGAGTCTTCGCGTTCTGAAGGTTGTGGGTTCGATTCCGGCATGCGTCGTTCGGTTTATGAGTGCATTTTATTCAGAGACTCCTGTGGATCGTCGCTGCAGCTATTGAGTTAGTGCTTTGTGCGACGCTTTCGGCATGTCAATCAACGGAAGGAGACGAGCCATTTGGGATAAAACCCGGTGTAATGAAGTCTCGACTTTAAAGACTTTTTTTTAAAGACAACAAGAGGAGGGATGGGGTAGGAGGAGGAGGGATGGGGTAGGAGGAGGCGGAGGCGAAGAAGAAGAAGAAGAAGAAGAAGAAGAAGAAGAAGAAGAAGAAGAAGAAGAAGAAGAAGAAGAAGAAGAAGAAGAAGAAGAAGAAGAAGAAGAAGAAGAAGAAATAAGAAGCAGAAGAAGAAGAAGAAGAAGAAGAAGAAGAAGAAGAAGAAGAAGAAGAAGAAGAAGAAGAAGAAGAAGAAGAAGAAGAAGAAGAAGAAGAAGAAGAAGAAGAAGAAGAAGAAGAAGAAGAAGAAGAAGAAGAAGAAGAAGAAGAAGAAGAAGAAGAAGAAGAAGAAGAAGAAGAAGAAGAAGAAGAAGAAGAAGAAGAAGAAGAAGAAATAAGAAGCAGAAGAAGAAGAAGCAGAAGAAGAAGAAGGCACATGATGTGATAGAATTAAACTGTAATATTTTTCAACCAAAGATATGTCTGTACTTTCAGCTATTGTTTGGATGTTCAACAAGACATTTGTTTGTTGTCAGATGTATATTTTGTGGTTGAGTTACTGTTTGATTTTCATTAATTTCCCAGTTGCGTGGGCTATATCAGACAGATAGTAGTTAATGAGTGAAGTCGGATTGATTGAGGCAACGACCCGGTGTCATTCATCATCAGACAGTAGTTAATGAGTTACGTTTGATTTTTGTTTTTATTATTCCAATTCATTATCATCACCTGACAGTAGTTAATGAGTTCTGCTTGATGTGACTTGACTTATATCCCGACTCAGTCAGTTTTTTTTGGTGGGGAGGGGGGGGGGTGTGTTATAACCATTAGGGGAGAGGACATAAAGAGTGACCAGTGACACACCGGATGGTTCAGTGGTTCTGTGGTTTTATCTCGTCGAAGTTGATTTTGTTCGGATCCCGCTAGCTCCCATTTCGACCATGCCTCATAAAACGAACCTATAATTCTCTGGGATATAACGTGCCGGCGTGATACTTACATCATCAGTTATCTAGTGCCGTTTGGTCATGCAAAAAACACAGGCCTGGCACTATTCCTCAATATGTAAGGAACGGCGAGGAAACTTACCATTACCTTAGAATATGTACGACTTACTGAAAATTCAAACAGTCTGGTCAACAGACACTAATGATCTAATGACGAAGACAAGCGTGTCAAAACGCTCGGTCAAGACGATACCTTCTGTACCTTGCCTTTTGGCATAGACCGGGAGTTCGTAGGGGTGCCACCTACTCCTGCATTATTTCCACATGAAACATCTCATGTCCATGGCTTCAGTGTTCGTTAGTTCAGCATATCACGTTTCACGTCCATAGATGTAATACTCACATGATTAACGGTTACAATTATCACATGACAGCTCTTTTTTTTTAAAGGATTAGGTAATTTATTAACAGCTGATGGTTGTCCACGTCAGTGAGTTTTCTATGAAGCCGTACCTAAGCCAGTGCTCTTAAAGAAGACAAGTATGTCATAACGCTCGGCCAATTCGACACTTTTTAATGTCTTCTCTTATCTGCTATAATCTAGGAGTTCGCTGGGATAATCACATCCTGGTGGTTTCTGAACTTGTCTCCATCTGTGGTCTCTTGTGAGTATTTAAGTTTCCACCAGGGTTATTGCCGTACATTTCAGAATGTCATCTGCCCAATGCATTTTCGGTCTTCCATTTTCAGCGTTACCCGAAAGTGTTTCAGATAATATATTGTTAGACAGTATGATAATCTGGAAGTACGCCGATACCACTAACTATTACCTGCATCTGTTTACCCTTGCTATGACAGCTTTCTAACAACCTACACATTGTCTGATGCTACTCTGCAACAATGACGCCTTTAAATGTTGAGCCTAAGACGAAGCATCTCATCTTATGTCTTGAATGTTCCTCTCAGGGTCAGTGTCTCGTGTCCATGTTTTACAATAATAGAAGATTAAGCACGTTTACAGTACGGGGTTCTTGACTTTCTGTTACATGTTCTTATCTATCCATACTGGCTTGGTTGTACTTGCTATTATGTGTGCAGTTACCAGCCTGATTTCTGCTCCTGCTCTTTCTGTCTGTCTCCGATATGAGTCACTCTCTACGCTACTGACAATGGAACTCAGCATGGACGAATGGATTAGAGCGCGTTATTAATTATCCGGTATGCTGATGCCGTGGTAGCGGGTTCAACCCCTAAACCTGTCAGTTGGACTAAATATTGACTTCTCGTCCTTGACTTTGGGACGCAAATTACAAGTACATCAGAAGTTGGGGTGGGTTCACCTGACGACGAGGGACACTGGTAATAGAGCAAGCTAATCCACGCGCAAAATTCAGTCTAGGCCACTAGAAGTAGTAGCACATGTATGGACTACGCTTGAGTTCAAAGCGAGCGAATGGAGTGGTGGGGGGGGGGGGGGGGGGGGGAGAAAGAGAACCCCACTGACAATTCATCAGCTTCAGTCAAAAGAGATCATGTGGTAATTTCCCCTTGTCCCCAGCACCCACCTGGGTTTGATTGCCCGCCACCGTTAGCTGTGTTTGAGATTGCTCGGCTAAGTAAGTATCTTACCTTGTCTCGTAGTATCCTAGCACTCCTCCATATTGCCCATGCAGAACAAAGTAATGTATCAATTTCTTGAAGCTGTCACAGGCCTGCATATTTTACATACGGCCATGCTTAAGCGAATGTCTTTGTAGGCCCCCTACCCGTACCGCCAAATTGTGTCAAAAAAACTGGAACTTCTCGTCTGTTGATCTGTACACATGACCTTTGAACAATGCATTTCCTTTATACCCTTTTAGCAAGCAATTTCCGGTCGTTCAAAACTAGTGAATATTATCGGGGAGGGGGGGGGGGGGGGGATCTGACGTCACCAGGCAAAGCGGGGACCTTGACTATTAAGTTGTACCCAAGTTCGCGCGGCAATTAATATCTGAAAAAATGGCGGGCGGGCGGGTGGGTGGTCCACCATCAGTGGCAGCAGTTGTAGACGGCTTGAAGGTCCTTTGTTACGTTATTTACAAGACCTTTATAAAATAGTGTATGTGTGTATGCTCGCGCGCGTATGTGTACAGACAGACAGACAGACAGACAGACAGACAAGCAGACAGACTCTCCAAGATGTTCTATCTGAAAGAAAGATTCAGACACGCTTAAACGTATGCCATATGTATTTTTTTATAATGAGAGAGAGAGAGAGAGAGAGAGAGAGAAATAGACAGACATACAGACAGAAAGAGACAGAGAGATGGGTAGGGAGATAGAGGGACAGACATAGAAGAGGCAGAGACGCACAGAGAGGCAGAGAAAAAGACAGACAGACAGACAGACTCTACAAGATGTTCTATCTCAAAGAAAGATTCAGACACGCTTAAAAGTATGCCATATGTATTTTTTTATAATGTGAAAGAGAGAGAGAGAGAGAGAGAGAGAGAGAGAGAGAGAGAGAGAGAGAGAGAGAGCGAGAGAGAGGGGGGGAGAGGGAGGGGGGAGAGGGAGGGGGAGAGACAAATAGACAGAGATACAGACAGAAAGAGACAGAGAGATGGGTAGGGAGATAGAGGGACAGACATAGACGAGGCAGAGGCGCACAGAGAGGCGGAGAAACGACAGACAGACAGACAGACAGACAGACAGACAGACAGACAGACAGACAGACAGACAGACAGGGAAAGAGGGCGGCATACAGGGGCACAGACAGAAATACATGACAGAGCAGAGGAGGGGTAGAGCGAAACGGAGAGCCAGTCTGAAGAGGGAAATATGTACTTTTCCGAAATTCGAGAGGTGGGAAATAAGGAATTGCCTTTACCTAACCCCTTGAGGGAACATCGGAAAGATGTTGCGAGAAGCTTGAGACGGACTGCCAACTTTATCAGAGAGATAGAGAGATTGTTTGAGAACCAACGAAGAATATTCGTTATTATCCAGATTGTTGTCTCTTTAGCTCACGCTATAGTCACTTCATAGCACTTCAACACTATTTTTCTCATTGCAATTCAGTTTTTATTTTTATTGGTCAATACGATTTCCATCTTGCAAAATGCTACCGTTTTTTTTTCTAATCTCTACAAGAAACCATCAGATGCTATGACTGTTCTAATCTCTAAAAGAATACCATCAGATGCTATGACTGTTCTAATCTCTACAGGACACCATCAGATGCTATGACTGTTCTAATCTCTACAAGAATACCATCAGATGCTATGACTGTTCTAATCTCTACAGGACACCATCAGATGCTATGACTGTTCTAATCTCTACAAGAATACCATCAGATGCTATGACTGTTCTAATCTCTACAAGGCACCATCAGATGCTATGACTGTTCTAATCTCTACAAGGCACCATCAGATGCTATGACTGGTCTAATCTCTACAGGACACCATCAGATGCTATGGCTGTTCTAATCTCTACAAGAATACCATCAGATGCTATGACTGTTCTAATCTCTACAAGAATACCATCAGATGCTATGACTGTTCTAATCTCTACAAGGCACCATTAGATGCTATGACTGTTCTAATCTCTACAAGGCACCATCAGATGCTATGACTGGTCTAATCTCTACAGGACACCATCATATGATATGACTGTTCTAATCTCTATACAGGACGCAGAGGTGTTTCCAAGGCATCAGGGCTGGGTTCTATACTGGCCAAGACCTATTTACGCGGCCTCGCCGAGCTCCCTGGCAACTGGTCCCTTTGGGGTCCTGGCTAAAGTCAATAGGATCGTCAATTCCTTCAAAGTCGGAGAGTGTCTGCCTGCACGGTGAGGAACCACCAGTGTGCACACCAATAAGCCAGACATGGGACAACGGATACTCACGCAAACCTCAGGTCCTGTATGACATCACATTGATGTTGGACAGCAGGATGTCTTCATCCGGCATACAGGACTTCACGCTGAAGATCACAACCAGGGAACACAAGCAAGCAAGAAAGCATCTCTACAGGACACCATCAGATGCTATGACTGTTCTAATCTCTACAAGGCACCATCAGATACTATGACTATTCTGAGACGGCTGTACCATTTAACTTATTCAACAATCTTCTCATTTACTTTGAGGTTACGTTATATTTCTTCGAGACCACCATAATCTGTTTTCTTACAATTTAATTCTAACCTTAGTTGTTCATTGAGTACAATCGCCGTATCTACTCAATGTTGCAGGTCATATTCGTGGTCTGCGGTCAACAATGTCTCATCATCTTCCTCTTGTACCTTGCGGTGTCGAGGTAAAGTATAACAATGTATCATCAGCAAATCTGATAGTACTGAGGCTATATTTTCCTAGGGCATAAGTAACAAATAATGGAGACAGGCATGATACTGATCACCTCCCCCACCAAGTGCCGATTGTTTTATAAAAATATGGGTGTAGCACCATATGCCCAATGATCCTAAAATCCCTAAAAGGGTCTTTTATTTCCCCAATGAGCTTCCATCTTAACGCCTTCTGTGCTACACCGATACTGTACAATAACATGTTGTCTACACTAAAGCTATTCTTCTTCTTTCGTTGGCTTGAAATATGTCTAAAACTGTAATGTTGTCTCTTGTATGAATTTAACTGTCTTTTTTAGTTCACACAGTGGTCCATAGAGTTTATCTTCCACTGTCGTCTCTCTAGGCCAGGAGGTTTGCATATGATGTATTTTGGGCGGTCTTGGAGTATGTGCTTGATAGATTTGTTGGAGTGTCAGCAGGAATACCATTATGCCCGTTAGTGCTAAGAGATCAACATCTCGCTGAAGGCACCAAACGATGATACAGTGAAGTGCTTCAATGAGTACACACCGATGAGCCCCGGCAACTCTGATTGCTCACGGCAGATGGCACGGCTTGAAGGAAGAGAACGCCTATTCTATCTGACGAATCTACAAGACGCATCTGTGGAATGCGAGGCAACGTCGAGAGAATGTAAATATTTGCGAATGTTGATGCGTGTTTTGTTGTTGACGGCGAGCGTGTCTGATTATACAAACTAGAGGACCGCGCGGTGCAACGGCCAACACCAGGTTGTGCACTGTTGGCGTAATTGTGCGTGCGCGCGTGTGTGTGCGTGTGTGAGTGTGCGCGCGTGTGTGTGTGCCAACCGGTTTATCTAGGTAAGTAGGTAGGCAGGCAGATGTGCAACATTCAGTCAGTTAGGCAGACGGGCAGATGAGTTTATAGGCAGTCAGGCATACAGGTATGTGATTGTATGTACAGACCGTGAGATATCAACATGGAGAAACTAGACAGGGGTGTGGTGATAAAGACAGACAGACAGACAGACAGACAGACAGACACGCAGGCAGGAAGGAAGGAAAGAAAGACGGACGGACGGACGGAGGGACGGACAGACAGACAAGTAAGTGATATGTCGCAGCAATAAGGCTGTTTTCAGGCAGTCTGACCGACAGATAAGCAGAGAGGCAAGAAGTTTGAAACGTGGACATGTAGGCAGACTTACAGACTGTTACACCGACAGACAGGCGTGACATAGGCAGACAGACAGGCTGATCATACTGCCAGATAGGAGGTTACACAATCAGGCAGGAGTTAACATGCCCTGAATCGATCCAGTCTCATAAAACATAAAAGAGATCTCTCATGAAAAGAAAAAGCGACACAGAAGAGAATGTCACCTACTCATAATGCCACGGCCACGGATATGTGAAGCCCATTCACTTTACATACTACAGTAGTTCTGGTAACACAGACAATTGGGACAAAAAGTGAGAACCCCAACCAGTCTACTGTACACATTCTTGCACGCACAGATATACCAACAGACAAAATATGAAACCGTCTGTGTTGCTCTGCCCTATGTCGCAATCCGATAAATCCATCAATTGATTGCCCTACACATATCATCGATTTTCCAGATGTAGTTGTTCCCAAAGCAGACTGTTGGTAAATTCCCAGAGACCACCATTGCCGTGGAGTGAGGTATCAACTATCTTATATGATAGGTTCCAATTTTCGTAAATTTCACATCTCGCCTCTGGTTATCTGAAACCGCGCGGTTCATCATCATTATCATGTGCCATGTTAACCGGCGTTGGCGTTCATGCATCGCCATGGGTCTCAGTCTTTAATGCTCTGAATAACTCGATTAATGACGTTCCTCCATGGCACCGTCTGTCCATCCGGCTTAAATGCTCTACGTATGCCTCTTCTACCGCTAATATGTCCAATTGACATGCTTTCCAGTGCTTCTCTCCTCATTATATGATCAAAGAATGATGCGTCTCTTCCTTATAGTTGTACTTAATGTTCTGGGTTCAGTTGCCTCTGACAAGTTATCGGTATTAAGTTACGCGGACAGTCCAAGGTGTTCCCAACATATGTCATAGAAACCACATCTCTGTTGCCGCCAAGATTTTCCTAATTTGTTCTTTCATGTTCCACGATTTACTGTCATAAGGCAAGACATGTTGTATATAACATTTCAGTATGTAGTGCCTTTTTACACTGATAGAGGGCTATGTTCAGTTACCAGTTAGGGTAGGATATTCCATCCAGCATGACTCTACTGTCGACCCAGCCTTTGAGAGTGGCTACGGGAATATTTTAAACATACTTTGAATAACAAGCTATAAAGAAGGAAACGTGTCACCGTATCTAATTAAATCATGACCTAATGTATATATATATATATATATATATATATATATATATATATATATATATATATATATATGAAGATGTAATATATCACTCATACAGTATCTGCCACGGGGCTGTATTTAGCTTAGGCACTAGACAGATATAAAAACCATTCATTTCTGTTATTTTTCCCCTTTTAATAACAGCGAATACACACTACAATACAATAGATTGTAAAGGATCATTTTGCACACCAGGAGGCGTGTTGGGTCAATAGTGCTAGCCCCATAATATTGTAGAGCAGACGACATCGATAGCTGGAATGGTCACTATCATTCCTATCACCTTTACTCCACACGACATTTTCTCATACCCGTCCCCATACATATGTACTAACTTGGTGCGTGCACGCACGCACGCATATAAACAAACAAATAGACAAACACAACCTTTCCTCTTCCATCTACACATGCAGTGGTGTCCAACAGCCTGACATATTTCAAGGTGCGCGATTGTAGTTTCACATATCTAACGCATCCTTTCCTGATGACCGTTCGCCGTTTCCGATCACACCTGACAACCATTTGTCTTTGTCCCCATCTGTGTGATTGTATCATTGCTTCTGTTCAGAGTTCCATATTCGTTATCAAGCATGGTTATCTTAATTGGGACAGAGTGCTTTAACACGGCTTTATTCTCGAGACCTCCGTGGGGTCGAGGGGATAAGATCTTCGGGAACTGGATTAAGCGTTGGGTGCAAATCCGTTCTGTGAGGGGTTTCTTCTTTCCTATCATGGCGGCTCAGGGGCTGCTGCTTTTAAGAAGAACATGTCCAGGCCTCGTTCAACTGTCACCATGTCGACGCGTTATTAGTGGGACCCGTATGTTTTTTGCATCTGCTTGAGGAAATAGAGTTGCGTGTTTCGCTTCCTGATTTCTGGGCGTTTCTGGCTTGGTGTTGATTTCTTCTTTGTTGTGCTTTTCATGTCTGATCATGTTCACGTACTTCTAAGGTCTGGTGGTGTTACGTTCCCGTCCCGTATCACGGTGTTCTTGTTTCAGGAAGTGATTCATCGGTATTCGACCCCACGGTGACTCCATCCATCTCTCTTGTATCATGGACTGTTGCTTAATCTTCGTGGTCTATCTGTTCTTTCAAATCAAGGGTCTTCCATTCTTGCTCTTGGTGGAGTGTAACAGTGCGACTGTTATAAGACGACATGATGAAGCTCGGACACAGAAATAAGATGAGTTTAGAAATTAAATTTAGTTTTGAATAGAATAGGCTAAAATGGATTGACGACATCAAAGACATTGTACAACCACACGGAATGACACTATCCAGTGCCGCCCACCGGGCGCTGGAACGCAAATTATTCCTCCCCACGACGCTTGACGGCAGAAGTGGAAGATGATGATGATGATGATGATGATGATGATGATGATAGAATAAGCTAGAACAAACGCACCAAAACGCACTAAAGACACGTAGAGAACATTGGCTAGAACGTAAGATAGCAAGAACAACAAGCTAGAAAGCAGTTGACGATTTGAATCCACAAGAAACGACATGTTTTGACATCTTAGAAATTAGGTATACATCTGGTCGGGAGTACAGTCTAAGAATAGAAGAATTTAGACTAAATGACAATTGAAACTTGACTGTCTTTGTAATTAAACAATGGAAAGAAAGAAAATATAAAAAATGAAAATGGAATCGATAAAATGGAATCGATATATTTTCTTTTATTTGTAATGTGGATACCGATGAACTCCTTTTGATTGTTATGTCAAATGAAGAAGCCTACGAGAGAGTAAATAAAGATTCAAGAAACAAAGATATGGATATACCTTTTAATATCTATTTATGAGGTTCGATTTGGAATTGTTTTCAAGTTGGCTTTTTGTTGGACACAGCGCGAAGGAAGGGAGCACCAGTTTCCGCTACTAACTTCTTTGGCCATTAAACGTTTCTCGTCTTACAGCTGGGTCATATTGGGTTGGCAAGGCCGTGCTCTGTTACAAGTATAGTCTCTTCTCCTGGTCACCGTTGTTTCTTGGTAGCTTTCGTTTTCACGTTGTTTCTTTCGCCTCTTATTTTCGTCTTCCACCTGGATCTTGCTTTGGGATCGATCCAGCCTTATTAAATAGGTCATCATCATGATGTATCCAACCAACAGGCGTTGGCGTTCATGTTTCTCAGTGGATTTCATTCCCTGGTGTTCTGGATCAACTCTGCTACTGATATTCCTCCATTCCACTGTCTCGGCCATCCAGCATCATTTCTCTTGGTCATTAAATATGTATCGGGTAATTTACATATCATTCTGGAAAATATTAGGAGTAGGAAATGCAACTAGGAAAGGAACAGATCACTCAATATTGCAGTGGACCAGTATATGTGAACGCTTAACACTTCACACTCCATCGGATCTGAATGAGGGGAAAATTTTAAGTGAAGACCCATTTTCCAGGCAGTGAGGCGTTGTCGGTACATGGTGCTAGTCCCGTGTGTGTATGGGTCAGTCGGCACTCAATGAGCAACATGGTCAATATCACGAAGGTCGCCTCTATTTCCCCATGACATTCCATGACGTCCATTTTCGGCTGGGTTGACCTGAGTGCTCTATCAGTTGAAATAAATCCAACTCGATGCGTATTCGGACACAAAACCACCAGGACGGCGGGCGAAAGCACTAACCAGTGGGCTACTGCGGCTCCCTATAGGCCATGGGACAACCATTAGACCATCATCATCATAACCATCTGCATCTTCTTCTTCTTGTCTTCATTGGACCGCTATTTTTGTAAATTGTTGGTAGATACTTGGGAAACCCAAACAATTCATGAACAAACTTTAAAAAAAAATAATAATAATCATTTGAAGCCACAGATATAAATAAGATATAAAGTTTCACAAAATACTGAAAATGTCCTCAAAATAATACTAAACATGTCCTCCAAATAATAGTCATTATGTCCTCAAAAGAATACTGAAAATGTCCTCAAAGAATATTGAAAATGTCCTGAACAAGGAAAATGAGTACCTCAGAAGTCAGAGTACGTTCGCCTGATGGAGAGGGATATAAGTAACCGGGAGAACTAATCCACACGCAAACATTAGTCCAGTGCACTAGAAGTAGTAACTCGTGTATGGACTACGCTTGAGTTCAAAGCGAGCAAACGAAGAAAAAAAATGTAGGATAAAGAGCGGAAGAAGTGAGAAGAAGAACGGTAAGAAAAGAAAGGAATACTGACATGTGGCGGAAGCTCTACACGAAGACAAAACCAACGGGCAAGCAAGAAATAAAACAGCAGAACAACAACTAAAGAGGGAAGAAAGAAGTACAGACAGACATGAAGAAAGATATGCACTAAAAGACTATCTGAATGTCAAAGACACAGGAAGAAAGCGCCAAATAGCTTCCCCCTGGCTGGGTTTCACTTCCGCTGACTTTCCACCTGGAAGTGAAATGACATCTGCTCAAGAGGAAACACGCGCAAACAAATGAAAAACGATGAAGTGGCAAAGTCTTTTGGAAGGAAACAAAATGTCGTCATAATTGGGGTTTTAAACTAAGGTCTGATGTGCGGAAGGTAAACTTTACAAGAATGCTGTTTGCGACTCGCGAATAGAATAATCAACGCTGAACTTTACACTAACTTGCAGGTGTTCCGTTGTCAATGTGGGAGTAAGGTAAAAGTGATTGCAAGGAAGATCAAGATGGTCCAGGATGAAATGGAGCGGGACATGGCACAGACGGTTGGAGTTCAAGCGGAGATAGAAGCTGTACTGAAGAAAATCCAAGAAGATGGAGAGAGTGGAGAGAGAGCGCGAGAGAGAGAGAGAGAGAGAGAGAGAGAGAGAGAGAGAGAGAGAGAGAGAGAGAGAGAGAGAGAGAGAGAGAGAGAGAGAGAGAGAGAGCACATATTGAACTACCGAAAAAAATAGCGCAAGAACCAGTTAGCTCAAACATACAATGAGATAAAAAGAATCACTTTCAAAATAAATAAATAAAAACACGGAGTCACGGGAAGAAACAGAAGATCAGAATAGGAGAAAGAAACAGAAAGTGAAAATGAAGACGATCAAAAAACAACGAGAAGAAGAAGAAGAAGAAGAAGAAGAAGAAGAAGAAGAAGAAGAAGAAGAAGAAGAAGAAGAAGAAGAAGAAGAAGAAGAAGAAGAAGAAGAAGAAGAAGAAGAAGAAGAAGAAAAAGAACAAGAAGAACAAGAAGAACAAGAAGAAGAAGAAGAGTTCACGCCACCGAGAACAAGAGAGGAAGAGACAAGATACAGAACAGAAGGTAGATATCAAAAGGTAATATAACAGACCCTAGACACAGGAGAAACATGTGACGTTCAGACAGAACTAATCACAGACGAAATACTTTCCCGGAACAAAGACATACTAAGAATAAGTGGGAACAATCCTCCGACAACACAGCCGTGGAGGTGTGAGAAACTAAACAGACCCCACTCAGATAATACAGGTAGCGTAACCAGCAGCAACATACAGCTGATGCCGAGGTAGCGGGTTCAACCCCTACATCGGTCAGTTGAACTAAATGCTGACTTCTCGTCCTTGACCTGGGGAAGTAAATTACAAGTACCTCAGAAGTTTTAGTGGGTGGTGTCGAAGGACATTGGTAATGATTGATTGATTGATTGATTTAGGAACCGACATCACACACAGCAGGACATTGGTAATAAGGAAAGCTAATTCACACGCACAAAAATAGTAACATAAATAAAACATACGTAGTATTGTTTGAAGCCGGTCTCCCTGGTCTAGGACTTTCTCCTTAATCCCGTATACTCTCGTGAGTAACGTGACGTGCGTGAGAATTGGTAGCGGGTCTCTCAGCGTCGGTAACTTAGGGGTATGTGAGCCGGCCGCTCAGAAAGCAATGGCAAACTACTGAGCGTAATCTTGCCAAGAAATCAACAATGAGCTGAAAGATGCTGATGTTGACAGCGATGCCGTGTAAAGGATATGCGAACAAACAACAACAAAAAAGTATTGTTTGGCGCTCACAGATGGAGAAGAAAGAAGCAGAGACTAGAGGACGCACTAGACAACGTAAAATTTGAAAGCTATAGTTACCGACCGGGATTCGGATTGATTTCCTGCGACAAGAAGTAGTAGCACGTGTTTGACTGCGCTTGAGTTCAAAGCGAGCTAACAAAACAACAACAAAAAAGCAAAATAAATGCAGCAAATATAACACGTCAACAGAACGATAGCTAAGCAGAGCCAAAACATGCTTGTCTAAACCAGGACTAATCGCCTGGAAGTTGTTGCACACACATGCCCAGTCAGGAAATCATGAAATCCACTCCCTACCTCACGGCCTGTTTACCTACCCACACACATCCCTGGCAAATATTTTAGCATGCTAGGTGGCCCGGGGATTCTGAGATAAGTAGCACATTGTAAATAAATTATATAATTGTCTGTTCATTGTTCTCATGTCTATTGTATTGGTGGGTGAAGGTAGGTGGCCACAACATCCGATGTTTTCCGTAATTGTCTTCTGTACATCTACATTACTTTGTGGCGACCGTCTCTGTGGCGAAGGTGTTACGGGCGCAGTTCGTTATCCCGCTACCGCGTTCGAAACACAGCTGCCGGCGATTTGGCAAGCAGACAATGCGGTGTTGGCTTTTACAAAATAGTATGAGTGTCTGTCGTTCAGAAAGCAATGGCAAACTACTGAACGTAAAGTTACCAAGAAATCACAAGCAGCCAAATAATGCTGGGGTTGTCTGTGACGTCATGTAAATGTATTATGCAACTAAGTCGCTCACAGAACTATGTCAATCACAGTGACCCTTGCGCGTACTAAGTATACTGGTCTTGTGTTTTGAACCTCATTGAGGCGGATTACTGTTATAAACTCGGATCCCAGGTCGGTCCTGCGGAAAATCGGTACCAGCCAACGTTGTGGGAAGTAATGGCGGCCGGCGTGAAACTACCGCTTCACCCACCGAGTTAACAGTTAGTGGCGTGTATTTTACAAGGCGGCGTGATCAACTCCAGCATTTCTGCGCTGTTCCTTATTTTCTAGCTTACTGAACGGCCGACGCTCAGACCATTGTGAAAAACTCAGTCAAGTGTCTTGCTGTCAAATCGCTGACTTCGAGCCTGATATGTCGCGAATGAGAAATTGCGGACATTACGCCCAAGCCACAGACGCCGACCACCCATCGAGTACCGGTCTATAAAAACATGGCGCTGACAACATCAACCCTAAACGTCTCCATGCGTGACCAGGGGATCCTTTACTTATTTATGTAAACGTAATGAAACCAATCGACCAGACACTTGTGGAGATATTAGTAATATACAGGCATAACAGCAATGGTGAACAGACCAAAGGGTGCCAGAAGAAGAGGCCGCCCATGTAAACAATGGACAGGGGGAATTACAGAGTCCATGGGAATCTTGGTATAAGAATCCCATAAACCACAGTGATACAGTATTACTGTCCACATCACAGAATGGTATAGACAAGCGAATAACCTATCATTAATTACCAACAATGGTTACACAATGAAATAAATTTTTTTTTTTTTAGCATATCCTTTACAGGACTTAGCTGTCAACACCAGCATCTTTCAGCTGTAAATGACGAATATCTATTGCTCTTCAAAAACTAAAACAATTTAATAAATTGTGGAGTGGGACAGATAGCACTACAAAAATTAGATTTTTGAGAGCAAGCATCTTTCTCTTTGCAACATACGTCTGTGAGACGCACTAAACAAGCTGAACATTAAATAAATAGAAAGCAGAAAGAATAGAAAGCATAAATTATAGACAGGATCTAAGAATAATTTGGATACAGAATAGAACAAATGCATCCATAAGACAGGAGCTGAATATTAAAGAATGTTGGCTACTAAAGACAAACAAAGAAAATTGAAATATTTTGGTCACTTGAAACGCCATGACAGTTTGGAGAGGACAATCAAGGAGGGGTATATGCCCAGGAAGAGAAGAGGAAGAACGCCAAAGAGAAGATGGGTTCAGGGTGTGGCGGATCATCTCCAGATGGGTGTATCAGACGCGGGACATCTTGCTTATGACTGAGAAGTTTTCCGGAAGTTTGCTATGGGAACGAGGTTCTGCAAAGGACATGCCACTGACTGAATAAACGGGCACTCACCCGATATTTATGCTTCACCACGACACCGCAAGCTACAAGAGGAACAAGATGAGATGAGATACGAGCATAAGGCCATGCACAGGGCTGGAAATATTTGTAAGAACACCTGGCCTGGATTATAATACCTCACGTGTCCCTGATTTGTGGGTAGTGAGATTTGATACCTAGTCTTCTCAAATAAGGGCAAAAATAGGAGGCCCCGCATGTTAGCTGTGCACGTTAAAAATCCCAAGGCAGTTTGAAATCGCAAAGAGTAGGCTTTAAGGCCATCACCTTGGCAAAATTGTACGACCAAGTAAACCTACCCACGGGTAGATAACGCTGGCTACCTTGGACGCAATCTGTCTAAAGTGAACTTAACTTTACACAAATGCATGCCGAAGTCGGGTACAGACCTCTGAGGTGCATAACTACGTGTGACCCACTCCTTCGAAAGAGGTTGAAGAAGTGGACGAATAAAATGTCATAATCCAGCCCTGGGCAGCATAACTGCTTGCGTCGACCAGCAAGACACATGGTGATGATTCTATCCTCCGATTTCCACTTCTTTCCTTATATTTCATAAGTGCCAATCAACGGCTACTAATGTATTTCTCGTGTAATTATTGCTTGTATGTCACGCTTGCCCAAGTGCTGTGTCCCCACAACGGGTAACATCGATAGCAACAACGTAGACTTTCTCATTACCGCAGCCTCCAGCATGGCCAGACAGCAAATCCATTTAATACATTCTATCCCAGGCGAATCCCCCATAGCGGATCAGTGACAAAACCACTTCCAGTTTTCTTAAGTGAAGTATTTCGTGTACTGGGTAAGAAATGAGTTCACGGTGACTTGTCTGGTAAGGAATGGGTCAAGAAATGTCGATGTACTCGTATTTGGCTGTAGTTGCTGTTCAAATTATACCAAGTTGTTTACTGTAGAACTAGTCAAGAAATGTAGATTTATGTGATTGTGGTCACTAGGTTTAAGTACAGAACTAGTCAAGAAATGTAGATGTACTCGTATTTGGCTGTGGTTGCTGTTCAAATTATATAAAGTTCTTTACTACAGAACTAGTCAAGAAATTTAGATGTATTTAATTATGGTCACTATAATTTAATATATAATTAGTTAAGAAATGTAGATATAGTTTGATATATTCACTATTGAACTTATATTGAGTTTTTAGTGTACAATGGGTCAAGAAATGTTGCTGCATTTAATTGTAGACTTTGATCAACTTATACTGCATTGTTTAGTATAGAATGAGTCAAGATGTACTTTGTTGAAGTTACTATTCAACTCATACTAGTTGTTTAGTATAGAATGAGTCCAGATCTACGTAGTTGTAGTTACTACTCAACTTATACTGCGTTGGTTAGTATAAAATGAGTCAAGAGGTACTTATTTGTAGTTACTACTCAATTTATACTACGTTGTTTAGTATAGAATGAGTCAAGGTGTACTTAGTTGTAATTTCTACTAATCTTATATTGTTGTTTAGAAGTGAATGGGTCAAGAGATGCAGATATATTTTTTGGTTTAGTTACTACTGAACATAAAACTATTATATACTAGTATATTGTTTAGTATATACTAGGTCAAGAAATGTGGATATATTTATAGTTACTGTAAAACGTATACTGATTGATTGGTACAGAATGTGTCAAGAAATGTAGATATGTTTGGATGTAGTTACTATTCAACTTTTACTGCGTTGTTTAGTATATAATGGGTTAAGAAATGTAGATGTAATTGGCTGTAGTCATTATTCAACTTACACAAAGTTGTTTAGTATGGAAAGTGTCAACAAATGTAGATTTATTCATCTGTAGTTATTATATAACTTACACTAAGTGGTCTAGTACAGAAATTGTCAAAAAATGTAGATGTATATAATCTATAGTCACTATACAACTTACACTAAGTGGGTTAGAATAGAAAGTGTCAAGAAATGTAGATGTATTTAATCTGTAGTCACTATACAAACTTACACGTACGTCGCTTACTATAGAATGAGTCAAGAAACTGACTGTTGTGGTGACACCCCGCAAGATAACTGATTTAAGGTCAAGGCAAACGTTATCTCAAGACAAAAACTGCTGTGCAGAGTATTAAAACATAAGTCGTGAAATTATCACATAAGGTGACCACTTCCCTTACTCGTTATCAGATAACCTCGGCGTAATTTGTAGCTGATCTTTTTGAGTCAGGTGCACCGCGAAACCTCTAAATGTCTTACTTCCCCCCCCCCCCCCTTCCTAACCACTTCGATATTTCTACAATCATTAGAATCGGTTTTATGAAGGCAAAGGGGATCTCTGTAACGAAGTGGTCAAACCGCTTGCCTCGCATTACGAAGGTCGCGGGTTCGTTTTCGCATTCCGGGTCATTCGTTCACGAGTGCAAGTCTTTTCGGAGATCATTGTGGCCGTCGGAGATCATGGTGGCCGTCGCTGGAACTACAGAGTACGTGCTGTATGCGACGTTTACAACAGGCCGTTCTGCGGTAAGAGAGGTGAGCCATATGGAGTATAACCCGTTGCAATAAACTGGATCCTCTTACCTTTACCCTTATTGATGGTTGGGGTTGAAATACCGCTTGTCCAAGAGGTCAGCCACTCAATATACGAGATATAGTCGCTTAATGTGTAGGTACAGTCACTCAATGTGCAGGCTACACAATCAATGGGCAGGTTATAGTCATTCAATGTGCAGGATACAACACACTAATGGGCAGGCTAGTCATTCAAATGTGCAGGCTACAGTCACTCAATTCACACAGAAGTTATATGTGTTAACATTTGGCATCTAACACCATTCAACAAGGGGAGTACTTCAGGCATTATAATGAGGCACTGCTGGAAGGGAAAAGGGGGAAGCGATCAAGAGGAGGACAATGTTACATGTTGTTGAACGACGTCAAGATATCAACTGTCAAAGAAATATACAAGACTGCAACTGATGTTTGTCCATCAAGAATGATGATGACCATTCATTTCATCCAATGGGGTTGAAAGTTTAGAGCCGTGAGATCTAAGATGGCTGGTAAGGCCTATTTGGGCTCGAAATCGTCTTTGACAACGTGGACAAAGAATACTTGACTTTCTATGAGGAGGGTCGGGTCTCCTTCGGTGGTATTTTTTGTCCAGTCTCCCCCCCCCCCCCCCCACAGCTCTTGCAGTCCTGTTTGCTTCATTAGTGATTACACCCTTGCGTAATGATGTACGCCATGAATTTAGGTCTTTGGCAGCAGTCTCCCAAGTGTCGTGATAAATTCCAAAAGCTTTTAGTTAGATCTTCAGAGTGTCTTTAAAGCCAGTTTCCTCTGGCCATCTTGGGGGGGTTTATAAAAGATGCGGGTTAAAAGGGTCACGGTAGCCGAACCTCAATGACCTGGCACTTGCTGATGATGGTGTGTGTGTTGGGTATATATACATAAAAACAACATACTATTTAAAATTATGGCGCCTGATGACGATGATCGTATGTATGTTTTTGTGTGTGTATATAGGTGTATGTAATTAAATACAACACACTATTAGAAATAATTCGAGAATTTTGAGTTAAAAATCTACCCAAAGTATTTCAGGATCCTGGCCGGTGCTACGGAGTTCGTGCACTGAGCTGAGATTCTCTGGATTCGGGCTTGAGGTAGGAGTAGAACGGAGCACTTATGGGTTACACCTGTGTGCCGTGATGTTGATCGGTCGACTAAACTAAACACTATTAGAAATGATGGGACTTGACGATGATGATAGTGAGTGGGTGTAGGTATGCATACATACATACATCATACTATTATAAATGATAACACTTGGCGATGATGATGATGATGACAATGTGTGGGTGTAGGTACACATGCAACATACTATCAGAAATGATGCACACAAGTTTACAGACAGCAAATGGCCAAGAGATGATCTTCCCTGTGAAAGATAAGCGTGCCTGCGAGCAGAATCCGGTGTGCTATTTTTGGTACACGTGACCTGCGACAGGTGACATAGGGAGCCATGTGTTCACTTAACGCTAAGGACCAGTTCAACAAGACGTGTGTACCAGACAGGCCTCTCCAACGTGGGGTGTTCGTTCCATTGAGATCAAACAACGCGTCACCTGGCCTCTTTGTGCCTGGCGTCCTAGTTTTCCTGGCGCGGCGGCTTAACTCTTTGTGTGCCACAGGGCTTGATACTTGAATGTCTTAACTGTCTCGGTCAGATGGGGTTAAACTGAAAACTGTCTTGGGTAGCAGGAGTTAAATGTAACAACTGGGATATGGTGGGTTAACTTAATAAATACAGGTCGAAAGGGAGCTACAGTAATGGGTGTCTGCAACAGAGAAAACAACAGCGGCTGTTTTAAACATGGTTGTTTGTGTTGGCTGACGGCAATCTGGGACAGGAGTTATATTAACAGCTGTCTAGAATGGAAGACGTTACAGAAACAGCTGTCTTAAGTGTGGAAAGAGTTAACATTAACAGATGTCTGGAATGGAAGCAGTTACAGTAGTTACAGTGGCTAGAATGCCGGATTCTCCTTCTGGAGACCCGGGTTCGAATCCTCGATAAGGTGTGGAGTTTTTTGGTTTTTTTTCTGTCGGGAGCAAAAAGAAAACTAACATGCACAGTTCGCGGCGACTGCACTAGACAGCGGCCTTAATTCCTCAGGCTCAAGGCCCCCCCCCCCCCCCCCTGCCATACACCGCATGGTACTAAATTGGCAGCAAATGACAGTTTGACAGATGGAGTTATAATTCCAAACTGGAAGGATTTACAGAAGGAATTACAATAGCTACCTAGAATAGAATGAGTTCCTTCTGCTTCTTCTGCGTTCATCCGAGAGGTTTTTTTTTTTCTTTTTCGGACGTGATTGCGTTGTGCGTGGTTACAGCAGAGCTGCGTTCTTGCACCGTTATGCCGACACATCCGACTTCTGCGGGCATTTGTTGACAGGGTTAGCCTTCCCGGTAATGAGTTACAATAAGAGCTGTCTCGAACGGAATGGAATTACATGAACAGCTGTCTATAGAATGGAAGGAGTTACCTATCAGCTGTCTAGAATGGTAGGAGTTACACTAGCTGCCGAGAATAGAAGGATTGAATTAACAAATGTCTAGATCAGAATGACTTACATTAATAGCTGTCAAAAATGGAAGGCACTACAGAAGAAATTACATCAACAGCTGTCTACAATGGAAGTAGTTAAAGGAGGAGTTATATTAGCTGCCTGGAGTGGAATGAATTACATTAACAGTTGTCAAGAACATAAAACGGTAAGTTAACGAAGATAGATTTGGAGAAAACAAACAGGTATATGAGATAGCAACTATGATGTGGAGGTTAAGGTAATGAATGACTACAAACAGAAAGAGTTAATCCCATGTACGTATTTCCTTTGCCTGTCTATTGGGATCGTCGAGAGGTGGGCAAAAAGGCATTTGTATAGTAGGAGGGAAGTGAAGTGGGGGAACTATTTGTATACAACGGGTTAACTTGACACAAAATCGACTCAGGCCTACGTGACAGATTCGCGTCGATATTGAATGGCTTTCATGGAAGGCAAAAAAAAAAAAAAAATCAGAACCTACGTATCTACCTGCCTTTTTCCTACCTACCTACTTACTTCTCTAGCTACATTTCTAGCTACCTTTTTTTCAACGCATCTACCTATTGATCTACTAACTTACCTACCCACATCATTATCCTCATATATAACTACCTGCCTACCTTCTTTACCCGAGTATCTACCTGTCAACTTACTTACCTACCCACTAATCTGTTTACATATTAAACTACCTACATACTTATCTGTTTATATGTCTAACTATCTACCTGCCTACCTATATGCGTGCCCATCAATCCATCCATTCATCTGGCTGACCTCGTCCTTTGTTCTTACTTACCCACCTACCTAAACAGTTACCCGTCTGTCACACTAGCTTATGTTCCATTTGATTTTTTTTTTTTTGGTAAATGCAATAACATAACTGTATATGTACACCCTGGGGTGATCTCTGGCATAGGTAGCCTCACTTGTGGACCAATTAAAGTGGCAGAAACTGTGTACCCACTATGTATCTTTCTTCTTCGCCCTCGTTTTCTATTCGTCTATCTTCGTTTTCTTCCTCTAATTTTTCTCATTTTATTCTGTTTCTTCTAATTGTCTACTTCTTCTTCGTCTTCTATTCTTTTATCTTTTTCTTTTTCTTATTATTTTATTATTTTCATTTTCTTATGCTACTTCTCATTTTCTTCTGCTTCTCATTTTCAACTTCTTTTTCTTCTTCTTGAGCGATCAACATGTGCTATGCGTTTATTCTGGCAAGGGTCACAAACAGGGCGGTTCGCTTGAGGTAACTGTTATTTTAACCGATGACTCTTAAGTGTTAAACTAACCGACGATTCTTAAACGTTAGCCTTAATGGTGAATTCAAGTGTTAATTTATCAAGTGATTATCAGCGTTAATTTAGAATACTTTAAACTCTCAGCATTAAAATTACTTCTTCTTCTTCTTTCGTTCGCTGTTAAAATTACTGAAGACTAAGTATTAACCTAAGTGATGACTCTAAACGTTAACCTGATGACTCCAATCGTTAACCTAGCTGATGATTCTAAGTGCTAATCTAACTGATTTTTTTTTTTTTCCCGCATTTCCATCCTGTTTCAGGATATTGCGGTCAACAACAGCATCTTTCAGCTGTATGTTGATTCCTAGGCTAGATTACGCTCATCAGCACGCCACGACTTTCTGAGCGACCGGCTCCATACTCTCATAAGTCACTTTTGCGATTCGAACCACTGCTAATTCTCGTCGCGTCACGTGACGAGAGTATTCGGGGTTAGCGGAGAAAGCTGCTAACTCCTCGGCCACGAAGCCGGTTAATCTAACTGATGGCTAAGTCTATCTTCCACTCTGTACTCAAGGGGAGAGAATTGGTGTTAACTCTAACTGTACCAAGGGCAATAATTATCAACCACTCCATTTTTAAAACTGTTCTATTATACTTTAACAACGGCTTTGGGCGGGGAAGTGCAATTTGGAAGGTACAATCCTTACCCTAGTGCGAGAAAATGCAACCTAAAGACTAAATGTCATGGCAGGGCAAACCAGGCCCTAAACCTTGATTGGCAACTGGTCTAGGATGGAAGCTACGACAGGCAGACAGATCATTGCTTTGCTGATCCGGCAGCTTCTGCAGCTTGTCTTATTCCAGACATATTGGTGCCACCTTTCCTCTGGAGTAAACTAGGCAGACCGAAAGATGGATCATGCTGCATGGGAAACATATGATCTCTAAATTCAGCCCAGGCTTTGTGTTATGGAGAGTTATAACTCCATTTTACAAATTATCGTCTGTCAAGGCGGCAAGGTGCCAGGCATTATATTGTATTGCAGGGAATCGTGGAACCCGAAGAACATGGCATTGGTGGACCAAATTGGGTCGAAAGATCATAATGTGGGACTAAGAAATCCCCTCCCTTCCCCACAAAATAAAGGGTTCGGGGGGAAACGGAGATGTGGCTTCTAAAACGATGGGTGCGAATAACTTGAACTGTCAGAGTAACCAACGAGTGCCTGGAAAAGGTTAATGAAAGCCGAACAGTATACATATATTTAAACAAGCGACAAACGGCACTCTCTTGACATCTAATGAGAACAGCGGCATTGGAAAACATCCTGACCATCGAAAAGATCCACGGAAAAGGAGGCAGGGACATACAGAGCGAAATGATGATGTGTGGACTGGGACGGTGGCATGGAGGAATTATCATAAGTGGAACTGATCCAGAACACCAGAGATTTTGGGGAAGGCATAAAGCCTAGGCCAGTGGCAAGGTACGTGATTTATTTTTTTTTCGTTCGCGAACTTTGAACTCCAGCGTAATTCACACTGGACTGATTTTACATGTGGGCCATCTTCTCCTATTAGTATTACCAGTGTCCCTCGCCATCGGTCGAACTTCTGAGGTACTTGCAATTTATATCCCCAGGTCAAGAACGAGACGTCAACATTTTAATATAATCGACCGGTGTAGGGGTTAAACCAGCTACCTTGCCCACACCGGGGCGTTCTTATCCATTCCGCCATGCTGACCTCTAACGTAAATGGTGATATGATTCTATTTGTGTTTTAAATGTAAACGGCGTATTAAAGTATAAAAAGGTAGACCATAGCGGATACTTCCGATGGTACACGAAATGTTAGGTCTTCATATAAAGGTCACGAAATACGTGATGGGTGACTAGTTCCTTTCCTCGTCGCCTTTTCTTTCCTGGCAATTCTCAGAACATTCTGAAAAGTGCCTGGCACCCGACTGAAGCATCTCAGGAAATAATACTATTTTCTTTTAATCAATTTTACGACATTCAGTTACCCCTGTTTGTATCTTTTACACAAGTCTCTATCAGTGCCACCACACACGGTAAACTGAACTTTCCATTACAATATCGTTATTATTCGTTTCTATTCACTGGCCTGGATAACTGTCTCTTCGGGACAAATCCCCTAAGTGAACCAGCCTTGCATTTATTATCTCAGTTATAACTACGTCTGTTCATGTTGGTGGAGACAGATAGATAGACACACAGGTCCACGAAGTCAAGTCAACCAAAGTCCCTGTCCACAGCAACCATGCCGCCCAACGGTACTCTTTCCAAGTCAGAGTCACGCCCAATAAAGTTAGTTGCGTGCCATTTAAAGGACGTCGCAAATCAACACCAGCATTTATTGGCTGTTTCACGTTCAGCAGTTTGACACTGTTTTCTGAACGGCAGTTGCTCTTATCATTGTGAAAATCAACACAAAGGAAACGATGTGCGCCCAAATCGCCTGCGTCTGACTTCTAACCTGGTATGTCGGGGTTGTAAAACTACGTTCACTACTGACCACAGCAGTTCAGTCTCCGAGACATGTCTATGAGCCAATATTCTTCAACGATCAGATCCGCAGAATGTCCGCACGTTCCCTCCTGGTTGACGGCATTGATTCTAAGAATATTCCTGTAACATTCAAGCTCAAAAGCCCCATTGTCTTCTTCGGTGACTGCAGGAAAGTCCATGACCCACACCCGCACGCTGCCACAGGAAAGATGTATGCTGCTAAAGATGTTACCTCAATGTGTGTGCCAATGTTGTGTCACAGGTCAGTGTTGTGTCACAGGTCAGTGTTGTGTCACATGTCAGTGTTGTGTCACATGTCAGTAGTGTTGTGTCACAGGTCAGTGTTGTGTCACATGTCAGTGTTGTGTCACAGGTCAGTAGTGTTGTTTCACAGGTCAGTGTTGTGTCACATGTCAGTGTTGTGTCACAGGTCAGTAGTGTTGTGTCACAGGTCAGTGTTGTGTCACATGTCAGTGTTGTGTCACAGGTCAGTAGTGTTGTGTCACAGGTCAGTGTTGTGTCACATGTCAGTGTTGTGTCACAGGTCAGTAGTGTTGTGTTACAGGTCAGTAGTGTGTCACAGGTTAGTGTTGTGTCACAGGTCAGTAGTGTTGTGTTACAGGTTAGTGTTGTGTCACAGGTCAGTAGTGTTGTGTCACAGGTCAGTAGTGTTGTGTTACAGGTCAGTGTTGTGTCACAGGTCAGTAGTGTTGTGTCACAGGTCAGTGTTGTGTCACAGGTCAGTAGTGTTGTGTCACAGGTCAGTAGTGTTGTGTCACAGGTCAGTGTTGTGTCACAGGTCAGTGTTGTGTCACAGGTAAGTGTTGTGTCACAGGTCAGTAGTGTTGTCACAGGTCAGTGTTGTGTCACAGGTCAGTAGTGTTGTGTCACAGGTCAGTGTTGTGTCACAGGTCAGTGTTGTGTCACAGGTCAGTGTTGTGTCACAGGTCAGTGTTGTGTCAAAGGTCAGTAGTGTTGTGTCACAGGTCAGTAGTGTTGTGTCACAGGTCAGTGTTTTTTTTACATATCAGTATTGTGTCACAGGACAGTATGGTGTCACAGGTCAGTGTTGTGTCCCAGGTCAGTATTGTGTCACAGGACAGTATGGTGTCACAGGTCAGTAGTGTTGTGTCACAGGTCAGTAGTGTTGTGTCACAGGTCAGTAGTGTTGTGTCACAGGTCAGTAGTGTTGTGTCACTGGTCAGTGTTGTGTCACGGGTCAGTGTTGTGTCACGGGTCAGTGTTGTGTCACAGGTCAGTGTTGTGTCACAGGTCAGTAGTGTGTCACAGGTCAGTGCTGTGTCACAGGTTAGTAGTGTTGTGTCATGGGTCAGTGTTGTGTCACGGGTCAGTGTTGTGTCACAGGTCAGTGCTGTGTCACAGGTCAGTGTTTTTTACAGGTCAGTGTTGTGTCATGGGTCACTATTGTGTCACAGGTCAGTATGGTGTCACAGGTCAGTATGGTGTCACAGGCCAGTGTTGTGTCACAGGCCAGTGTTGTGTCACAGGTCAGTAGTGTTGTGTCACAGGCCAGTGTTGTGTCACAGGTCAGTGTTGTGTCACAGGTCAGTATTGTGTCAAGGTCAGTAGTGTTGTGTCACAGGTCAGTAGTGTTGTGTCATGGGTCAGTGTTGTGTCACGGGTCAGTGTTGTGTCACAGGTCAGTGTTTTTTACAGGTCAGTGTTGTGTCACGGGTCACTATTGTGTCACAGGTCACTATTGTGTCACAGGTCAGTATGGTGTCACAGGTCAGTATGGTGTCAAAGGCCAGTGTTGTGTCACAGGCCAGTGTTGTGTCACAGGTCAGTAGTGTTGTGTCACAGGCCAGTGTTGTGTCACAGGTCAGTGTTGTGTCACAGGCCAGTGTTGTGTCACAGGTTAGTGTTTTTACAGGTCATATTGTGTCACAGGTCAGTCTTGTGCCACAGGTCAGTGTTGTGTCACAGGTCAGTGTTTTTTACAGGTCAGTATTGTGTCACAGGACAGTATGGTGTCACAGGTCAGTTTTGTGTCACAGGTCAGTAGTGTTGTGTCACAGGTCAGTAGTGTTGTGTCACAGGTCAGTAGTGTTGTGTCACAGGTCAGTGTTGTGTCACAGGTCAGTAGTGTTGTGTCACAGGACAGTACGGTGTTACAGGTCAGTGTTGTGTCCCAGGTCAGTATTGTGTCATAGGACAGTATGGTGTCACATGTCAGTGTTGTGTCACAGGTCAGTAGTGTTGTGTCACAGGACAGTATGGTGTCACAGGTCAGTGTTGTGTCCCAGGTCAGTATTGTGTCACAGGACAGTATGGTATCACAGGTCAATAGTGTTGTGTCACAGGTCAGTAGTGTTGTGTCACAGGTCAGTAGTGTTGTGCCACAGGACAGTATGGTGTCACAGGTCAGTAGTGTTGTGTCACAGGTCAGTGTTGTGTTACAGGTCAGTGTTGTGTTACAGGTCAGTGTTGTGTCACGGGTCAGTGTGGTGTCACAGGTCAGTAGTGTTGTGTCACAGGTCAGTGTTGTGTTACAGGTCAGTGTTGTGTCACAGGTCAGTAGTGTTGTGCCACAGGTTAGTGTTGTGTCACAGGTCAGTGTTTTTTACAGGTGTGTTGTGTCACAGGTCAGTATTGTGTCACAGGTCAGTATGGTGTCACAGGTCAGTGGTGTTGTGTCACAGGTCAGTGTGATGTCACAGGTCAGTCTTGTGCCACAGGTCAGTCTTGTGCCACAGGTCAGTGTTGTGCCACAGGCTCTTAACACAAAGATAATACTACACATACCATTACCTTTTATTAGTCCGTAAAATCTAGGATATTCATCGTAGAT
The DNA here is from genome assembly GCA_963921405.1 of Cepaea hortensis. Taxonomy (NCBI): domain Eukaryota; kingdom Metazoa; phylum Mollusca; class Gastropoda; order Stylommatophora; family Helicidae; genus Cepaea; species Cepaea hortensis. Next base: position 52,410,426 of record OY992883.1, on the reverse strand, counting down.
TTTACGGACTAATAAAAGGTAATGGTGTGTGTTCATACCAAAATGTAAGCAATTGGAAGATATGAAATGTGGGTTGGCTTTATAAAACTACTATTACAATAAAACAAGACGTTGTGGTGACAACACTGCTTCAGCAAACAACAAGAGACAAACCACAACACACAATAAACAGAAATGACAATAAAGTAACTAAATTAAGATAAAATCGTATGGAACTATGTTTTTAAAAAACTGGCCAGGCAGAATGAAATAAAATGTGTGGTACTTAACTCTGGGACTTCAGTGTGTCAATAAACAGGATGTAGTCACGGACACTTTTGTCTCAATCACTTTTTGTTGTTGTTTCAATGTTAACAAATCTATCACAATAAAAATTAATTGCTTATCCTTTACAGGACATTGCAGTCAACCCCAGCATTTTTTGGCTGTTTGTGATTTCTTGGCAAGTTTACGTTCAGTAGATTGCCATTGCTTTCTGAACGACTGGTACTCACACCATTTGATAAAAACCAACACATGGCAGTCTGCTTCCAAATCGCCCGCAGCTGTGTTTACACATCAAACAGTACTGTAAAGCAAAAATTAAGATTATAATAAAGATCTCTATTATAATAAAGAGATTTAAGAAATTTAAGAAAGAAGGACAAGATGAATCAACGTTCAGAGACAGGAAAGCCAATAATTTGTGGATAATATATTTCCAATCAGTGGTCTGTCACTGGATACCAGTAATAGCTTCTACCCACATTGCTTACTTTTCTCAGCCGCTTTATATTTTTCAAGAAAATGTAAAAGAACTTAGAAATAGCTGTTGCTAACTGTATTAACATGAACACTCGCACAGCAACACCCCAAATCTAACACTGTCAAATCTTCACATTTTTGAGTAAACAGAAGGAATTATCCGCATGCACATCTGGTCACTTGCATTTTATGGTTCTAAAGTGGGTTTTCTTCTTCTTCCCAGCTGGGTTCATGTTTATTTGTTGATTGAAAAGAGGAAGAGAAAAACAGAGGGAAGAAGGATGGTGAAAGAGGAAGGTGAATAGGAAGAAGAGAAATTAACAGGAAGAAAAAAGAAAAAAAATAGGAAGAAGTGAAGGAGGAAAAGTGGGAAGCTAAGGGATGGGAAGAAAATGGGGTGTTACCAAATAACAATATGGGGACGACCCGTTGCTGTGAAGTTGGAACCGCGACTAACTAACTAACAAAACACCTACTTCTGCAATTACAAAATTAACAACAAACAAGTTAACGAAAAAATATAACAATGAAAGTAATATCAAAGCTAAGGATTTCATGGCTTGAACACACCATTGAGACTTAAAAGACATAAAAGTAGGGAAACATACTGGACAAAAGAGGAAGAGGAGGAACAAGGAAAACATATATATATATATATATATATATATATATATATATATATATATATATATATATATATATATATATATATATATATATACATACAACATACACATCATGTACTGATATAATGTATGCACGTACATATATGAAATACACATGTACAATATGAAGTACAAATTTACAGATTTAAAGTACATATGTACAGATATAAAGTACACATACAATATCAAGTGCACATTTACAGATATCAAGTAAAGAGGGGAGGGGGTGTGATGTGGTCAGTATCACAGTGATGACATACATGCAATTAAAGACAGCAGCAGAATTCAGGCAGACACCTAGGACCTGGGATGATCAGGAACCTTCACGACCAGCCCAGTGGCTGAAATATTTGATAATGATCAGAAGTAGAGAAAACAACATAATTCAGGAGCCAGCCCTTTCTTCTCAGGAGCCAGCCCTTTCTTCTCAGGAGCCAGCCTTTTCTTCTCAGGAGCCAGCCCTTTCTTCTCAGGAGCCAGCCCTTTCTTCTCAGGAGCCAGCTCTTTCTTCTCAGTAGCCAGCCCTTTCTTCTTAGGAGCCATCCCTTCTTCTCAGGAGTTTTGCACATATAGATTAAGAAAACTATTGAAAATTCAGGCATCAAGTAAAAATTTCCAGGCTTCTTGATTTTTCTATCCCAGGATGATGATAATGATTTCTTCTACTTCTTCATGTACCTTTACAGATCAACCTGATCATATTTGAAGACAGCATCAGTCAACCTGACCTTGCTGACATCCCCATGAGACCTTATCCTCAAATACAGGATATGTAGGCCAAAATAATGCTCTCTGTTCTAATATGGTGGACATTCTTGCAACAAATGTTTAGCTGTCGTTTTACAGATTCCCGCATAAATGGCGCAATATCGCAGTTCTGCTGTAAACAGACCCAATGCAATCTCGTCCGAAAAACTCTCCGGATGAAGGCAAAAGAAGAAGACGATTTTACAAATTCAGTTAGATTTACAGAAACACCAGTGAACCGAGAGGTGAAGAAATGGACATACACTGAAAACACCTGAGAATGGAATAACTAGAAAGGCCTTTATCTGGAATCCACAGGGAAAAAGAAATAGAGGATGACATAAAACCACATAAAGAAAAGTAGAAACAAAAGTGATTAATATGGGGAGGATGTTAACAGCACTGCACAGGAAAAAAACTAAGGATAGGAGGGCTTGGGGTGAGTTGGTTGATGGTCTATGACCCAATGGAAGATAAAGGATGAAAGAAGAAAGAAGACGACAGTTACATTCATTAGTGTCTTTAGTTTACAGAACAAGTTTACGATATTTTGAAAAATCAATTGCGAACCACAAAAACACCATACATTCAATGTGGCATCATGTGAAATTTAGAAAAGTTCCAACTAAAACAAGACAAATGTCCCCAACACTATCCAGAAGAAATGTGAACAAAATGTTCACACTGCTGTTCAAGTTTAAGATTTCTTTCTCACTTTTATTTTTTACAGTTACAATTACTTAATGTAGTTGGAAGATGGAGGAAGACAGCGAGAGAAAATTCTTGACAATCTTGTGTTATAGTAGGGAAGGGTGTCGGCGCACAAGCTGATACATGCCACTAGAGATCGCTAGATATGGAGAAGCATGAGCGCTCATGCCAGTCAGCAAGGCACTTGATAATGATGATGAATGTAGTGGGATCAACACCCTGCGACCCATACACTGTAAAGCAGATGATCAAATGGCTTGGTCATCTGTTATAATGTAACACCATCAATTAATTAATAGCACTGGTGCCAGAATAAATAAGATATGATACCAGAGCAAGAGGACACACCAGAAGAAAAGGGATTGACAACATCAAAGACATTATACAATCACAAGGAATTACATTATCAAGTACCACCCTTCCGTGCTGACATCATCAGTCAATTATTCGTCCCCACAACACTTGACAATAAAAGTGTAAGATGATGATGATGATGATGATAGTTACTTAATTGTACTGTATTGTTACTTGATGACTCAATGTAAAAATGTTACATTGGAGCCTGTTAATGGGGAGGTTTATTGTACCACTTGGTGGTTTAGGGATTGTCACATGACCATCATACAGATAGACTGAAGTGCAGTTATCAATTGGTAGACATGACAAATGAGATATATGAATAGGCAGGTCAGAATGTAGGCAGGTAGGTAGACATGTAGACAGACAGGCAGGTAGGTAGGTAGGTAGGTAGGCAGGTAGGTAGGGGGCAGTCAAGTCAGTAGTCACATAGGTAGGTAGATATTCAGGCAGTTCTGTAGTCACATAGGTAGGCAGGCAGGTCAGTAGTCAAGTAGGTTGGCAGGCAAGTCAGTAGTTAAGTAGGCTGGTAGGCAGATATTAAGGCAGGGAGACATGGTCAGTAGTCAAATTAGTAGGTAAGTAGACAAGTAAATTGGTAGGTATGTAGACAGGCAGACATGTTCTTAGGCAAAAAGGTGGTAGGCAAGTAGGTAGACAGACAGATTGTAAAAAGACAGGAAGATAAGTGGCCAAGTAGATGAGTGAGTATCCAAGTAAGTGGGTTGGTATCTGAGTCTTCTAATCCTACTTCTCCATCATCTTCCAGAGTATCTTCTGTTTCTTCCGTTTCTGACTCAAGAGAAGAGGAGAAGGAGGGGTGGAAATAAAGAAGAGGAGAGGAGGTGGTGGAAATAAAGAAGAGGAGAGGAGGTGGTGGTGAAGGAACAGAAGGAGAACATGAATACACAAAAGAAAAAAGGAGTAGATAGATTAGATAGGATAAGAAGAAGAAATCAGAAAGGGTGGGGACAGGGGTGATAAGAATACATAGGTGAGAACAGTGAGGAAGGAGGGGGAGAACAAGAAGTAGGGAAAGGAGGTGAGGAGGAGGGTGAAAAAGAAGTAGAAGGATCCTAATAATGTATTATTGTATTCTTATGGTTGAGATCCTGCCACACTAAGCATGTACTAGTGTATGACGGACAGTAAACGGGACAATACTTACTGTCTTGTATGAATACCTTTTGGTCCAAACGTAATGTCTTTACCAGCTTAACAACGCCAACAGGTCCACAACTTTTTTAACCAGCTGAATGTCGCACATGAGCTTTATCAACTTTTCAAATCCAACACACACAAGAAAATCCCTCGTGGAAAAGATTGACAAGGAAGCTAAGGCGGGGACAGTCCCTGGTGTAACCTAACTAACGGTGTGTAGTTAATTAAGGTTGTGTACTTAAAATAACATGTGTCACATACACGGAAAACAAATAGGAAACCGATTGTTAGGTATGGCTGGGCGGTCAATTAATCCCACTGTGTGGTTACGAAATAGTAAATTCAGTAATATATGTTCAAGCCACATAACTAACTTAAATCAACCTGACTGTAATGATAACACAGATGTAATATCTTATACACCGGGAGATGTGTAATCTGTTTTGTTATCAGTATGTCATACAAAGGCGGTGTGCTTATATATTTTCAGCCATATTCTTTTACACAATCGCCGGTGACAGCACGAGAATGCAACTCAAAATATGTTATCACCTATTTCTGTTAGGGGAAGCGAAAAAATAATGAAGTAGCAAAACTGAAGCTAAATAACTAATATTTAATAAGTTAACAGATTTCTTAACGGTCAATTATTATTACTATTATTATAAACAACAGTACATATACCCTACGATATCATATCACGTTTAACGCCATTATTAAGGTTCATTTGGGCCGTTAGTTGCTACACTCGTAACTAGAAAGGGCCTAAGCCTATCATGTTTTCTATTTTAAAAAGCGACAAGCTAGAGCAGTGGTGACACCGTTGGTATCTAGCCTTTCGCCTTTGTTTGTTCTGAAAAATTCCCAGTACCCAGTTTCAGAAGTTAGGTAGGTCCGAAAGCCGTATTATTCTTGCAAAATAAAATCCCAAAATTAACGGGAACTGAATACCCGACAACTACGTAACAATGATTCCAAACCAGAAGCTAATTTATAAAGCAAGACATAAACATATCGCGTTTATAATTAACATTTATATATTTATCCTGATTAAGTATCTCACTTACGGGAACATACCAAACCAGGTAAACGCGTTCGCCGACTTCACTGTTCACCTGAAAATCCTGGTTAAACAGAAATCAACGTCTAAATTTAACAGCACTTCTATGATCCAGCTGTGTCCCTCTGCTCTAGTTACAGCGTTTCGAATGATGTGTATTTTGTGTGCAGACGGATTCCAGTCCCGAGTCGTGTTCGTGTCGTTGTTAAAGAAGTGGCAGGGGGGAAAAAAGCTACAATTCGCCAAGCGAACAAAGTACAAGCCCGCAGCACGCACGCTACACGCACAATAAAAAGCTACCACGGCAAGCGAGACTGACCCAGCGAGCGATTCACACAAAGTAGGCCCAAAGAACTCCGACACAAAGAGTTAAGTTAATTTCTTTCCCTCTCTTATCTTTTTTTTTTACCCCCCCCCCCCCCCTTCCCTTCCTCTCCCTTTCTTCCCTTATCCAGCTAGATTTTCTTTTTTTTTTAAATTTTTGAAGTGGTTTGATTTGCCGAGGCGAGGAGGAGGCTGCCGCAGACAAGAGAGGTGAGGGCAGTCGAGGCCAGATGGCGGGAAGAGAAGCGAGACGGCCTCAGAACTGGGTTCCTGGTGTCTGCCCTTGTTGATCGGGTGACAGCAGCGAGCGCGGGAATTTTACAAGCTTTTTGAGGTAACAGGCGTGGTGTGTAGTAGATGGAGTGCTAGCCTAGCAACTCACTGGTCCTGAATTCAGGACTACGTAGTGAACTCGCATATATTGATTGGCACGCATAGAAGACAACGGACAGAAATATAAATTATAAGAGATAATATATTATAATATGATATCGTGGTCGCTATCAGTGTGCTTCGGTGTAAGGCCAGCTAGACACACCTAACAATTTGTCACAACTAGACGCAGTGGCGGACCGGCCATAGTGTCAACTTTCCCGACGGTAAGTGGGCCCTTTGGGCTTCTGATGAAGTGGGCCCCCCGTAACCATAAGACAGAATGTTGAAAATTACCTTTTAGTATCTTTGTCTCCAGACAACTGATATTTTAGACCCAGTCCGCCACTGACCAGACCTGTCCTTCTGAAGTCATGAAGGTGAATTAAGAACTCAACCATTTTTATAACACTATAGATACGTCAGCATGGCCGAATGGATAAGAACGCATGCTCCAGTGTGCTGATGCCTAGGTAAGGGGTTCAACCCCTACACCGGATAGTTGGACTAAAATGTTGACCTATCATCCTTGACTTGGGGTCGTAAATTACAAGTACCTCAGAAGTCGTAGTGGGTTCGCCTGATGGCGAGGGACACTGTTAATAAAGAAAGGTAATCCACACGCAACATTCAGTCCAGCACCACTAGATGTGTGTATGGACTACGCTTACTTCAAAGCGAGCGAGCGCAAAAACAAAGTACAAAAAAAAAGGAAAAATAACAGCATAGATTTCTGAGGTGTATGTCAACCAAGCTTAGTTCATATAAGAACGATGTATATATGTATATTGGACATATTATGAGAAGAAATGGATTGGAGAACTTAGTGACAACTGGCAAGATCGAGGGGAACAGACCAAGAGGAAGACCGAGAGGAAAATACCTGGATGGCTTGGCCACATGGCATGGATGAGACAGGAACACTGAGCTGATCCACGACTTTGGTGATCGAATGAAATGGCGAGTCATGACCGCAAACGCTTTCTGGCATGGCACATTATATATATATATATATATATATATATATATATATATATATATATATATATATATATATATATATATATATGTATATATATATATATATATATATATGTGTGTGTGTGTGTGTGAATACATAAATATATACATAAATATATACTCGTACATAAATATATACATAGATGTATACATAAATAAATATATACATAAATATATACTCGTACATAAATTATATACATAAATATATACACAGATAAAGGACCCATTTACACACCTTCAGTGGGCATATGGTGCCACGCACGTACTTTCATAAACCAATCGGCACTCGAGGGCTGAGTATCATAAGGCGCCAGGTCAATTAAAAAAAATAAATAAACACCAATTCAATGGGTGTTCGAAAACATGAACACCGGGCCGGCCGGTCAGCAGGCGGACTTGCCACTACGTTACAGCATCTTCCAACAACAACAGTACCGTCAAATGACCTATCTCCGAAAACGGAGTAGGTTCGCCTGATGGCGAGGGACACGTAATGGGGAATCAGTCCAGTGCACTAGAAGTAGTATAGCACATGTATGGACTACACTTGAGTTCAAAGCCCCCCCTCCCCTTTTCCCTCTCCGTGTTCCCATTTTCTATCGCGCAGTGATTCTCAAACTGTTTGAGTACATAATTCCCCTGACAATTACATGTTCTTCTTCTTCTTTCGTTCGCTTGACATATGTCTATAACTGCAATGTTGTCTCTTGTATGAATTTAACTGTCTCTTTTAGCTCACACAGCTGTCCATAGAGTTTATCTTTCACTGTCGTCTCTCTAGGCCAGACGGTTTGCCTAGATATATTATATTTTGGGCAGTCATGGAGTATGTGCTCTGCTGTCTGCGACGCCAATCCACATGTGCACATGGCTGTTTCACCAATCTTGAATTTTGTATACATGTGGTTGCGTAATCTATTGTGCCCTGTTCTGAGGCGCAGAATAATGACTTGTTCTGGTCTGTCCATAATGTGGTAGTCATCTTGAGCAGGTTTTGGTGGCTTTCTGACTGATTTGATCATTCTTTTCTTTTGTTGGTATGTAACGGGCACATCAGGCTGTTCTTCTTTTGCTCCTTCCTTAACCAGTCGATCAGCTCTGTCGTTTCCAGGTATTCCACAGTGGGATGGTATCCACTGTATGGTGACTTTATGCTGACTGCTAAGTTCAGAAAGTAGTGTCCTTAGTACTGGCAATTTCCCAGACAGGAGCGCCTTGAGTACTGATTTTGCATCTGTCAATAGCACCACAGGTTGTGTACCATGGCTGGTATTTAGTAATTTCTCTGTTGCTATCTTGATTGCCTCAATTTCAGCATCATAGTTATGGCAGTACTTTCCTGTCGGTACTCTAGCTGTGTCCCTAGTATTATTTGGGTATTCTATGTACACTCCCGCTCCTCCATTTCGAACAGCATGTTTTGCTGACCCATCTGTGTAGACTCGGATCCATAGGTCCTGTGGGTATTCTTCATCAAGGAAGCTGAGAGTGGCTGTTCTGCGCTGCACACTGTTCAATTACATGTTGTCAGGCTGATCATCTGTGGGATAACTACTTACAGTAAATACTCTAGCAATGTTACAACACTTAGTTTAATTAGTGTGTGTGTGGTTTTTTTTTTACAGCACGAGAACTTTATTAATGTATCTTAATGTAAACTTTTTTTTATGTAATTAAGAACAATAAACATTTAAATTAGACAATGTGTGCAAATATTACTGATAAAAACATATATACACGCAGTGTCACGTGGATCATAGTAACAATTCAAACATCGTAGATAAGATGTATTCTTTTTAAAATTTGCAAATACGAATAGTTTGCATGTCCTTTACAGGACTTTGCGATTAGTCCAGCATTTTCTGGCTGTTTGTAATTTGATTATGTGGTTGTTTCGGGATTTGAAATTTAAATATTGAGCACAACCCACTACTGGCAACGCCGATCGCATTCTGGTATGAACCTAAGGCCTATCCACGTCAATAGGGAAGCACTATACTCGAGTTTCGCCCTTGTTTGAGCTCGTCAGTAGTGCATATCCCTGACCGGATCCGGAAACAGTCCCGGATCACGCGTGTGAAGCGGGTGTGTAACCACGCGGCACACACTGGACACATAGCATAGCCTACGATGGGTAGCGTTGTGGTGTTCTGCTGTGATAATTTGGTGTGTCCAGTGTGTGCCGCGTGGTTACACACCCGCTTCACACGCGTGATCCGGGACTGTTTCCGGATCCGGTCAGGGATATGCACTACTGACGAGCTCAAACAAGGGCGAAACTCGAGTATAGTGTTTGTAATTTCCTGGGTACATTTTTTTTTACATTCAGTAGTTTGTCATTGCTTTCTGAACGACCGACTCTCATAATATCAACGCAAGGCGGTCACTGTCCAAATAATGTGCAGCTGGTTTCGAACCCTCGACTTGGTGTGTCGTAGAATTCTGAAACGCGTTCACTACCCTTAAGCCACAATGCTGTCGCACATACGGTAAATACAAATAAATAAATAAAAAACCTCGTCCTTACATCCGTTTCTCATGACTTCGCCAGGCGACGCTGCTCTCACCTTGAAAACCTCAGATATGGGGGTATTTATTTATTCTTGGGATTGTAAAAAAAAAAAAAGGGGGGGGGGCGCGGTTCCGGGAATAGGTCGAATGTAGGAGTGGGTCGTTTATGGGGTTTCCAAGGCCACTGTGACATGGGTAACGCTTGATGGTTCTCAAAATATGCGGCGAGCTACAATGATCGGGCGATGCAAGTGGTGGGTGTTAGGGGGACGATTCGAATACAGTCTCGGATTTAGTCGCTTAGAACAGTGGTTCTCAACCTTTTTTGGCCCGTGCCCCCCTTCACCATATTTTCGTAATCCCCCTCCCCCCCTTTCGTATTTCCTACCTAAAAATCTCCCCTCCCCCACCCTAGCCCCTACACAGTATACGTAATAATGGAAGCTAAATTTAATAGCACATACTAAAACAAGTCTAGACGTCGACATAAAACGTGATTTGTGGGTCTACTTACTTTATAAAATGAATTTTAGAAGGGTGAGACGTACATAACCGTAAAGTATGAAGGAAAAACTATATAAAGTAATCGGTTCTTGTATTAACGCGATCTTGAAATAATCTTAATTCCCCCCCCCCCCCGGAAACCCTAAAATTCCCCCCTGGGGGGGGGGGGAATCCCCACCGGTTGAGAACCACTGGCTTAGAAGATCGCGCGCAAATCCAGGAATGAACACAACAGCCGAGAAGGCGGTCAAATATGTCAAAGCAGGCAGCAAGCGACGAAGGTCAATATGACTGAGTGGATAAGAGCGCTCGTTCTTAAACGTCGGGTGCACTGATGCCGACGTAGCAGGTTAAACCTCTACACCTTTGGTCAGCTGGACCAAAATTTTGGCTTTTCGTCCTTGACTTGGAGATGTAAATTACAAGTACCTCAAACGTCGGAGTGGATTCGCCTAATGGCTAGGGACACTGGTAATAGGGAAAGCTAGTCCACAAACAAAACTCAGCCATGTGCACTAGAAGAAGTAGCGCATGTATGAACTACCATTCAGTTCAAAGCGAGTGAACGCAAAAACAAAACAAAAAAAGCAACAAGCGACCGGTCGCCGTGAAAAAATCTACCAGGTCTTCAAGTAAGCGACGAAGCCATCTGGGGACACGTTTGTTCTTTTTTCAAGATAGTAGCCGATCCATCTGTTCATTTTCCTATACGTACGCATTTTTGGCAATTTTAACTTGTCCTTCTATACTTGTTAATTTCTTACTTCTTCTAAATATACCCAGACCACAAGTGTTTGCTCTTTTTCTCTACAAATGCATCCTCTTTTTTTTATGATCAATAGAAGTTCTATGCTCTTCAATGGAGCTGTACTTTCTAAATCTTGCTGGTTGTGGCGTTAAGGTGTGTTTTACCTCAAGGTGTCCCATTAGCCTGCAATTGATAAAGTGTTCCATTAGTTTTCCTAGACATCTATGCAGACTGACAGGTCGGTAGCCATATTATTCTGCCATGGCTTTCTTTGGCACTGGTAGTAGTAAAGCTTCTGTCCATGCCCGTGAGACAATTCCTCTCTTCCTGCAGTAATTTAGGTCTGCTAATAGTTTCTTTTTTCCCTCATTAGTACCAAGTGCTGTTAGCATCCCATTTGCAATTCCTTTATTTCCTCGTGATTTCTTCTTTTTAAAGGCGCTCATTGCCTGTCCAATTTCTTCCATTTTTTTAAATGTGTCAGTGTGTATTCTGCTGCTAGGTCTGAGTTATTAGTACATGTTTGTTTGTCTTTGATTAAATGTTTCTGTTTTGTTGTGGCATCAATGTAGTTTGCAGTAGCATACTATTCCATCAGTATAGCTTTTCTCCTTGTAAGCGTGACGTGTTTTGTTTTTGTTTTTTGGGGATTAAATTGTTACTTGTTTCTTACCGGGTCCAGTATTATTCGTGGCGATTACTAGTTTCCATAATTTGTTTCTATCTTTATTCTAATTTGAGGCTTTCTATCCCCCCCCCCCCCTGCTTCGGTCTGCTTCTCTGAGAGCATTCAGTATATCAACCCGACTCATTGGTAGTTCGCTTTCTACAGTAGTCCGACCCGCAATCAAATCAGTGTGTTCATTTCCTCTTACACTAGCGAGCCCTGGCACAAAAATGAAACTGGTTTTTTGTCAGACTTGACCTCCTCAGTGACTCTCCACTCACTGTCTTCGAGCCCAAGCCAATCTTGATCTTCCTGCGCAAATCTATTGAGTAAACATTACCCATTCTCAGATCAAAAGGTGCGCAACAATCAAAGACAAAACCAAGTGAGGATGAGAACATCCAGACAATGAGATCAATACTGTATATCACAAATTCCACTGAAAATAATTGCTTGAAAATTTCAGACTCCATACAAGATATGGGTCTATACCATTAAGTAGAAATGCACTTTTATGGTAGCAATCAAATATATGCACTCTTAACAATCCCTCATCATATAGAGATTTACGTATCGAGTTTACGACTCTCTAACACTCAAACACGTGTCTCCACAACATCAATACTCAAGTTAAGATTAGTCAGGGTCTTGTTCAAGAAGCTAAAATTAGGGGATACAGAGTAAGTGAAATCGATAAAATGACAGCTAGACATTTTCTGTCCATCATGTGCCGAACGCGCTCCATCTGGGGACAAACTCTATAGGGATGTCAATAACCTCCAGTTGACTGTAAAGTATGTTACAGTTGACGTGTAAGGTGTAAGAGACGAAATGTCCATTCTGGGCGTGTGACTGTTAGACGGGTAATATGGTTAATATCACACGGAACGCCAACACTTCCCAAGTTCACTGAGTGCAAAGTATGAGACTCGTCCTGAGCGGGCTTTATCGGTGCGGAAAATATGGCCGATCCTCTATTTGCTGGTCAGACAGGGGTTGTCTTCTGGATGTCTCACGAGGAATTGGTGTGACAATACTATCAGTATGGTACATTACGGGAGCGGACCTAGCGTAGTAGCTAAGCGTTTGCCTCTCGACCCGGTGGCCTTGTGTTTGGATCAGCATTGAAGCGGATTTTCAAAAATTGACCTGAGCTCCTGGGTCGACCCAGGCGGAAATATGGTACTATGAAATGTGCTGGGAAATAAAGGCTTCCGGTGAGATATTGATTATATCTCCCACCGAGTACCGATATTCTTTTGAAATATAGGTCTAGCAGAATATGTCTTTAGCGACTTAATGTTGTATGGCACTTTCTCCTGGCGCCCTCACAGCTCAACGTTCTAAAACAAGGTCTTATCAGAAAATTGCACAACTTTCACATAACCCAACTGCAGCTATATTTTGACACCAATCGCTCTCCCGTATTTCTCAATGCTTTAATTTCTTTTGCGAACAAATACGCCAAATTAAGAGTAGCCATTAATTTTTGATAAGCGGTAGTAATTGGCGCCATGTCTCATTGACTCATTAAAACAGGGGTTCGTTCCTAATTGACGCAGAATTTCTTTCCGATAAGAATCGCTCGAAGGTCGACACAGCCTTATAAGATGGGAGTCAGTGATTTCTTAGGGAAAGAAAGATGTCGCGAGACGGGTAACTAGTCACACCTACCTCAAAATGTTGCAAAAGTCGCGAGACGGGTAACTAGTCACACCTACCTCAAAATGTTGCAATCTATATTGTATGTGAAGCATGAACACTTCAAAGGAAGCTGCAGTAAGGCAGTGGCTGGCACGATTGCCTGGCGGCTCTGGGGTCATGTGTTCGGATCCACATTTATGCGAATTTTTAAATTCTCCTCCTCCTCCCAATTCTCCCTTTCTTCCACTGCTGCGCCAACTTCCCCTTCCACCTCTTCCTTACATCTTCAGATTTAATTCTGAATAGATGTAAAGAAAGGTTGTTGGCATCCATAGAGAATCCATCCTTCAAATGCTTGTGCTTTAAAAGATAATTTCCTCTCTTGTTTATCTGCTGAACACTCTTGCTGCAGGAAGTGTGTAGCTATAATTATACAGATTGCATAATAACATTTGTCAATATCTCCATTTTTTTTTTTAAAGGCTCGCTGTTCTCCAGCATGAGGTCCCACGTCCATGTGTGTCATTCGGATGACCGCCATTGCTGGTGGCCCTGGCAAGATCAAATACGGATGACTACACTTTGATCTTAGCCAAAAGGCCGAGATTCCCCATGTGTGGCTCATTTAGCAAACAGTATGCGAGGCTATTTCTTATGTGGTCATATGTGGACTGTGAGCATAGATCATTGTTAATGTCTACGAAACACGTCATCACCATTATATACTATTCAGTACTTCATATGACATCCAAAGTGTTATGTTTTGTTTGTGTGAGTTAGTCGACAGATCATCCTCATTGCACATCGAACCATTCAGTCCATAATTGCACGGGTGTAGCGGCTAACAGACACAATTTCTGTGTTGGTTTATTAATCTTCTTTGGCTTTCTGCATAATGCTCTTGTTTGGCCACACCTCTTTTAACTTGCTGTTCTCGCAGTCTGATCATTGTTGTAAATTCACAGTCATCACTTGGTTCTCGCACATGACTTACTTTTCGTAGAGCATTTTGGTCCCGACTATGCCACGTGACCAGACATCCTGATATTTGTCTTCCACTTGCTCTTTTATCATACAGTTTGCCATGCCCACTAAGATTTCTCGTGTATTCCCCTTGATATCATGCCTGTGTGCACATGAACTACAAGCTTGACGAAACAGTAAAAGTCTCATGGCCGACAGGCCTTTTCGATGTGCTGATGGCGGTGCAGGAGGTACTTTCCCAACACCGGTCAGTTATACTTAAACGTTGACCTCTCATCTTTGACTTGGGGGAGTAAATTACTGGTACCTCAGAAGTCGAAGTGTGCTCTCCTTGTGGAGAGGGCCGACCAGCAAGCAAAAATCAATCCAGTCTGGACTACACTTGGAGTTCAAAGCGAAACAACGAGACATAACTGGCTATATGATATGATAATTAAGGATTCACTAACACCAACTGCCATAACAATGAACACCAACTGCCATGACAGTAAACACCTAATGTGTTCAGATAGACGGAGAACGTGGCAAGCTAAACAACACAACCGAGCTCTAAAGCTAGAGAAAGAGCAGATTTCACCAAATATTGACAAGGAACATTTGTCTGGAGGCGCACACTAGCCAAACAAGGAGTGCAAACATGCAAGTGCACACACTCACACACACTCCCACCCGCCAATCCCCTTTCACTGGTGCATCGGGAGATAACTTGTCAAGGGCCAAGCCTGAGTAGCTTCCCTTAGTAATCCAGGTCATTTCAGGACTATAGTTGAAAACGGCAGAGATTGCAGATTTAAGTAAGTAGATTCCAAACCATCGCCGAAAGGATTAGAGCGCTTAAACTGTCAGTGCGCTGTCGGCAGGATAGTATAATCAATTCCTCCACCTGTTAGTTGTACTTTAACGTGGACTTCTCGTTCAGAAGGCAATGGCAAACTACTGAACGTAAAATTACCTTGGTAATCAGCCTAGGGTTGGGGTAGATCGCAGGAATAAATCGCTTAATGAAATCATCTTGCAAGAATTTCACTCACAAAGAGAACTGGTTACTCACATCAGAAAGAGAAGCTCCACATTCTTTGGGTACGTCATGAAAAAGGGTAGGTTGGAGTACGTTGTGACAACATGAAAGTTGAAGGAGTGTGATTTGGGGGTGGGGGTGTAGCGAAGAGGAAGGGGAGACCGAGATAGAAGGTGCTGGACAGTTAGGCATCATGATATTGAGGAACATCGGTAACAAATCGGCTATGTAAAGACATGATCACCAACGCCTTTGGGCATGGAATAGAAGAAGAAGAAGAAGAAGAAGAAGAAGAAGAAGAAGAAGAAGAAGAAGAAGAAGAAGAAGAAGAAGAAGAAGAAGAAGAAGAAGAAGAAGAAGAAGAAGAAGAAGAAGAAGAAGAATACACAAAAACACATACAACAGTTGTGTAGCAACACATAGTTCGGGAATCACTGAGTGAAGTAGCTTATGGTGATAAAACTCCGCCACAGAGCAAGAACGATGGGAATTTTCTGATCGTCAGATGATTTCCCTTTCTCGTATGTTTCGTCTCTTTATCTTCACTACACTCTCTGGAGGCAGGCCCACCCGTGTCATGACTCCGTGTGCCTTTCTCCTGATGTACGTTCTTACCCTGTGTCGAGAATTTCGAGTCGTTTTCCCACTTGTTCCACACATGCGCATTGTGTCTGCTCACTAGCCACCACTCCCTCGGGGAGGAGAACATCGTGCACCCGGGTGCTTTTTGTCCTCACTCACAGTTTAGCACCTTCGGCCGAGAGAAGTCAGCTTCTCCCCCGGCTGTTTACATGTGTCGTCGACTCCACGTCGACGGTTCGCTATGCATCAATACACGTCATTGCCGCCATATCCCGTTCACGGCTCAAGGACCTGCAGTCCTGCTCGTCCATAGAAAGCCAGCTCTTCCTCTGGGATACTTGCTCGTGGGTTTGGGCTCCACATCCCTCACCCCGTCTCTGCTGCGGAGAACGGCCCTCATAGGTTTTAAATCGTCTTACACTACGATTAGCAATTTTGCTGGAGGTTAGGTCTCGGTCGACATTCCTTTATATCCTACAACATGTTGTTTCGACTACACTGGAGAATAAACAAGTCTAAAGTGCACTACACTAATTTATAGGGAAGGCTATGAAGTCGACAGGAGACAGTAAAAGTTCCAGACCTTAGATGAGAAATCGTTCGCTAGCTTCGATGTTAGACTTCGGACATGCTTCGACGTTGCCTTCTTTGTACCTCGTGCATGACTCATTGAACCACGGAGTGAATCTAGTGATGCAAAGAAAAAGACGACAATGCTAGCCAGCTATAAAATACCACCTCTATATAAATATGTTCAGTCTTATTGTTAGCACATAAAAACACACGTATGAGTCACGGTAGGACCTCATCATTTAGGAGCCACTAACTGAAATAGCTTTTAGTGAATCCTGTCACGCTATATCTAGCGATCCAAAGACGAAAATGATCCAGGCTGACAGCCACAAATTGCCGTCTCTGCGTACATGTGATAATCTTATTGTTAGCACATACACACATACACGCTTGGCGGTAGGACCTCAACGTTTCGGCGCCACTAACAGAAATAGTTTACAGTGACTCCCATAATACTAAATCCAGCTATTCAAAGAAGAAAATAAATCAGTCTGACAGCTAAAAATTACCGTCTCTGAATAAATGTGTATAATCTTATTGCTACAAACACACACTCACAATAGTCGCGGTAGCGCCTCAAATTTAGCTGCGTGCAGCAGTTTATAGTGAATCTAGTGATACTAGATCTAGCGATTTGAAGAATAAGATAATTCAAGCCGACAGCTACAAATTACTGTCTGTGCATATGTATAATCTTATTGTTAGCACATAAGCACACGCAAGAGTGGTGGTTATTGTCTGACTTATCGACTCTGTGGGCGAGGCCGTCGCTCAGTGGCCTGCACGATCTTATCTCATGATATATAACAACAGTAACTTCAAGGTGAAGGGCAGAGGATGCTTAGGAAGTAATGAACCAGAGCTTCTTATGTGATCCAGTTTTGTAGATCGGACATCTAGACTTCTCACATGAGGGCGAAAACCTAAGAGCAGTGGTTCTCAGGATGACGTTCTGAACATATGTTGAAAAGATGCATGGGCCAAAAAAAAAAAGTTGAGAAGCACTGCCCTAGAGGATCCGTGTGCATGTTGAGTACTGCAACAACCCACCTGTCTCGGGGCCCTGAAAGGACAAATCACAACAGGCACTGTCCCGGGGCACTGACAGGACAAATCACAACAGGCACTGTCCTGGGGTACTGACAGGACAAATCACAACAGGCACTGACAGGACACATCACAACAGGCACTGTCCTGGGGCACTGACAGGACAAATCACAACAGGCACTGTCCTGGGGCACTGAAAGGACAAATCACAACAGGCACTGTCCTGGGGCACTGACAGGACAAATCACAACAGGCACTGACAGGACACATCACAACAGGCACTGTCCTGGGGCACTGACAGGACAAATCACAACAGGCACTGTCCAAGCACTTTCCTGCCATGGGTGGCCAATCTGTCCCTCACCCTGGCAGGCGATGATCCCAGTCGTCGACCCCGTGCCCATCCCTGCCCATGGCATTATCAGCGCAGTTCGCTATAATCTTCGCTAACGCGCCCGCTAGAATGGACACTAACCAGACTGTAAGTCAACATCTGAACACCCCACAGTTAGCTGTGTCCTTTACAGGACGTCGTATTAACCCCGGCATGTGTTGATGTTTGTGATCTTCTACAAAATTTTTACGTTTAGTAGTTTGCAATTGTTTTTTGAAAGACCGACGCTCATATCATTGTGAAAATCAGCACAACACGCTCTGCTCCCAAATCTCCCGCGGCACACTTCCAACCCGGCATGAAGGGATTGCTACGCTGCGTTCAGTGCCCGTAAGCCACAGATGCCATAAGCCACCCACCAGGAATATTATTTACAGCATACATAGTTCTAACAACATACAGCCAGTTGGACACAGTTTTAACATACAGACAGTTGGACACAGTTGGTTGTGGCCAGGGCATTTGAGTACAGTGTTGAGAATCTACTTACGAAATGTATAGAAGAAATGTTTGTAGTGTTGAGAACCTTATTACGTAATGTATAGAAGAAATGTTTGTAGTGTTGAGAATCTTATTACGTAGTGTATAGAAGAAATGTTTGTAGTGTTGAGAATCTTATTACGTAGTGTATAGAAGAAATGTTTGTAGTGTTGAGAATCTTATTACGTAGTGTATAGAAGAAATGTTTGTAGTGTTGAGAACCTTATTACGTAGTGTATAGAAGAAATGTTTGTAGTGTTGAGAACCTAATTACGTAGTGTATATAAGAAATGTTTGTAGTGTTGAGAACCTAATTACGTAGTGTATAGAAGAAATGTTTGTAGTGTTGAGAACCTAATTACGTAGTGTATAGAAGAAATGTTTGTAGTGTTGAGAACCTAATTACGTAGTGTATAGAAGAAATTAGCGTATATCCTTCACATGACGTAGCAGTAAAATCCAGCTTTTTTTCCATTGTGACTTCTCGACAAGTTTACGTTCAGTAGTATGCCACTGCTTTCTGAACGATCATCACTCGTGGCACTGTATGAAAACCAACGCAAGGCGGTCTGCTTTAAAACCACCCGCAGCTGTGTTTGGAACTGTGTTTGCGTTTTTTTGTTTTGCTGTTTATCAACCAGACGAAACCAATCATACCAGCAGTCGTGAGGCAATCACCCAGAGACGACACTGGCACCCTACTGCATACTAACCAAATCATAGTCAGTGACACTCGACAGGTGGAAACATCGTTCAGACACCAGGTCGCCTAAACGACTCACCTCATTCAGGTTCCAGACAGTAATTATATTAACCTCTGTCCTAATTATATCAGTGGGTGTGGTAGCGCATCGACTAGCAAGCACTCTTGCCTGCCGGTTGAAGCTTCATGTATTCGAATCTTCATCTAGGTCAGTGGTTCTCAACCGGTGGGGATTTCCCAGGGTTTCGGGGGGGGGGGGGTATCCGATTACTTGATATTGTTTTTCCCTCCATACTTTAAGGTTCTGTACTTCTCGTTTTTCTTAAATTCGTTTTATAACGTAAGTAGACCTGCAAATCACGTTTTATGTAGACGTCTAGACTTGTTCTAGTATGTTTTATTAAATTTAGCTTCCACTTTTACGTATACTATGTAAGGGAGGATTTATAGGGAGGAAATAATTTTAATTCCCCACCGGAAACCCTAACCCCCCCCCCCTTCCCCCCGGGGAGGGAGTCCCCACCGGTTGAGAACCACTGGTCTATACATATATAGATCAATAACTATATACGCAATGCACTTCAACGCTTGTAGAAGGGTCCTTAATTTTACTCTTTTTATGCTCGCACACACACACACACACACACACACACACACACACACACACACACACACACACACACTTCATTTCAGGAACAACGGCCAGCGAGATAACTCACGAAGGGTTGAATCAGTACCTTACATGGAAGCATTCAGGAGATCTACGGCTCTACCACAATGCGCCCGCAATATCAGACCCCAGGGAGAGATAAGAGCCCGTGTGTGCGTGCGTTAGCGCGATATGCTGGCCGTCAACGCTTTTCTTATCTTTCCCTTGAAACCGGGTGTTCTCTAAGATTTGACCGTCCCTTCCCACCATGTAGCATCAGAGCAATCATTTCCAGTAATCCCACGGGAGAGTTAGCGAAGTTGATAATGTCATGTTCGCGGTCGAATGAGGTTTAGTTAGACGTCATCGTCTCGCTAAGTGAGAGAAAAAAAGTCGCTTACAAATCGACAGAGTCGACTTCATTGCACCGGGTTTTTATCCCATTTAGCTCAGTCTATTTCCGCAGCGCAGGCTGCCGAAAGCGTCGCACAAAGCACGAACTCCGTAGCCCCAGAGACGACCCCCATTAATCTCTGAAAAATGCACCCGTGAACTGAAGGACGCGGTCCGGAATCGAACCCACAACCTTCAGAGCCCAAGTCAGACAACTTGACCACTTGGCCACGGAGACTCACGCTAAGTGAGGAAAGACTGATCACCTGTTCCTCCGTGTACTCAGGCCTACAGAATGTGATGGTCCCATCACGTCATAGACCCCTAGCAGGAAACTGCTTAGGCACATGTTTAATTCTGCCGTCCATGGAGAAGTATAGGGTGTATTTTTAATGACTGTGGTTTTTTTTTGAAAATATTGCCGTTCCATGTTTTGTGTACACTCTCTGTGAATTCATGCAACATACAAGGTAAATGCAAAACTTGGACGGCAATATTTTCAAAAACCCCACAGTCATTAACAATACACCCTGTAGGTGCCTGATGAGTCAGCGGTCTTTGGTTCTCTCATCCCGAGCATGTTAGCGGACATTGCAATTTGGTTTGGGAAAGACTTGGGTGATGATTATCTACCATCTTCGTGGTGGAATGACTATGACTTTCTTGCAGGAGTAGAAGACCGTGAATGTATAACTACCAGGCCATCGTATTCCAGAATTCTTTGCTTATGTGTTGTGGCAAGCTTCATCACAGAGGAAACCTGGGTCGTCCATGTCATCATTGACCAAGTTAAGTTGAGTCAAACACCCACATCACAGCACTCGGAATATTCCCATACTCGCCCTGTTCTCATCTTCAACAGCCAGTGAAGAGTCCCAATATTAATGATACCAGCTGCAGTTTGTTAATGCGTCGGCATGCCTTTTCTAGGGTTTCTGAACGTCGGCCAGATCCTCCGGTCACTCCCTGTCCACAATTATCTTCAGGGTACGATGATTTATCTGGTTTTATTTCCCGCTCACAATACACATGATGCCACTGAGTCCTGGCTACATTAACCTTGTAGTCCATCAATATCCCACCCATCGTTTCGAACCCAGTCAATAGCTACATGCTCAGGTCTGATAGAAGTTCGAAGGCTCTCAGCTGGGGGATATGAGAGATTCCCGGATGAGAGGCCAGGCCGTTTCTCGTTCACCGCTGCACGAAGGTAAGGTGCTGATCCGGCAGCACAAGTAGCCTACCTCGTGAGCGAGTACAAAAAGTCCAAAAGTGCCCCAGTCGAAGAAAGTGGCTGCGAAAACTGTATCTATCTCATAGAGAGTGTAGACAAAAGTGGAGGAACGTCTCAATGCCGCAAAATGGAACGCACGGCGAGCGAACCTATTGCGCGGTCCGAAGTCAAAAGCGTGGGTGTCGCTTGCAGTCTGACCGTCCCTGGTGTGTGCTTGAGCGATCAGTGGCAAACGAGTTGCCCAACACATGGAAGTGAGGAACTAAAGCAGCCATGAGCAGGACGTGGCAATTCCTCGGGTGAGCCCAGTCACAGAGCAATATGTGCCGGCTCTGCAATTATGGAAGCCTCCTTGGATAGCGAGGGAATGCTCATGGTCTGCCCCTGCCTTCCCTTGAGGGCCGACCACGATGTCGTTCGTCGTTCTATCTTGACCACCTGAGATGTTAGCGACATCACAACAGTCCAACGTGCCTCGAAACCAGAGGATGGCTAACCTCATTAAAAAATGCCCGCTGGAAGTCGGAAGTGTCGTCCTACGGGTGGCAAACTAAAAATTGACACTACGCAATTACGTCCGAGTGAAATGTCTCGTCCGAATGTCTCTCGTGCTAGGAACAGCTCTGACTACCTAGTTTCCGAATGCCGCTCTTGTTCGGAACAGCTCTGACTGGGTAGTTTTCCGAATGTCTGTTGAGCCTGGAAAAGCTCTGATGGGCGCAACGACAAGCACATGTCCGAAAACTCGCTGAGTGGATGCCGTCTGCAAACCTGTCTGGTTTGTGCGGGAATGACCCGGGGAAACGAAATGACCAATATATTGAAGTGAGGATTTAAAGCAGCCATGAGCAGGACGTGACGATCTCCCTCGGTGAGCCCAGATCCAGGGCGTTATGTGTCGGCCCTGCAACTATGGAAGCAACCTTGGATGGCGGAAAATGCTATGGACTGTACCTGCCTTCCTTTGAGGGATGACCGTTGTCTTCGACCGTTCCACCTTGGCCAGCATGGTTGCAGATGGCGCCACAAAAGTGAGAGTCTCCCAGGAATGCTACCTGGTCAAAAATGCACGCTAAAGTCGATGTGTTGGCCTACGGGTTTCGGCCCAAGGGCGCATAACAGACACACCGCAATCACATCTGAAAAAACACTCCGGATGAACGAAAAGAAGAAGAAGAAGATCAAGAATACAGAACAAAATAAACAGATTTTATCAATCCATCCATCCATCAATTCATCCATCCATCCATCGGTTCGTCAGTATGTCTGTCGATCTATCCATCCATCCATCCGTCTGTCTCTCCCAACCTCTCGCCTGCCTATTTTTATTACTGTAAGACTGACAGCACCATAGTAGGGGCCATCCATTCATCCATCCGTTCGTCCTTACGTCCTTCTATGTATCTGTCTGTTTGCCTGCCTGCCTCTCTGTCTTACTGTATGTCTGTTTGCCTGCCTGTCTGTGTGCCTGCATGCCTGCCTGCCCGTGTGCCTCTCTGCATGTATCTCTACTTCAACTTTAGTCCAATCGTCAGCTCGTGTATGTGTATATATTTTATGTGTTCAAGTTTCCCAGTAACATCTGGAGTTCATTCGCTGTCTGAATCTTAGACTGCGCCTCAGAGGATCAGCTGCGACCAGCTATGAAAATAGGTGTGTTGCCTCATGCAGACGTCTTCAATCTGAAAGTCCTCTCGCCTGTCTTGATCATTCTATGCCGGATCCTCACTCCTCATTCACTACAGTAGCTTTTTCCCTGCCACGCTAATCCCTGACAACACGCCCCGCCTACTTTACCTTAAATCAACTTAACTGATTCAGAACCCCCAAAAAAGTTTGTAGCACACCTGTGCACAATCAAATAGACAAGTATTATAATGTAAATTTCCGTTCAGCGAGCATTAAAATTGCGAAAGATACCGCGATATGAAACAAATAAGATGGTGACCCTAGTATGCCGATGTATCGCCCACATTTGGCGATATATTATCCTTCGGTAATGAATCAGTTGTTGTTATCATTCCCGCCATGCTGCATCAAAATAAAGCACCCTCCTTTTCGTCCACTTTCCACACAACCCGGCATCCCTCCCTCATTCCCAGTAAAAATCCACACACACACACACCCTCCCACTCCCACCATCATACTTTCCCACCTTCCCCTCAAAATCTGCGGCAACATTTACCACGTGCAAACATATACACATATACACCTTCCCACGCATACACATGTGTACACCCACGCACACATACATCCGTAATTACCTGTCTAGAGTATGCGAGGCGGTCATGGTGACCTTTCAACAGGAGGGAAAACATACGAGGTGAATGTGTATGTGTGTATGTATATATGCGCTGTATTGCGTGTGTGTGTAAGTGTGTGTGCATGAGAATCCCGAAATTATAAATCAACCGCCATGCAATGCAACGCCACTGCGCCAAAAACGCGCGCTTCCCTAGAAAATTAACGGAAATCTTACATGTTTTTCGGGACTGTTTTCATTGTTATACGCACCCAAGTTCTTCGGGAATTTCCCCATGATATGGTAGGTTGGTTGGCTTTGAATCCCAAGTCAACTGAGTTTCAAAATCCGATGCAATAAAATAGGCCCTGGAATGGTATTGAATCAACTGGACTAACGTTCGTGTAGAGATTTATCTCCATACCCTGTATTAAAGTACCGTCTGCACCGTGACTCTGTCGCAGAGCTCTCCCGACCCTCTCCAAGCTCAGAAACCAGCATGCTGTGCGAGACCGGCGCCGGAACTTCATATCTGCGGGGAGTCATCATTCGATATAACCAGGTCTTGATTCAGCGCGGTACATGCAGACTGACTGGGGGTGAGCAGAGGATCTTGCCGGCACTCAGTACTCCGAGGAAAAGCGAGACGAACATAGAATAATATTGCAAAAGATGTCATTTGAGGTGTTACACATAACCTGTACTTTTGTATGGATGTGAAGCGTGGGCAATGAGCAGACAAACTGAAAAGTATCTGATGGCTGTGGAAATGTGGTTTCTGAGGAAACTACAAAGAATACAATGGGGGAAAAAACACACACACAACCAAATAATCCACACCAAAAAAAAAAAAAATAAAACAAGACCAAGTCCTACAAGAAACACATGAAAATCGTCAACTGATTAGAGAAATTAGACAGTCAAAATCTGTTGATCACGTTATGAGAAGAAATAAATTGGAGAACTTGGTGACAACTGGCAGGATCGGGGGAAAGAGAACGAGAGAAAGCCAGAGAAGTAAATATCTGGATGGCTTGGCCACGTGGTATGGTCGAGACAAGAAGAGGTAGCTGATTCATGACTCTGGTGATCGTGCAAAATCGCGAAACATGATCGCCCACACTTATCGGTACGGCACATGGATCATAATGAACTGGTACCATCAGTATTGGAGTTCTTCGCTAGCTGTTGAAGATGAGGAAGAAGGAACCCGTATGGGAATGTCCGGAGTGCTGTGATGTGTGTTCTTGACTCAACTCAACTGGGATTAGACCTAGCAGGTTGGTAGTGTTTCCTTCACAGGTTTTAGGCACTTTATTGTCAAGAGATTCTGACTCAATGTCCAGGGGCTGCCAACTATATATCCAACTAACTTGCCGTTAGGTTAGTTGCACATCTTTTACAGGACGGCGTGGTCGAACCCAGCATTTTTTTTACTGTTTGTGATTTCTGGGAAGTTTACGTTCAGTAGTTTGCCATTGCTTTCTGAACGACCGGAACTCATACCATTGTATGGCAACCAACGCAAGGCGGTCTGCTGCCAAATCGCCCGCAGTGTGGTTCGAACGCGGTATGCGGTATTACAAATTGGGTCCGTAACCACTTCGCCACCGAGGCGGTTCGTAGGTTGATTACGTACTTTGTACACAACCAAATCATTTCCGGTTTGTTAAGAAAAGCAGCTTTGTTTTTTGTTTGTTAAACTATTGAGTGTATAAAGTAGTTGCTCCGTATAGTTTGTAAAAATAGTAACGGATTAGTTGCTCCGTACATGTTTAAAAAATAATAAAGGGCTAGTTGCTCCGTATAATTTGTAAAAACAGTAAAGAATTAGTTGCTCCGTATAATTTGTAAAAACAGTAAAGGACTAGTTGCTCCGTATAATTTGTAAAAACAGTAAAGGACTACTTGCTCCACATAGTTTGTAAAAATAGTAAAGGACTATTTGCTCCGTATAGTTTGTAAAAATAGTAAAGGACTAGTTGCTCCGTATAGTTTGTAAAAATAGTAAAGAACTAGCTGCTCCGTTTAGTTTGTAAAAATAGTAATGGACTGATTGCTCCGTATAGTTTGTAACAATAGTAAAGAACTAGTTGCTTCGTATAGTTTGCAAAAATAATAAAGGGCCCTGATACACTCATTATTATGTATTGGGTATATGATGCTAGACCCACAATAGTATAGACCAATCAACACTCGATGGCTGATGCAGTAAATAGGCCGGCGGCCGCCTTTACCTCCGAGGCATTTCCTGGTACCCATTTTAGGTTGGGTCGACTTGGGAGCCCAGCCCTCAATGTAAACATTCGCCTCGATGGGGATCCGACCCCTGGGTCAGAAAACTAGCGTGCTAGCCACTGTGCCAATGCGGTTCCCGGGTATAGCACGAGTCAAGAGAATTGAAATGAGTTAATATTCATCTTGTTATGAATTTATTAAATAGAACACTTATGGAATAAGAACATAACCTGCTAATTTGATAGGCTAAGGAGCAAAGCATAGTCGATCTGTAAACATCCTCGAATAATGAAGCATAGATTGTAGTTAGCTTGGATATGTGTTTTAACATTCAATAACACACAATGTAAACAGACTGCTGGTGTTGGAGACAGAGGTTTGCAGTGTTCTGGTCTCTGCATATAACCAACTGTCAAAGACTCGACCGCATCCCCTCCGCCAGGGAGAGCGGTCAACCCTGAAGAGACCAGGAGGAGATACGGTGCCCGAGGCAAGGGCAGGGGAGATGAGGTAATAGGAGAGGGTTAGCCACTCCCTCATGAGACACGCAGGCGGTGTTCAGAGAGTTAGCACTCTAATCACGATAGTACCACACCTCGTGAAGCCATAGCACAGTTGAGTAGACACTCAACAGGCCACGTTTGCCAGCAGAGTGCGATGTGAGGTAACACGCACGAAGGTGAAGGTCACCCCGCGTGGTGGGTAACCACGGGAGAGAGGTTAGGCAGACGGGAGACTGGACTTGAGGCGTTCACATCGTTTAGAATAGCGTTAGGAGTTTTGTGTTCACTAATAGATAGAACTAGCATAGGGTTAGCAGTTTGTGTTAGATAATTCTGTGGCTGTATATTGTGTATTGCATTAGCGACTGTTTACCGCTTGTAAGCGAGCCAACGGCAATAAAATGGACCATACATTTTGCCTCCCACACGACTTGCAAGTTGTCTTGTATGGGTGTGTGAGAAGTACCCGATGAGGTCTGTCAGTTGAGTTGTTGACAGGCCAGGGTAATTGTGGTGTCAGAAAGTGGTGCTTGGACGAAAGCGCCAAGCTAATACCCACAGTAAAAGGGTAATTGTGGTGTCAGAAAGTGGTGCTTGGACGAAAGCGCCAAGCTAATACCCACAGTAAAAGGGTAATTGTGGTGTCAAGAAGTGAAGCTTCAACGAAAAGTTCAAGCTAATCCACTCATCCACGGGCTCCAGAATAGGGTTTCATTTTTGTAGTAACGATAATTTGTGCAGACAGGAGAATTTGCGAGCTAGAAATATGCCTATCGTGACAAAATAGTGTTTAATTGTGTTTATGATATATTTATTGAATGAAATCATGTATTCTTCGAAGCTGTAAGTATTAATATTCTTATTTTCTTATATTTATTCATATATTTACCAATTTATTCTTGAATAAGCACCAAACATGATTCACGGCGCAGGAATACACAGGCAGCCGACAATATTGATTTTTGAGATCTAAAAATAGCGCTGCGCGATGACGTAGAGTGATTGACAGACAGTTGTTCTGCGTCATTAGCATAAAGCAGTCGAGTGTTTACAAGATCGCTTAGCGGCGGCCCGCCTGAATCTGTGCTGTATATTGTTTATTATTTACTTATTTAAGTTACTAAATGAATATATTTATTTGTTGACACATTATTATGTTATTTTGATTTCTTTACAAGCATTTATTCATTTTTGGGTCTATTTTCTCTTTGCTTATCGTCACGATGGAACTATTTTCGGGCTAAGCATCTGATACTTAGCTGCACAACGTTTACAGAAATTAACTAGGTTAGTAACGAAAGGCAATTATTGTTTAAAACAAAGACAGGACATTGACATTAAAATTAATTAATACATATTCTAGGTGTTCGTAAGTCTGTCATTGTCTAAGTCATTGTCCTTAGTTGTCGAGTAAATCATATCGTTTAGTAGGCGTGTTTACTGCTGCCCTATATATCAGAGGGCAAACAACAGCTGTGCACATACACCTGTGGGCCAAATACCGTGTGCTACGTACGAAACGTGTCGCCACCCCAGTGTACCAAACAAGGTGACCTGTGTCAAAGGAGCTTCGTTCCCACATTAAGCTGAGTACACTTATATATTTTGTCATGCAATTTGATTAATAGTGCATCTCTTTTTCAGCTTGTAACGCGTTGACATATTTGTATACTCTGTTTTTCTGCAAGATAAATCTGGGCAGGGTATAAACAGAAAGCACAACTGATAGTGATCAGATAAGAACAAACATAACATATCAAAGATAAATAACTGATTAAAGTCATCATTTCCTATCACTGTTAGCCAAGTACTAAAGTAAGATGGCAACTTTATCAGATTTCATAAAAGCAGGCAAAGAACTGGAATTAACAGGAAAAGAACTACAACAATATGCTGATCAGAAATTTAAAGAAACAAAAGAGGAACAAACACGAAAAGAGAATGCGGAAAGGGACGAACGCGCACGAGAAAGAGAACATGATAAGGAGATGAAACAAAAACAATTAGATCAAGAAAAAGAATTAAAACAAAAGGAATTAGATCTAAAGCAAAAAGAGATAGATGAAATGGCACGAGTTAAAGAAAAACAAATTCAGGTAGAATCAGAGACACAATTAAAGATGAAAAGCATGGATATAGACTCACACGCAGAGATCTCTGCCACTAAACTAAGAAGTCAACAAGAGGAAAATAAGTTCAACAAATACAAAAATATTATCAAACCATATTGTAAAGAGGACTCCATATCTGCCTGGACAGAGAATGTAGAGTATCAATTTAAATATCACCAAGTTCCTTTAGATATGTGGGCTCCGATTTACATGAAGAATCTAAGTGGTGAGCCCCTTAAAGTAATAGAGTCTATTCCTATTGAACTTAGATCTAGCTATCAATACATCCATGATAGGATTATGCAGCACTTTTTACTTGATGCCCCTGGGTATCAGGTTCAGTTCTCAAATTTAAAACCTAAACCTAGTGAAACTTTTATAGATTATTTTTCAAATGTGCAGAGTGTACTAAACAGGTGGCTTAAAGCAGCTAACATAGGAAAAGACTTTGATAGATTAAAAAACCTAATAGCTATGGACAAGTGTATATCTACTATACCTTCTCCTTTTGCTAAGTTTTTGCAGCAGTCAGACATTGAAAACATCGAGCAGTTCGAAAAAAAAGGCTCAGCATATTTTTCTTCTAACAGAGAGATTTTTAAGACCTCAAGTGACTCTGAGATAGTTTCCTTTGTCAAAGACCAATCAAAAAACTATCAGGGTAACAGAAAACCTTTTCAGAAGTATGATAAGAAAGACAGAAAAGTTTCCAAATGCATGTACTGTCAACTAATGCACGACACTTATGCTATGTGCGACAAATCGCCGAATTATCCGGCGCATCTTGAAAATGTGATCAAGAAGCAGCAAAGCAAACGGTCTGCATACAGGCGTGCAATCAAATGTTTTTTTTTGTTCCTCTTATGGCCATTATTCTAATAAGTGCCTTGGCCGCCAACGTTTGAAAGCTAACAACGCTATGTTGATTGAGACCTCTTCAGATAGTGGTAGTGAGAATGAGTGTGAGATTGAAAGTGACTTACCAACTAACCAAGCAGAGGATGTGTGTGCTGCTAGCGATATGTTAAGCTTTGACAGCTGTGAACGATGTCACCAATTCCATGCAGACGGAAGACTAGAATGTGGACATACAGTACCATGCTCATCTGAGAGTGTGAATGCAGCATTAGCCTCCAGAGGCAAGTTAGTGTTCCGCAATGCAATGGTCAATGATGTACCATGCCAATGTTTGCTGGATAGCGGCAGCACCCTTATTGGTCTTCGAAGAGAACTACTGAGTCCGGGTGATTACACAGGTGACACTGTGAAATGCCGAACCTTTTCGGGTAACGTTGAAATTTACCCTTTGGCAAAAGCCCGTATTGATTCTCCTTTTCTTTCCGGTACCTTTACTTGTGCAATACTTAACAACCCTTGTACAGATTTAATTTTGGGGTGCTTACCTCAACTGAAACAATGTACTAGTGAAGAAATAGTTGCATGGGAGAAATTAAATGCAGCTAAGGCAACAACCAGAGTTGACACTTCAAAACATCATGACCCATTGCAAAATGAGACACTACTAATGCTTTTTCCAACCAGCACAGATGACAAAAACACACAAAAACTTATACACCAGCAGAAATCTGATTTTAATGTGTCTCCATACTTAAAATTGTCAAAAGGCAAAGCCAAAATGACCAAGAATGCATCTTGGTTCGTTAGACGTAATAATGGCATTTCAACTACATGTCATATTACTAGTAACCATGAACAGGTGTTACTTGAACAACATCAGTTAGGTGTGCTAAACAATGCACACAAAACACCATGTGCAGGTCATCGTGCATACAGCAATGCCAGGCCAAGTTTTTTCAATAACATAAAATTATTTTGTCATGATCTATTTGCTGGTAATGGCTGTCATCAATTGATACAAAAGTTGAAGGGTAAACATCCTACAGCTGAAATACAACCCTCTACACTGGCACCCAAGCCATTTGATAGAGGAAGGGTCAGTTCTACCACAAGCACACAAACAAATGTGCGAAAACAAGTAATCTGGAACTTGATCAAGACAGATTTAGGCTACTTCCATACAAACGAAATGGCAAGGACCATTCAAAGTAGCACATAACCATGGTACATGTTGACTATGAAATATCGATAAACAGACACTTAGAGATATTCCATGTCAACATGCGAAAACCTAACTTTTCAAGACAAGAGACAGAAGTAGTGACAGACGAACAGATTGCACCAACACCAAGTGATCAGACGACAGACATACACAACGCAACTACACTAGTTAGTGAGACTGGCAAATCCGACGAGGGGCATACATGTAGTGAACTTATAGAATACACATGAATAAATCAGAATACTGATGACTGGACAATACACCTACTGAAACTGAGACATGCCTTTGACAGAGTGCGACGCTTCGGTCTCACTGTCAAACCAGCAAAGTCAAATTATGCCTAAAATAAATTCATTTTTGGGTCATGTCATTTCTCAAGTCCAACTGTAGACTGACCTGAAAAGTAGTACCAAAATTATGAATCTGACCATGTCTAACAGAAAGAAACAGGTCAGAAACCTTTTGGGATTAGTAAATTACTCAGAAATTACAAATATATTTTCCAATGTCTTAAAATCTTCTGGAAATGAAATGGGAAAGATGCATTATTAATTCCTGCATTGTCAAAATTGAAGATCCTTTTTTGTAAATATTCCAATCCCTCCGCTTGCCTAATCCTAGGCTCATTTATTATCTTAGGTCATATGCCAGCAGAATCTCCATCACTGCAGTACTAGGCCAATTTTTTTTTGGAGGGCATCTTCCATCCGCTTTGCTACGTGAGCAGTAAGATCACACATGCTGAGTCCAAGGATTCCATATCACAGTTGCAACCCTAGGCTTCATCTATACGATGAGAAGGCTCCATCGAGTTCTGACGGATGTTCACTGCATTGTCCAGACCGACAACTCCCTGATCACGGTCATACATAGTGGTGTGCATCAAAATGACCGGATATTCAGGTGGTCACTAGTTTTACCATCTGGGGTAAAAATACCTGAAATCCGACAGTTAAATGTAGAGTGATGGTTGGTACATGGATATCTGATAATATAAGATGTAAAATAGCTTACATACATATCCACATTATTGGTGTAGTCACGTACCAAAACACTGAACTATCATGTGTCCGTGGACATCAGATTAAGAACTGTGATGCTATACTTAGATACCACCGTGTGAACTAGGACAGCTCATTTCCAACTAAGCTCCATTCCGGTGTATCATATATATGAACCGCAGAAAACAGTGTCAGAACAGTGCTTAATTACAGACACGAAAAGACAGAGCTACAACACCAGCGAACTCTACACGTGCACTACCGAGAGAACATTAAGATGACTGTGTAATGTATTTCAGATACCCAGGCAAAGTGTGTGGTTATATTATGCCTATACAACCATTGCACATACATGAAGGCAACTACTAACCTGTGTAAACCAAATACTATGTATATAAACTTATTGTGATATGTAATATAATATTTTAAGATAGTGATAAATTAGATGTAGGTTAGGAACTATAACAGTTCTCATTTATTTTAATAATGTAGTTAGTACAGTAATTAACCCATTAAAATTAGATTAGAATATTAGTTTAGACATAAGAATAGTTTATTACAAGTTAAATTAAATTTATGATATGAATAGTACCATTTAGATTGTTATATTTCACTTAGTTTCATTGTAGTTAGTTTATTCCATCTTAATGAAACCATACCATCTTTCAAATATTACCATTTATTAGTATCATCATTTTACATCATAATAGATTAAAAAGAGTAGATAAGGTAACATACAGCATTTACACCAGTTAGATTAAGAACATCACTCATATAATTCCTTTGTGCATTTAAAAACATTATTTAGCATAGTATTTAGAAAAGTACATAAATTGTGGTCACATAATCCATTTAATTAAGGTACATAACTCACATCACAACAATTGCATTTAAATAGTTAGATTACATCACTTAGATTAGAAAAAAATAAGAAGTAATATAATCATATCATATAATTAACATAACAAATTTAATAAATTTAGGTAACACATTAAATACTTAGTTATAGAATTAGAATGGTATGTTAGAATGTAAAATTTTCGTTAGTGAAATTGTGTTAGTGTGAATGTGTTGTCTGTAATATAGTTTAGAACTTAGATTACAGTATTTTGGGTTTCATAACAAGTGAATGTAGTCACGAATTAGTGTTATACACCTCTTTGTGGCCACATTGAACCAAATTATGACACTCAAAAAACTAACATACATACACATAGAATTTATAAATAGAGGATAGAAATTAGATTAGTAGATTTATTACATCCAAACACACAAACAAACAGAAAAACAAACATATAAATTGCATACACTATTTGTAAATCAAAGACAGATAACTATGGGGCCAGGGGACATAATAGACAACGAAGAACTAAATTAACAGTGAAATAAAGTCTTACGCGCGGAAGCGAAGGAGGTAAAGCCTGTCGCACACACTCTTGTAGAATGGTTGTTAAATATTATATGGGGGACATGAAATAATTCATGTGTTGACCCTAAGAAAGTCAACTTTGTATGGGTAGTAAGTTAATTTACTATGTGAGGGCAGGTCTTATAAGACAACGGTCCGGTTCAGACATACCTCTGATAAATATAATATAGCATGTGAGAAGGGGCTCACGCCAACCAGTCAAGTTTGTGGCGATTGCCAGTAGCCAAGTAAGGCTTTGCTACATTGTGACAATAGTTATTAATAGTCTATTGGAATGCCCAAAGCCAGGTTATCTAGAGTCTTTGACAAAAATTAGAGACACTAATTTTTTGTTTAGGAACCTCTTGCGTCACAACCAATGAGTGAAAGTTGATGACGCAACACAAGAGGGGTGGGTGTGTGTCAAAGACTCGACCGCATCCCCTCCGCCAGGGAGAGCGGTCAACCCTGAAGAGACCAGGAGGAGATACGGTGCCCGAGGCAAGGGCAGGGGAGATGAGGTAATAGGAGAGGGTTAGCCACTCCCTCATGAGACACGCAGGCGGTGTTCAGAGAGTTAGCACTCTAATCACGATAGTACCACACCTCGTGAAGCCATAGCACAGTTGAGTAGACACTCAACAGGCCACGTTTGCCAGCAGAGTGCGATGTGAGGTAACACGCACGAAGGTGAAGGTCACCCCGCGTGGTGGGTAACCACGGGAGAGAGGTTAGGCAGACGGGAAACTGGACTTGAGGCGTTCACATCGTTTAGAATAGCGTTAGGAGTTTTGTGTTCACTAATAGATAGAACTAGCATAGGGTTAGCAGTTTGTGTTAGATAATTCTGTGGCTGTATATTGTGTATTGCATTAGCGACTGTTTACCGCTTGTAAGCGAGCCAACGGCAATAAAATGGACCATACATTTTGCCTTCCACACGACTTGCAAGTTGTCTTGTATGGGTGTGTGAGAAGTACCCGATGAGGTCTGTCAGTTGAGTTGTTGACACCAACAATTACTCACATACGCCGAGGCGTCGGCTTTACACTAATTATGTAAATAAAAAGACATGATAGTCTCCTTAAAACTAACGTGGTGACATTGAAATGTGTTTCCTTTGCCTTCGCTCACTTTGAACTCAAGCGTAGTCTATACGTGTCTTACTACTTCTAGCGGGTGTATTTTTAGTGACTGTAGGGTTTTTTAAAATATTGCCTTTCCAAGTTTTGTATTTACCTTTTATGTTGCATGAACTCCACAGAGGGTGAATACAAAACTTGGAACGGCAATATTTTCAAAGACCCCACAGTCATTAAAAACACATCCTATAGTAGCAATGGACTTATTTCTGCGTGTGGATTAGCATTCAATATTACCAGTGTCCCTCTCTCTCAAAGGAACCCATATCGACTTCTGTGGTACTTGTAATTTACCTCCCCAAGTCAAAGACGAGAAGTCAACATTGTAATCCAGCTGACCGGTGTCGGGGTTGAACCCGCTATCTCGGCATCAGCAAACGCTCTTATCCATTCGGCATGTTGACCTTCACGCGAGAAAAAAATGGAAGCAGAACATGTATCACTTGTAGATGCTAAACAGGGTACTTAACTATATCAGAGCGACTTGCTCAAAACACACAAGCAACGCGAGCATTCTGCGTCAAACGAAGAAAAAAGGGAATCGACATACAGTTGAAACATGCTGGAATTGGTCGTCTGAACAAGGCAAGCGGTCGATTTCATGGGGAATTTAATAACTGAAAATAGTTGGTTAAGTGAGCTTCGCGTATGTTAGCGGAATTTCTAGTATTTAAACGTTCCATGTTCACAAGGGGGAAAAGTCAATATATTAACAAAAACATATATATTCAACATCCTGTGGATATACTAGTTCAGTGGTTCTCAACCTTCTTTGGACCGTGCCCCCCTTCACCATATTTTCAGAACGTCATTCCCCCCCCCCCCTTCCTATCAAAAATTTGGCCCGTGCCTCCCCACCCCCTTCACCGTATTTTCAGAACGTCATTCCCCCCTTTCATATTTCCTATCTAAAAATTCCCCACCCCTACACAGTATACGTAAAAATGGAAGCTAAATTTAATAGCACATACTAAAACAAGTCTAGACATCCACATAAAACATGATTTGTGGGTCTACTTACTTTATAAAATGAATTTGAGAAGGATGAGACGTACATAGCTGTAAAGTATGAAGGGAAAAACAATATCACGTATTAGGTTCTTGTATTAACGCGATCTTGAAATGGTCTTCATCCCCCCCCCCCCCCCCCCGGAAACCCTAAAATTCCCCCCTGGGGGATTTTCCCCACCGGTTGAGAACCACTGTACTAGTTAGACCATGAATAATAGTACATCTTAAATCTTTCAGTCCAAGAAGGTCTGGGCAGCTGTCTAATAAGAATAACAAAATGACACATGTATTTCTTTCGTGGACCAAATATACACACCTTGTAAAAACCAAACACATGTCACATTTCTTTGTTACACGTTGAGGCAGTAAGGGACACTTTTCACTCCGTGGGGCGAATTGGGTATATGGCGCTGTATAACCTATAAGTGTCACTGCATTAAGGCCATGTAATTCTGACAGCCTAATTAGACTAAAAATGGAGAGCCACTTAATTAACACTTTGTGATGTATCCACCCAGCTGGAATCAATACTGTTATAGTTGCCACTGTTTAACTTTGCTGACTCCCTTCTATATATCGATATCTAACTTTGTTTTCTCATGTAGATCGCAACCACATTTATACTTTACATTCTCTGATTTGGCATCAAAATACCTGAAATCTTGCGCAACCTTCCGGTGCACAGAGGATGCGCAATCGCTTGTTAGCGTTCCCACTTTCCTGTTTCCGTGTGTATTAATTTCATTTTACATTAGATCTGTTTGTGCTCTTCCTGATGAAGATCGTTAAGACCTAAAGGTCATATTCGTTGTGGTATGGTTTAGTTTATTTTTACATATTTGCTTAACGTTTTTCTAGTTATTAATATTATTTTATTATGAATATTATTGCCTTTTTCAGATTCATTTCCCAACAAGGCTTTCTACTGACCGGATTTGGGTTCGATGTAGGGTATGCTTTCGTTCTCTCTCTCTCTCTCTCTCTCTCTCTCTCTCTCTCTCTCTCTCTCTCTCTCTCTCTCTCTCTCTCTCACACACACACACACACTCTCTCTCTCTCTCTCTCTCTCTCACACACACACACACTCTCTCTCTCTCTCTCACTCACTCTCTCTCTCACACACACACACACTCTCTCTCTCTCTCTCTCTCTCTCTCACCCACACTCTCTCGCCGGAGCTGCGCATATCTAAATGTTATCATTTTATATTGTCATAATTGTATAGACCAATCGACACTCGGTGGGTAAGATGGTCAATATCACGCACACCGCCTTTAGTTCCCAGAACATTTCCCGCTATCCATTTTAGGTTGAGTCGACCTGGGAGACAAGGTCAGTTGACAATGTAACCTCCGCCTCGATGTGATTCAAACGGCGGGCACTCCATTTCAGTTATTACTATAACTCCGTCTACCACAGAGGGAGTTTAATACAGTCTATTCTTATTTACTTCTTTAACTCCCTTCACAGATATTTATAATACTAATCCACTGCATTCATGTTATTACTCTACTGTCATCTATCTCAGGCAGTTATTACCGCAATTACTGTAACTTCTTCTGTCACGGGATAGTTGGTACTCTGATCCACTCTATTCTAGTAATTACTTTAACTCCGTCTATTACAGACATTTGTTAACTAATCCATTCTATTCTATTGATTATTTTAACACCTATCACAGACATTTATTACACCAATTCACTCTATTCTAGTTATTACTCTCACACCAATTTTCACAATAATTTATTTCACTAATCCACTCTATTCTGTTTATTACTTTGGCTTCTATCATAGACATGTATTACACTAATCCACTCTATTATGTTTATTACTTTGGCTCCTATCATAGACATATATTACACTAAGCCACTAAATTTTGGTAATTGCAATTACTGTTATTGCCATCCGACACGACTTACCAAAAATAGTATTTCCCCACTCCATACATTGTAGGTTTTTCTTACTTTCTTCTGTCACAGATAATTCCAGCATTAACCCATTCTGTTCCAGCTGTTTATTTATTTTCCACTGTCCGATAATGCTAAGACTGTAACCCTTTCAGCGCCTGACAGAGAGATGGACCAACAAGTAGTCGAGGAGATAGCTAGATCGATAGACAGAACGAAGGAATTAACAAATGGACGAGTTTTATTTTCAAAGGGTTGACGATAAGGCACGCAGGCTCTTTCTGTCCTACTTAGTTTCTCCTTTCATACACCTTAATATTTTATCCACACTTCATTTATTACATCAATAGAAAATAACAATTACAACAACGTGAAGAACAACAGTACATGCATTACACTTGCGTGGTCAAACTGTACAAATCATTGCTACATGACTAACTGATCACGATTGCTATTATGGTAACAGTAATAAGGTTACTGTAGAACATGATATGGCAGACATGCAGGCACTATAACAGACAGGCAAACAGACCGACCGACCCACCGATCGACCGACACATCGATACATTGACAGACAGACAGACAGACAGACAGACAGATTAGACAGATAAATAGATTATAGACAGGCTGACAGACAGGCCGTAGGGCTGGCGTGGGGGGGGGGGGAGAGGGCGGGCGGACGGACGGACGGACGAACAGACAGACAGACAGACAACAAAGCAAGCCCAGCAGGCACGTTCACTGGGGGAATTGATCCCAGAATCTATACTACTGCACTTGTATGGTTGGTTAACTATTCCAGCACCTAGAGACCGTGGTACATGTATATCAACATATACTTACCTCCATCCTGGCCAACATCCACCTTCCGTCTATTTATAACCGTAAAAACTAGTTCGAGGTGTGACGAGAAACAAGAATAGATCGTCTCAGAAACCATCTTGTACCCACTTGCCTCACAGAATCACATATTTTCGGCATACCCGCAGGAAATAGACGATTTCGTCTTGGAGGTCATAGTAATATAATGCCTGTACAGTTTACCTGGTACGTGTGTGTGTGTGTGTGTGTGTGTGTGTGTGTGTGTGTGTGTGTGTGTGTGCGTGTATGTTGGTCATTCCTATCTACCTACCTGTCTATCTACATACCAACATACCTACCTACTTTCCTACTCGGCAACACACCTCCATACCTACCTAATTACGTACCTACCGTCTTATCTATCCACCCACCCGCTCACTACCTTCTACCTGCTACACACCCACCTGCTCATTACCTTCTACCTGCCTATACACCCACCCGCTCACTACCTTCTACCTGCCTACCAACCCACCCGCTCACTACCTTCTACCTGCTATACACTCACCCGCTTAGTATCCTCTACCTGCCTACCTACCCACCCGCTCACTACCTTCTACCTGCCTATACACCCACCCGCTCACTACCTTCTACCTGCCTACCCACCCACCCGCTCACTACCTTCTACCTGCCTACCCACCCACCCGCTCACTACCTTCTACCTGCCTACCCACCCACCCGCTCACTACCTTCTACCTGCCTATACACCCACCCGCTCACTACCTTCTACCTGCTACACACCCACCCGCTTAGTATCTTCTACCTGCCTACACACCCACCAGCCCATCTACCTACTTGCCAGTCTGTCTATTTATTTAGATATCTATCTATCCATCCATTCATGCATCCGCCCACCCAACCCCCCTCAACCCTCCCTTCCTCCTCTCTCCCTCCCTACATCCATCCACCCACTCATCCATATATCCACCTCCCAACCACCAACCCACCCATCCCTCCAGCCATCCATCCACCCACCAATCTATCAACCCACCCCCCACCCATCTATCCATCTATCCACTCATCCATTCATACATCCACCCACCCATCCATCCATCCATCCACTCATCCACCTATCCACCCACCCATCCATCCACTCATCCATCCACCCACCCGCCCACCCATTCGTTTGTCTGGTTAGACTGGGTACCCCCCCCCCCCCCCCCCCGAGCCTCATGATCACAACAACAGTATTACCTTGCACTCACAGGTATCCCCATTCATGCCCCAGCTTTCCTATAGACCAAACTTAGCGAATCCTACACCGCGCATCTACGAAGACCCATACATGTGAGCCTCAGAACCAAGTCTGATGTACACATTCTTTATATGTGTCTTTATATGAGACGTTTCTCATTTGTGAAAGTTAGCTAATGAAGCAACATATTCAGTCTATTATTTTCACTGGAAGATTACTTCTTGTGCGCCGATTTCGCTAGTTTTTTTGCTACATATAGCTGAAAAACATCTGATGGCTGCAGAAATGTGGTTTCTGAGGAAAATGCAAAGAATACCATGGACAGACAGAAAAACCAATGACCAAGTACCACAGGAGACAAATGACAATCGTAAATTGATTAGAGAAATTAGACGTAGACAGTCAAAATGTTTTGGACATGTTATGAGAAGAAATGGATTGAAGAACTTAGTGACAACTGGCAAGATCGAAGGGAACAGACCAAGAGGAAGACCGAGAGGAAAATACCTGGATGGCTTGGTCACATGGCATGGATGAGACAGGAACACTGAGATGATCCACAACTCTGGTGATCGAGTGAAATGGCGAGTCATGACCGCCCACGCTTTCCGGCATGGCACATGATGATTGATGATTGACAGATCGTGTGGGGGAAAGTGTATAGAAAGTATTACATTCTTGGGTTTATTATTTTGTAAAACAAAACCAACAGGTGGGTTTTCACAGGGGTAGAGCGGATGTGGTATAGATGGGTCCAGACACATACAATGTGAGAACCGGCCTTCCTTTCGACCATCGATCCACACGTTCCAGGCAGTTCATCAGGGACACAGTGGCCCACTTTGTCTGACCCGAGGTGCATCGGGAAGACTTCGACTAACATGACTCACAGGCAAACTGACTCCACAACTCATGAGTGCCTCATTTTTTGACATTCGGGGAACTGGACAACCCTGGAGTCCTCTTAGACCGACGGATATAATTTGTACATTAAGAGATGTTGATTTACAACTATAAAAGAGGGTATAGTGTAATAATAAACAAATATATATTAACCTTCAATAGACAGCAAAGACAATAGAAACCTATAGGCGCATTTAATTCTCCTTCCTTCCTTCCTTCCTCCCTCCCTCCCTCCCTCCCTCCCTGCCTGCCTGCCTGCCTGCCTGCCTGCCTGCCTGCCTCCCCCTCCCTGTCTGCCTGCCTGCCTGCCTGCCTGCCTGCCTGCCTGCCTTCCTTCCTTCCTTCCTTCCTTCCTTCCTTCCTTCCTTCCTTCCTTGCTTGCTTGCTTCCTTGCTTGCTTGCTTGCTTGCTTGCTTCCTTCCTTCCTTGCTTGCTTGCTGTCTTTCTTCCTTCCTTCATTCCTTGCTTGCTTGCTTGCTTCCTTCCTTCCGTCCGTCCTTCCGTCCTTCCAAGCCCTCCAATACTTTGCTAAACAGGTGCATGACCCCATTGCTTGAAGTGAGGGCTCACCAACAGAACACGTGTTGCATGTACTTAATATATTTACTTTATCTGTGACTGTTGCCGATGTGGTTTTAGAATTAATTGTGATAACTTTTCATAGAAAGCATGAACTTTCTATTACATCTGATTTCGTGTGTGGAACAGGCGGGAAATGACGTCAGCGAAGTCCCGATCGACACCCTGCTCTGGTTCACGAGTGAATTTTTTCAGAGACTCCTGTGGGTCGTCGCTGGAGCTACGGAGTTCGTGCTTTGTGCGACGCAGTCCGCACTGCGGAAAGAGACCGAGCCATATGGAATATAAACCTGGTGCAATGAAGTCGACCCTGTCGACGTTTGAGCGACTTTTTGTTTTAAAGTCTTCACTGGTAGAGTCGACTGAATTGTTATCTGCATAGCCCAGTCTGGGGAGGGGGGTCAGCATGGCCGAATGAACAAGAGCGCACGTTATCTCTTAAACTTCCGGTGTGCTGATGCCGAGGTAGCGGGTTCAACCCCTACACCAGTCAGAAGGATTAAACTTGATTTCTTGTCCTTGACTTATGGACGTAAATTACAAGTACCTCAGAGGTCGGAGTGGGTTCGCCAGATAGCCAGGGACACTGGTAACGGGGAAACCTAATCCACATGCAAAAATCATTCCAGAAGTAGTAGCACGTGAACAGAGTACGCTTGAGTTCAAAGCGAGCGCACGCACACACAAAAAAAATAAATAAATAAATTGAAAATAGTCTAATGTCTGTAAGAATACTAAAGATGGCAAACGACATCAGTGCCGCTGTCCCATTCTTATTTCAGACGGATCTGTAAGTTTTACCACATGAAGGACTCAACATGTAACTTACCCATAGCAACATGTGTTGCCTTTATTTAATTAATGATGGACTGTAGGACCCAGTGCATCTTCTCCCGCTTCCCCTTATATTACCCATCTCTTTCTCTGATCTCTTCTCCACGTGCTTTATGTCTCCTTCTAACAGTTTGCCCTGTGTGCTTCAAAGACAGCACTTTATGCTTATATTATAAACAGGTTTTTCTCAATCGGTGTTCTGTCCAACGACATAGGTTTTCCTAGAATCTTGATTCACTGGAATTTGTTTAGTTTCCCCCATAAGTTTAGCATCAGTGATACGCTGAAAGTTGCTTAGTTCTCCCCATAAGTTTAGCATCAGTGATTCACTTGAAGTGAGGTTTTAACTAAGAGATAAAGGAAAATAATTGGTTTGATTTATTTTCATGACTGTGTCTTTCGCCTGCACATTGTTATACCTAATTGTTGTGACTCCCATCAACCGTGTTTGATTTATCTTGCAACTGAATTCTTGTGTGGAACAGAAGGGTAATATCGTCAGCGAATTCCAGATCATCAGGATGATCTGTCAGAATTCATTAAGCTGTCTATTTCTGGTGTTAGTTATTGTTCTCCATAATCCAGTCTAAAATTATTGGGTGTGGTAACGGTGACGAAATGCACCCCTATCAAAATCATGTTCTTATTTTAAACGTTATTTTCCCTACCGAAGAAATTTACATTTCATGTCTTTATATTTTGCTGTTATTAAATTAATAATTTTATGTGGGATCCCATAGTGACGCTTCAGCCTCCCGGGACATTCCCTATCAACGCTGGCAAAGATCTTTTCATAACTCACAAACTCAATATAATGTAGATAATTAATAAGGCCATTTTATAGTTCACAAGCCCAATATAAAGACCTTTTAATAATTCACAAATCCAATATATTTATATTAAGCGAATGATTAGTTTTAATGTGTTGCTCTATTATTATGTGCAGTGTGTTTATCTGGTCAGTGCAGGATATGCTGGTCAAAAGACTGTTCAACTTTTAATTATTTGTCAATAATATCTATTATTCTCTTCAGAAGTATCTTTTCTTATCGTTACCCAGAAACTAACAATAACATTATTCTTCTTTAATTTTCATACTTATGTAGTTCTCTCCTTTTTTTTGATTTGTTTGTTTGTTTGGTTAGAAACTTGACCTGATATCCTTCTCTTTAGTCTGCCGATACGTCTTCAGTCTCCC
The DNA here is from genome assembly GCA_963921405.1 of Cepaea hortensis. Lineage (NCBI taxonomy): Eukaryota > Metazoa > Mollusca > Gastropoda > Stylommatophora > Helicidae > Cepaea > Cepaea hortensis. Next base: position 52,367,924 of record OY992883.1, on the reverse strand, counting down.
ATTCTGTGTTAAATAATTTGAGCAGTAATTCAATTGAGGTTTATTAAGACATTAATAGCTTCGGCGGTGATACCATTTAAACCAGCAGCATCTCCATTATGTTTTTTTTTTAATCCTAGGGAGTTGATATCTTTTCTAATTTCTTCTTTGTAGGGTTTCTCGCAGTTAATATCCAGCACTTCTTCCGCAGGTTGGATATATGGTGGATCGTTCGGGACTGGTCTATTAAGATGTGCCTCATTTGTTCTTTTGATCTGTAATGTGGTGAGAACTTTAACATGACTATTTTTAATAAGTTCATATGGCTAGTTATATTTTAATGCCAATTTCCCTGTGATGTTGTAAAGATCTCTGACGTTTCTGGCTACATGTGCCTCTCTTGCTCATCCATTTTAGATTCTGTGTAGATTTAATTAGCTCTGACATTAATAACTATAGTTTTACTATTGCTTAAAGCTGTCTGTTAATTGTCCCTTTCTTCTCTGTTGTAATTGGTTCAGGTGTTATCCATGCTGTATGGTTTCGTTGCCTTTTGGCGTTGATTCTATATGTGATTCATTTACAAAGCGTTGAACCTGCTGCCAACAATTTTCCGTACTGACCTCGTCAACTAACTGTTAGCACAATACACATTGTGACCATAACTCGTCCCTTAATTTATTCATGTCTTAGTCACCTATATTTGATTGTTTTCCAAGTTTGTACAAAACGTGAAAGGTTACTTTCATAACTTTCAGGGAATTATCTGGAAGGGCATGCGATGAGGAATGGAGCTGATCAGTACTCTTAATATGTCATAGCCTAGCATATATGAAGATCTAACAGTGCAGACCCCAAAGTCTGCGTCTGCATTTGGATTTCCTTTACTGGTATTACGTTCATGCTATTGTATGGGAGTCTCCGTGGCGAAGTGGTCAAGCCGTCTGACTCGAGCTTCGAAGTTTGTGGGTTCGATTCCGGGCCGCGTCCTTCGGTTCAGAAGTCCATTTTTTTCGGAGTCTTTTCCTGTTTAAACGTGTCATGAATATTACCATAAGCTGTGTCTTTTTTCTATTGAAACGCAGGCCGTTATATAGGGTGTATTTTTAATGACTGCAGTGTTTGGAAAAATTGCCTGTCCAAGATTTGTATTCATCGTCTGTAATTTTCATGCAACATAATAGGTCAATACAAAACTTGGACCAGCAATATTTTCAAACACTGCACAGTCATTAAAAATACACCCTATAAGAATGGACTATCAATACTTGTTTTCTTGTTTCATTTATAACCATGCACATATATATATATCAACGCTAGGTTGGTCTTGAAATTTTGCGCTCAGTAGTTTATCATTGCTTTCTGAAGGACCGAGGCATCATAATACTGAAATCAACGCATAAAGGATTCTTTTTTTTTTCAGATCGCATGCAGCTAGAATTAGCCCTCGACTCGATGTGTCGGGGAATAAGGAAACTCGTTCACTACCCCTAACCAACTGCGTTGATACACACACACACACACACACACACACACGCACAATCTCTCTCTCTCTCTCTCTCTCTCTCTCTCTCTCTCACACACACACACAATAGAAAGAGAGAGAGAGAGAGCTAGAGAGAGAGGGGGGCCCTAACTAACAGCGTTGATACACACACACACGCACACGCACAATCTCTCTCTCTCTCTCTCTCTCTCTCTCTCTCTCTCTCTCTCTCTCTCTCACATACATACATACATACATACATACATACATACATACATACATACATACATACATACATACATACATACATACATACATACATACATACATAGAGAGAGAGTGACAGCGAGAGAGAGAGAGAGAGCTAGAGAGAGAGAGAGAGAGAGCTAGAGAGAGAGAGGAGGGGGCCTGAACGCACGGAAGTATTATGTGTCCAGTCCACCCCTCCCCCACCTCTGGCAGCCAACGGTTATCGCAAGAATCGCATGTGTCAATATACCGCCAGTATGTGAGAAGTTATCAACATGTTGACAGTAAACAACATACAATGCTATACTTACATGTCACAATACATCTTTCGGTCTGTGTGTTTCTGTAATACCTCCAATAGCTGTCTACACTTGAATCTACTAGGTCAGACGCAACGGTGCACCCTAGGTGTATATTCGCATAGAAAGTCACACAATATCAAAGTAAAATGTATGGGTCGTATGTAAAGTCCAAACACTTCTTGCTTATATGCTGAGTAAAGTCCTTATACTACTAGCATATGCGTTGTGTGAAATATCCAATAGATACAAGCGGGTTTCTTTCAGTTACGATGAGTAAAGTTGAAACTTTAGAGTCCAGATTCGCCACAGATTAAAAAGGCAATACCTCCGCCAGTCGCTCTTTTTATTTAATGAAAAATCCAGTGAATAAGTTTGGTAAGTAAATTATGTTGTATTCCACGATTAGCAAAATAGCATAAATTTAGCAAACGAGAAGTAGTCCGAACGTAAATAGCAGAAACGCAATGTCAGTGACAACTTGAAGAATTGACTCACGGGGTATTTGTGAAATCCCACAAGAACTGCACGGCGTTATTATAGTATTACTCACACGCTCCTGACGTCACACAGGGAGGAGGATGCGAACAGTAATACGATGATGACTCAAGGTCTGTGTCTCACAGCTAGCCATAAAATATTCGGAGAATCTGGAGCTACCAACCAGGAGAGAAAGCAATGAGTGAGAGAATTCGCTCAACGCGGAAAGATCGCCATAATGTGATAGCGTATCGATACCAACGTGTTTGTGTGCATGGCTGCTGGATCTGGTAAATACATATGTATTGATATGGGGGGGGGGGGGGGGGGAGAACAGACTCAAAACAATGGCTGTATTTGTCTGCTAGGCTGTGAAGTCATCGTCTTCTTCTTTGTCCTCGTTGTCGTCGTCGTCGTCGTCCTCCTCCTCCTTCTTCTCATCACATTTCCCTCTTCTTTTTTTGTATCGTCGTCGTCGTCGTCGTCGTCGTCGTCGTCGTCCTCCTCCTCCTCCTCACACTCTTCCTCTTTTTTTGTCATCCTCCTCCTCCTCCTCCTCCTCCTCCTCCTCCTCACTCTCCTTTGTCGCAGTTATCCTCCTCACAATTTTTTTCTACTTTGTCGTCGTCGTCGCCCTCCCCCTCACACTCTTTTTCTTTTTTGTCGTCGTCGTCCGCCTCTTCATACGTTTCTTTTTCTTTGTAGTCCTCCTTCTCACACTTTTCATTCTTTACCGTCGTCGTCGCTGTCCTCCTCTTGCTCACACTTGTTCTTCTTCTGTGTCGTCACCCTCCTTCTCACCCTCTTCTTCTTCTTTGCCGTCGTCCTCCTCACACTCATTTTCGCCTTTGTCGTTGCCCTTCTCCTCCTCCTCCTCCTCCTCCTCCTCCTCCTCCTCCTCACACTCTTCTTCTTCTTTGTCGTCGTCCGCCTTCTCACAACCTTTTTCGTCATGTCATTGTCCTCCTTCTCCTCCTCTTACTCTTTGTTGTTGTCTCCTCCTACTCACACTTTTTCTTCTTCTTTATTGTCGTCCTACTCCTCCTCACACTTTTTCTTCTTCTTCTTTGTCGTCCTCCTCCTCCTCACACTTTTTCTTCTTTACAATCATTGCCCCTCACCCCATTGTTCTTCTTTTTCTTCTTCCTTATCCTCCCTCTTCACCATGTTCCATCTCCTCATTCTGTCCGTATCTCACTAACAGGTAAGATTATACTATCTTCACAATATAGTCCACAAGAAATCATTACACGTAAATGTAGTCCTCCTACCGCACTCCTTCTTTTTTTCTTTTGTCGTCTTCTTCTTTGTTATCGCCCTCCTTCTCGTATTACTCCTCTTCTTCTTCTCTCCCCCCTCCATCCTCATCCCACCCCTCCCCCACCCCTTCCATCTCCTCCTCATTCTATCTTAATCTCACTAAAAGGCAAGACTACACGAATCCCACAATGCATGATAAGGAACCAGAACACCTAAACGTAGAAGCAGGAAGACAATGCAAGAATCCACCCATGAATACCCTGGTATCTGCCAATAGAAACAAAGCCATTCACAGCAGGTTATTTATAGTAAGGGATGTACATGTAATCAAACAATAAATGTACGGCCATTGTGAAAACTCTCCAGACAAATCCAGGACAACAAAGCGTCCTGTCACCAGTGATTGCAGAAGTGTGTATTGTTGGTGCTGTCTGCAGATCACATTGTCAACGAAGGCGCTGTTTTACAAGGCGTTTGTTTTTATATACCCCACGTTGACTGTCATTATTATTGTTATTTCACTTTGTCCTTAGATTTGTCACACTGAGTATAGACTTGGCTGTTGTTATTGTTAGGTCACCGTGTCCTTAGATTCGCCACGTTGCGTTTAAGCATGGCTGTTGTTGTTATAGTTTTTGTTATTTCACTTTGTTATTACATTCGTCACGTTGAGTATAGGCATGGCTGTTATTATAGCTGTTATTTCACTTTGTCCGTAGGTTTGTCACATTGAGTATAGGCTTGGCAGTTGTTATTGTTAGTTTTTTTCCCCCCACTTTATTATTACACTCGTCACGTTGAGTTTAAGCATGACTGTTATTATAGTTACTATTTTACAATGTCTTTATATTCGCCCCGTTGAGTATAGGCATGGCTGTTGTTATTATTATTTGTGTTATTTCACTATGTCTGTACATTGGCCAAGTCGAGAGTAGGCATGCATGCTGTTGCTATTATTGTTGCTGTCTTTCACTTTGTCCTTACATTCGACATGTCGAGTATGCATCTGACGAGATGCAGCGAATTATGCCAGGCAGTAGTTCGTGCAACATATGTTTTTCAGCCTGTTCGCTCATTGACCACAGATATCAGGTTCTATGTAGCACCTCAAAACTCTTTTTCTCGTTGCAAATATGGACACCGCTGTTGTTATTATTTTTGTTGTTGATGTTTCAGTTTGTAATGACATTTTACTTGCCGAGTATAGATTTAGCAAATGTTATTATTGTTGTTATTTCACGCTGCCCTTACATTTACAATTCTATCTGGTTGTTGTTGTGTCCCTTTGTCCTGATATTCGCCATGTAAACTTGACCTTACAGTCGCCAAAGTCCTGGTATTCGCCACGTTGCCTATATGAATGGTTGGTGTTGCTGTTGCGTCAGTATGTCCTTATATTCAACGCCCTGTCTATATACAGTCAAACCTCGGATTTCGTTGCCTTCGGTTTTCGTCGAATTCGGTTTTCGTCGATTTTTTTCCCCCCGAAAAATTTGTTTCGGTTTTAGTCGGTTGCCCAGGGAACCTCGTTACTAATTTTGTGAAGGCGTTGTTTCTCGTTGTGTGAGCACCACTTGCTAGTAAGCTAACCCTTTCCTGTTAGCTCCATCTTGAGACCAAAGAAAGTTTCCAGAGCTAGCAGCTCTTCGAAGAAGTAGGCCAGGAACCTGATCGAGTTAAAGAAGGAAATCATTAAAACATACGAGAGCAGCATTTAGAGATTGCTGAAATCAGCCGCATTTACGAGAAGTCGCCACTCACGATAAGTTCAATTGTGGCAAAACAGGAAGAAATAAAGGAGACTAATGCAGCGAAAGGCGTGAATGTGCTAACGTAACAGACATTGCAAACAACTGAAGATGTTGAACAATTATTGTTAATTTAGATAAATCAAAACCAGTTAGAAGTTGATTCTGTTTCGGAGTCAATCATATTGTTGTATGCCGATCCCATTAAGAAAATGCATGGGACATGAGCTATTGTACTTAGTGATTTAAAGGCCAGCAGAGGGTGGTTTGAAAAATTCAAGTGCGCACTGGCAAACACAGTGTTACTAGGCACGGCGAAGGTGCGAGTTCGGACAACTCTGGGGCAGAAAAATAGTATTACTATTAAACACTACATTTATTCTCTATAAAATGTGTTTTTGGTATGTATTTTGGAGTGTCTAGAACGAATTAATTGGATTTACATTGATTCATATGGAAATAATTGCCTCGGCTTTAGTCGGTTTCGGATTTCGCCGATTGTTTTCGGACGGATTATCTACGAAAACCG
>OY992883.1:52276894-52356894 GCA_963921405.1 Cepaea hortensis | reverse complement strand
TCCATGTGTTTGGAATCACAGAAAGTCGTCTCAACGACAAAATAACCGACTCTGAAATCTCTCTTAAGGGGTTTAAAGTAATTTATAAATAGTAAATTAAATAAATTAAAATAAAGAGACGCACATCAAAAATTAGAGACAGGTATTGCTGTATACATTTCAAATTCTCTCAACTGTTCCCGTAGAAGTGATCTCGAGATAGAAGAGATAAAATGTGTTTGGTTAGAGGTGAAGCCAGTCAGCCAGCAACCGTTTCTCATTGGATACCTATATCGAAATCCCTGTGCTGGGTATAGTTGGTATGACTGTTTCACTACAATGATGGATAGGGTGTTTACAGCAGGTAGAGAAGTCATGATATTAGGTGACTTTAACATAGATATTACTAAATCCAACCAGACATGGGAAGATATCATTCTATCTTACAATTTCAAAGAACTAATAAATCGTCCCACAAGAGTTACAGACACCTCCTCAACTATAATTGATCATATATATGTTACTTGTCCAGTTAATATTACCGAATGTTCTGTTCCTGTTAGTGCAGTTAGTGACCATTACCCAATATGTTGTACATGGTCGAAAATTGGGTTCAAAACTCCTAAAAATAAACATTTAAGCATCAAATTTAGAAACTTTAAAGCTCTCAACCAAAATTTATTTTTAGACGACTTAAAAAATGCAGCCCTTGAACATGTTTACCAACTTCCTGATCCGGATGATGCACTAGCTTACTGGACAAAGACAGTCTACAATGTATTTGATAAACATGTGCCAGTCAAAGAAGTTCGAGTCAAGAATCAACATAAGTCCCCGTGGGTCACTAGCGAAGTTCTCGAAATCATGAGAGAACGAGATACAGCACACAAAAATAAAGATTTTATCAATTACCGCAGACTAAGAAATAAAGTTAAATATGAAATTCGTAGGATAAAGAAAGATCATTTCAAAAATTTGATTGTAGATAAATCAAATAATACAAATATATGGAAGGCTATTAACTCGCTAACCAACAAGAAACACTCTTCAGAGTCAGCAATACCAAACTCTATAACATGCGAGGATTTCAGTTACTTCTTTCAATCAGAAATAGAGAATCTAAAGTCCTCAATACCAGACTCAGTATGTAATTTAAGTTCACTGTCATCATTCTGTGAAGGGAAGTGCTCTAGAAATATTCCCCCTGAGATTCCCTTGATGTCTGTTGCAGAAGTATATAAATATCTCTCGAATCTCAAAGCAACAAATTCAGAAGGCCTAGATGGTATCAGTAATAGAATTCTTCGGTGTGCTGCACCTATTATTAGTGAGTCCTTAACGTTCATATATAACCAGTGCCTATCCAAAAACTACTTTCCATCTGCCTTTAAAGTTGCTAAAGTGTATCCTCTACTTAAAAATGGTTCAACTGATATTAGCGTCTTGGGTAATTATAGACCTATTTCCTTACTATCGTCGCTATCAAAGCCATTAGAAAAACACATGCATAAAATAACACTACATCATTTAATTAACAACGATCTAATAATTGACAGTCAGTCTGGGTTTCGACCTAAATATTCTTGCCATAGTGCCCTTACAAAAATGACCGATAACTGGCATCTTTGTATCAACAATGGCAACATTTGTGGAGCAGTATTTGTAGACTTTAAAAAGGCCTTTGATATGGTAGATCATGATATTTTAATTAGAAAATTAAAACACATGAAGACTGGCACCAATATGGTGGACCTAATTACGTCATTTTATCAGACAGACAACAAGTAGTGTCCTTTAATAACTGTCTATCAAGACCCACACAACTTAATTTTGGTATGCCTCAGGGCTCAATACTAGGTCCGCTGCTTTTTGCAGTGTATATTAGCGATCTTCCTTTATACCTCAATACTTCGTGTGATCTATTTGCGGACGACTGCACTATTTAGCCAAGAGAGCCTTTGTGACTTAGAGAGCTCTTTACAAAACGATCTTGACAACCTTAGTAGATGGAGCAATGAAAATCGCATGTTAATTAACATCGACAAAACCAAATCCATGCTAATAACGACCAGACAAAAACTACAGACCCTAGCCATAACTGGGACACCGCTCGAGCTACACGTGGACACGTTACCTATAATTAATGTAAATGAACATAAAACATTAGGTCTTTTAATTGACAGACATTTAAACTGGAGCCCTCATGTTCACGCCCTTACCAAGAGAATAGCACAAAAAGTTTACCAACTTGCTAAAATTCAACACTTTTTGGATGAAAGCACACGTAAAATATTCTATGCATCCTATATCCAATCACCTCTCAATTATTGTTCCACAGTCTGGGATGGCTGCCCTAAATCTAATATGAAACGCTTGTGTTCGCTTCAAAACCGCGCTATACGTCTAGTTTCTAGCATAAAGCACGTTGAAAGTAATAAATTATACAGCCATCTAAGACTTCTACCACTTCAAAAGCGCTTCCTTTTTAACAAAGCCAAATTAGTGAATAAAATTATATCTGAAAATACCCCAGAGTATCTTCTACCGTTAATTCAATCTAATGCAATGAACAGTAAGCGCTTAAATTTATTACAGCTTCCTAAGCCTAGATTGGACTTATACAAAACTTGTTTCGCATATTCTGGTGCTCACTTGTGGAATAGCCTTCCAACAGAACTGAAAACACCAATGAGTCCCTACACATTCAACCGAAAACTCTTTCAATACTTACTTCATACCGACTATATGCCTCCATAAGTCACCTACTAGTATCATTTTCCCACTATCATTCTTCACTGTATGTGTGTGAACGAGACAGTGGGTGAGAGAGTGAGTGAGAAAGAGTGTGAGTGGAAGAATTAGTATGATAGAGAGAGTGAGAGAGTATGCATGCGCGTGTGCCTGAGTGAGTGTAAAAGTGAGTGAGTGGAGTGTGTGGACATATGTGTGAGAGATTTAGTTAGAGAATGAGTGAATCTGAGAGAGTGGGTGTGTTGTGCGTCTGCCTGTCTGTGTGATAGAGTGTGAAAGTTAGTGAGTGAGTGTGAGTTAGAGAGTCATCGAGTAAATGAGTGAGTAAGGGAGCGTGAGTGAGTGAGAGAGAATTTGTGGGTATGCGTGTATGTGCACGAATGAGTGAGTGTGAGAGCGAGTGAGTGGGTAAAAGAGAGAGCGTGGGTGAATGAGAGAGTGCATGAGAAAGTGTAATGTACGTGTGTGCATGTCTGGATGTTTGTATGGGTGTATATGTGTGTACATGTGTGTATCTGTGTGTGACTCTGTGTGTATGTCTGTACGTGTGTTAAAGTGTGCGTTCATGTGTTTATATGCGTTTATATGCGGTGTGTATGTGTGTATGGATGAGTCTGTGTGTGTGTGTGCTCGTGTATGTATTGTATATCTTTGTATGTGTAAGTGTGCATGCATGCAGTGTATGCGAGGGAGTGTATATTCGGGTGTTATGTGAGTACGTGTGAGTAAGTATATGGATGTGTGCAGGTGTGTGTATTGCGTGGGTATGATGTGTGTGGGTGTGTGTTTGTACATGTGTGTGAGAGAGAAGAGAGAAGAGAGAGAGAGAGAGAGAGAGAGAGAGAGAGAGTTGAGCGCACGCATGTCATCTAACATGCTGATCCATATGTTTTATGTATTCTCATGTTTATCATATTATCATTTTGATGCACTTGATTTTAACATGCATAAAATGAATTCATGTAAATTACTGTAAAGCAAGTGAGAGAGTTAGTGAATGTAAGTAAGAGAGAGAGAGTGAATGAGTGTGAGAGTGTGTGTATGTAAAGAGAGCGCAAGAGAGAGAGAGAGAGAGAGAGAGAGAGAGAGAGAGAGAGAGAGAGAGAGAGAGAGAGGGGGGGGGGAGAAAAAAAAGAGTTGAATTGCATCACTAATTTTTACGCTACATAATGTATATGTACAATTTTTTCTCCACTTCTTGCAATTGCGAGAATTCTCACGACAATCGTCAGTGTCTCAATTGTGTGTAAAGTGTGGGAGTTTGTTCTTATTAGCTTCAGTGATCATGTGAGGCATCAAGTATTTGTCTAGATGTGAGGATGTATGTATGGGTGTGTATGTGAGGGATATATGTGTGTGTGTGGTAATGTGTGTGTGCCTGTGTAAGAGAGAGAGAGAGAGAGAGAGAGAGAGAGAGAGAGAGAGAGAGAGAGAGAGAGAGAGAGAGAGAGAGAGAGAGAGAGAGAATTCAGTGCTCGCATGTCCTGTAACATGCCATTCCATATTTTTTGTGTATTTTCATCTTTCACATTATCATTTTGTATGTATGACACTTGATTTTATCATGTATAATATAACATTACTGTAATGTGAGTGAGAGCATTAGTGAGAGAGAGAGAAAGAGAGAGAGAGAGAGAGAGAGAGAGAGAGAGAGAGAGAGAGAGAGAGAGAGAGAGAGAGAAAGAGTTGAATTGCATCACTAATTTTTAAGTTACAGAATGTATATGTACAATTTTTCTCCATTTTCTTTACAATTTTGCGACAATGCTCACGACAATCGTCACTGTATGTGTGTGTAAAGTGTGGGAGTTTGATCATAATAGTAGGTTGGGGGATCGGGGATGTGTGTGTGGGTGGATTCGTGATGTGTGTTGGTGGGCTCAGGATGTGTGGGTGGGAGGGGTGGGTTTGTGTGGGTGGGTGGGAGATTGTGTGTGGGTGGGTGGGGGATTGTGTGTGGGTGCGTGCGAGATGTATGGGTGTATGGGTAGATGTGTTTGTGGGTGGGGATGTGTGTTTGTGTAGGTGGTTGTGGGTGAGTGGGTGGAGGAGGATATGTTGGTGGATGATTGACGGTGGGTTATGGGATGGGTGGGGGTATATGTGTGGGTGCGGAGATGTGGTGGGTGGGAGATGTGTGCAGGTGGGGGTGGTTGTGGGTTTGGGGATGTGTGTGTGGGTGAGGGATGTGTGTGTGGGTGAGGGATGTGTATGGGTGTGAGGGTGGGGGATGTGTGCTTAGATGGGTGGTTGGGATGTGTGAGTGTGGGTGGGTAGATAGGAGATGTATGTGTTGATGAGTGGGTAAGGGATGTGTGGGTGTTAGTGGTTGAGGTATAAGTACGTGTGTCTAGGGATGTGTGAGGGGATGAATGTATGGGTTGTGTGTGCGTGGATGGGAGGTGTGTGTTTGTGAATGGGGAATGTGTTGGTGGGTGGGGATGTGTGTGAGGGATGTTTGTATGGGTGGGGAGATTGTGCGTGGGTGGGTATGTGTGTGTATATGGGTAGGGGTGTGTGGTTAAGGGATGTGTGACTGGGGGAATGGGTGGATGGAGGATGTGTGGTTGGGTGGATGATATGTGGTTGGGTAGAGGATGTGTGGGTGGGTGATTGTATATGAGTAAGGGTGTGTGGTTAAGGGATGTTTGGTTGGGGGATGGGTGGGTAGAGGATGTGTGGGTGGGTAGAGGATATGTGGGTGGGTGAGTGTGTGCAGGTTAGGAGATGGTGGGGGATGTTTGTAGGTGCGGGCTCGGGATCTGTGAGTGGGCTGGGGGAGATGGGAGATTATGTGGGTGAGTGCGGAATTTGTGTGTGGGTAGGTGCGGAATATGTGAGTTGACGGGGAGACATGTGTGTGGCTGAGGAATGTGTGTTTGGTTGGGTGGTTGGAGGTGTGTGGGTGGAGGAGGATATTGGGTGAGTGATTGTTGGTGGGAAATGGGACAGGTAGAGGATATGTGAGTGGGTGGGGAGATGTGTGTAGGTGGGGGATGTGTGGGTTATTGAATGTATGTGTGCTTGGGGTGTGGGTGGATGGGATGTGTGGTGGGTGAGGTGTGTGTGGGTGGGGAGATGTGTAGGTGTAGGGATGTGGTGGATGGGTGGGGGAATGTATTGTATTTGTGTGTCTCATAACATAGTAATATGCATTGTTTATGTTTACAAAATTCATGTGACAATGTTTTTTTCCTATGCACTGTTGATGAAAGAAAGATGAATGATTGGATGGGCCGAATGTAAGACGGGCCTGCGTGCCCAATTTGTTACCCTTTGAAAATAAAGTCTGTTCGTTCGTTCGTTCGTTCGTTCGTTCGTTCGTTCTATGTGTCTGTCTGTCTGCCTGCCTGCCTGCCTGCCCGCCCGTCCGTCCGACAGCCCGCCCGCCCGTCCGCCCGTCCGTCTTTCTGTCCGTCTTTCTGTCTATCTGTCTGTATACCTACTTGCCTACCTACCTACCTACCTACCTACCAACCTACCTACCTACCGACCTACCTACCTATCAACCTACCTACTTATCTATCTATCTATCTATCTATCTATCTATCTATCTATCTATCTATCTATCTATCTATCTATCTATCTATCTATCTATCTATCTATCTATCTATCTATCTGTCTGTCTGTTCGTCCGTCCGTCCGTCCGTCCTTCCGCCCGCCCGCAGCATGCCCGCCCGCCCGCCCGTCTGTCTGTCTGTCTGTCTGTCTGTCTACCTACCTACCTATAAACCTACCTACCTATCTACCTTACTACCTATCTATCTATCTATCTATCTATCTATCTATCTATCTATCTATCTATCTATCTATCTATCTATCTATCTATCTATCTATCTATCTATCTATCTATATGTCTGTCTGTCTGTCTGTTCGCCCGTCCGTCCGTCCGACCGACCGCCCGCCCGCCCGCCCGTCCGTCTGCCGGTCCGTCCGTCCGTCTGTCTGTCTGTCTGTCTGTCTGTCTGTCTGTCTGTCTGTCTGTCTGTCTGTCTGTCTGTCTGTCTGTCTGTCTGTCTGTCTACCTACCTACCTACCTACCTATCTACCTTACTACATACCTACCTATCTATCTATCTATCTATCTATCTATCTATCTATCTATCTATCTATCTATCTATCTATCTATCTATCTATCTATCTATCTATCTGTCTGTTTGTCTGTCTGTCTGTCTGTTCGTCCGTCCGTCCGTCCGTCCGTCCGTCCGCCCTCCCGCCCTCCCGCCCGCCCGCCCGCCCGTCCGTCCGTCCGTCCGTCCGTCTTTCTGTCTGTCTACCTACCTACCTACCTACCAACCTAACTACCTACCTACCTGTCTACCTTACTACCTACCTACCAACCTATCTATCTATCTATCTATCTATCTATCTATCTATCTATCTATCTATCTATCTATCTATCTATCTATCTATCTATCTATCTGTCTGTCTGTCTGTCTGTCTGTCTGTCTGTCTGTCTGTCTGTCTGTCCGTCCGTCCGTCCGTCCGCCCTCTCGCCCGCCGCCCGCCCGCCTGTCCGTCCGACTGTCTGTCTGTCTGTCTGTCTGTCTGTCTGTCTGTCTGTCTGTCTGTCTGTCTGTCTGTCTGTCTGTCTGTCTGTCTGTCTGTCTATCTATCTATCTATCTATCTATCTATCTGTCTGTCTGTCTGTCTGTCTGTCTGTTCGTCTGTCCGCCCGTCCGTCCGTCCGCCCTCCCGCCCGCCCGCCCGCTCGTCCGCCCGCCGTCCGTCCGTCTGTCTGTCTGTCTGTCTACCTACCTACCTACCTACCAACCTACCTATCTACCTTACTACCTACCTACCTACCTACCAACATATCTATCTATCTATCTATCTATCTATCTATCTATCTATCTATCTATCTATCTATCTATCTATCTATCTATTTGTCTGTCTATCTGTCTGTCTGTCTGTCTGTCTGTCTGTCTGTCTGTCTGTCTGTCTGTCGGTCGATCAGTCGGTCGGTCGCTTGCCTATTTTTATAACTCTAAGACTGACAGGTCCATGGTAGATGATGATTGTCGTGAGACTATTGCCACACACTCACAAACACACAGACTCATACGAACTGGCACTCACACTCTGTCATGCACGTTCACGAGCGCAAACATATACCACGAAACAACCTTGAATCAGGGACAGCAGAAACACGATGACCTGATCACGCCTTGACGGTGGATGGTATAGTATGTTCCGATTTGAATGCCTTCATTCACGATCAATTATTTTGAAAACTGTCTGTTGCATCGTTATGAAATTTTTCCAGCCGTCTTATATTTACCCCCACCCAAGGAATATGTATTTTATAAGTCCAAAAACAATTTCAATCATCAAAAGCGGCGACATTCCTTTGATGTTTTGCTGAACAACTAGTGATTTCTCTCGAACAAAGTTATGTTTACTGTAACTGGAGACCTGCCAATTCAGATGACACACAAAGGCGTATCCGGATTCGTATGGGAGTGGGTGCAATGAAAGAAGTAGCTTACATGGTCGGCTGCATTGCACTGGGTTGTTATCCCATATGGCTCAGTTTCTTTCTGCAGCACGGAAAGCTTCGCACAAAGCACGAACTCCGTAGCTCCAGCGACGACCCTCGGGAGTCTCCGAAAAAAAAATGCACTCGTGAAATGAAGGTCGCAGCCCGGAATCGAACATACAACCTTCGGAGCCCGAGTCAGATGGCTTGACCACTTCACCACGGAGAATCCCGAGAGGGGTGCAATGTGTAATATTAGTAAAGACAGAGAATTCACAGAGGCACGGGGTAAATAATTTGTAAATTAACAGGAAAGTAGAAGGACTATATTTCTTAACTTATTTTTCATTTCCTTCTTATTTCTTCAGCTGATGCTGATGCTGTAATGTTTAGGGCCTGCAATTCGTCTGAATAGTTGGAGCAAAATATCCCAGTAAGTGTGTACGTAGATTAAGGTCTGCGATCTGCTCAGACCTTATTCTGTGTCGGACGATTCCAGTAGGTTGATGATTGCGCTCGGTTGCATAAAATTCAATCCATCCTTTCTCTATATAGTCCTCTTCCTCTTTCAACACATGGTCCTCACATTTTTTCCAGTAACTTTTATCAATATTTAATAGCGCGGACAGACAGACAGACAGACAGACAGACAGACAGACAGAAAGGTAGGTAGGTAGGTAGACAGAAAGGTAGGTGGGTGGGTGGGTGGGTGGGTGGGTCGGTCGGTCGGTCGGTGGGTCGGTCGGCCGGCAGGCAGGCAGGAGATAGATAGATAGATAAATAGATAGATAGATAGATAGATAGATAGATAGATAGATAGATAGATAGGTAGATAGATAGATAGATAGATAGATAGATAGATAGAGATTGATAGATATAGATAGATAGATAGATAGAGATAGATATATAGAGATGGATAGATAGATAGATAGATAGATAGATAGATAGATAGATAGAGAGATAGAGAGAGATAGAGAGAGATAGAGAGAGATAGATAGAGAGATAGATAGATAGAGATAGATAGATAGAGATAGATAGATAGACATACATAGATAGATAGATATAGATAGATAGATAGATAGATATAGATATATATATATAGATAGATAGATAGATAGATATAGATAGATAGATTTAGATAGATAGAGATAGATGGCTAGAGATAGGTAGATAGATAGATAGATAGATAGATAGATAGATAGATAGATAGATAGATAGATAGATAGATAGATAGATAGATAGGTAGATAGATAGATCCCCGCCAGGAGCTGGGCGAAGCCAAGCCGAGGCAGCTTGTTTATTTATATAATCACGTTTCATGAAAGAACCCCAATTTGAGACACCTCTGAACAAACAAATTTAACTTCGCGCTGTTTGTGCCAAAACGAAACCCGCCAAATAATTTCGAAAAGAGCAGGGGTGTGTCTTGCTGAAGCTGTACTACTCTTAAAATGATGGCATGAATGCGGGAGCGGTACATTATATACCGCATATAAACAAACATTGAAATCTGCTGTACAATCTCCAGAACAAAAATTTTTTTGTTGGGTGGACATAATGATAAGGTTATATGCTAAATCTCATCATTTTCCATCAGTTGGTTACTGAGATATTGAATTTTATATTGAGGCCAAAAAAAAAAAAAAAAAACACACACACATACACACACACTATAAGTATCTTCTTCCCGTGGTCGGCATGGTCTTTTGCCGACTGTGTCCTGTAGGAAGTGCTTTGCCGATTCCATTTGCTGTTCTTCAATCAGGTTGTTGGCGATGCGCGTCAAGCCGTGGAAGTTGATTTGCGTCTTTGTTGCCCGGGGTGTTGTACTGAATCATGAAGGTGAAGTCAAGACATCTGCAATCTAGACCGTGTTGTATTTTATTAAATGTTGGGAGTTAAATTTAAAGCTGTATGGACACGAATCATGGATAATCAGCAGACAAGTGAGGAATCAGGTGGAGTCTGCGGAGATGTGATTTTTTAGAAGAATGGTGAGAACACTGTGGATGTACAGAAGTGTAATGAAGATATCCCAAAAGAAGTTAACTCTCAAAGAGAACTGGTTATTCGCATCAGAAGAGGACAGTTCACATTCTTTGGGCGTAAGAAGGGAATATTCGCTGAAGCTACGGAGTTCGTGGTTTGAAGGACGCTTTGAGCAGACCGTCCTGTGGAAAGATACCCAGCCATATGGGATACAGCTCAAGGCAATGAAGTCGATACTCTGTCCTTCAAACCCCTTTAAACTTAAACTCTTGCGACATTTGCTGTCTTTTGAGTTGCTCGGAATGTGATATCAAATAGAATCTCATTTCATCTCCTCTTGTTCCTCTCGTAACATGCGGCGTCGAGGTGAAATATAAACAGCGGGAGAGTGCCCGTTTATGGGCTTCATGTATCGAGATTCCCATGCACTCTGCTTTTCCTTCTGTCCATAGTTTACGTGGTCGGCCTCTTCTTCTGCTTCCATTTAGTCTGTACATAATAGCTTATTGTGGTATACTGCTAGTTGGTAACCTAGTTACATGGCCAAACCATTTGACTTGCTGCTTTCTAATAACATCTAGCGCTTCTATAACCCCCACTTTAGATCTTTACTTTAGTGATTTGTTAATTTCTGATTTTCTCTCTTCTTAATATATTGAGTATTCTCCTCGGGAATCTCATTTCTGTTGTTGTGATTTTTCTTTTCTCTTTTTCTGTCATTGTCCAGGTCATTGGTAGCATAGAGTTGGTAGGAAGATTATCTTGTAGAGTGCTTTCTTATTAACTATTGACAGAATCTTGAATCAATAAATCAGACACACATTCTGCTAACACATGGAGGATCGTGCATCATATCGGCTGTGATAGAGTCTGCCGAGAACAACAAACTAAGCTACGAGAACCGCAGTAATTCACCGGGACGATAGTAGACATCAGCACCCTCGTATTGCTCTGTAGACAGAAAAATACGCATGCTCAGAACGAGCTTGTTGCCTGCCTACAGGGATGGAAACAAGTCATCACCCGTCATGATTCTGTGAGCTCGTACTTGCGTGAACAACTTGACACGAGAGGGCTGTTACTGCGATTTCCGAGAGTCCACAGAAGTGCCATCTTAAATAATTGATTCGAAAAGCGTGCCATTTCAAGTGGTTTGGGGTGTATTAGCTCTGCCAGGACGCCACATTGAGCGTACAAGAGAACAAACGGATCTACCCAACTAGAACTCAAAACTGAAGAAGATTGGTTATTAAGACAAAAAATATTGTCGAAAATGAAATATTTTGGGTTCGTGAAAAGAATTTGATATTCTGGACAAGATAATAATGGTGGGTTGTATACTGGGGGAGTGGAGAAGAGAAATTCTACTATGTAGATGGACTGAAGATGTGCCATGATGTACACGGGGAAGCAAGAGCGGCCGAAAGTCTCGCTTATGTTACAGGGACATTTCGAAAGAAGCATGGGTGTAACGTACGTGTTAAACGCAGGATAGGACGGATGTACGAGTTAAGAATCTGAATTACAATCAAGGTTACAAGTGTGGAGATAGGAGGAAAACGGACGGGGGCCAGAGAGGTTGAGTAGAAATCCAAAAGTGGGGCTTCGAAGGGAAGAATAATAGTCTCACTTTCAATTTGTCAGATGACAAGACCATATGCAGCAAGGTGGGGTATCTTTAGCGTATAGAGAACTGATTAGGAGAACAGCTCATGATATTTCATTTGCAGGTCACGTGGGAATAATGCGTATACAGCGTAGAGTCGTGTCCCAGTTGTATTGGCCAGGGTTTATTAGTAAAGATAGCAAGCTATAAGCAGATCCTGTGCACCCGTGTAAACTATAGATATGAAAGTCAGGCCAGTTCAAAAGGGTGCTTTGACATCATTGGCCCATTATCAGTGATGTCCAACAGGGGTTTTAAGTATATCTGGACCATTATTGATTGTTACACTAGATGGCCAGAATCCGTACCTGTCAAATATAGTACAGTAAAAGCGGCGGCCGAAGCACTATTAGCTGCACTCTTGGGTGTGGTTTCCCTAATGAAATTTTGCCTGACAAGGAGCGACAATTTACGTTTCAGATGATTAGAGATGAGAACAAGATGTAACACATCACGCAGTTCTACAATACATTCAGAAATTTTTGTCATCCATCACATCAGTGTTGTCTGTGGGGCGACAGAAGGGCAGACCCAACAAGGTGATGTGGACACCACAGTGGGTAGCGAAACCCAAAAATATGAAACTATTTTCTAGTCATCCCATTTTAATTCTCCCTAATCTTGACTTGCAGAGTACACATGAGGGAGACGCATCATCGACAGAAACTGGTGGATGTGTGATGCAAGAGAAAAATCCTGACATGCAGCCAGTACTACAGGCCAGCAATGAACTAGCACCACCAATGACTAAATATTAAACTTTCAACGTGAGACGCTGGCTATTATGGGGTCTATGCATGCAATGGTCGAGGTACTCAATGAGCAGACAAGTCATCGTGCAAACCGACCACTGGGGTCAAGGAGCGACACAGATAAGAATATGAACAATTTTCAAGTTTTATATAAACAGTTTTCTTACTTATTGGGTGGTCTGTACACGAATGTTCCTGTTTAATGGAGACTTCAAGATATAAATTGTGTGTTGGCAAATGTGATACTGCTCAGTGTCCAAGATTTACAGTCAGACAGGAGTACAGGGATTGTGTCAACACCTCAACATATTTTTTTCTTTTATGGATGAGTAATGTGTTAGATTACTTGCGGTTACCTGCACTATTATTTAGTGTGGTAGTTGAAATGGGCAAGGGATGGAGTAGAGAGTATGAGGGATATATACTCACTGCTACTCACGCATCGTTACTTTGCTCGTTCACAAATCTAGAGAAGCATTACTCTCCCATCATTAGAAAACTATGTTTTCTTTTGAGGAAGGGTTAGTGTAACGTGTGTCTTAAACGCCAGGATAGAGTGGATGTGCGAGTTAAGAATCTGAATTACAATCAAGGTTACAGGTGTGGAGATAAGAGGAAAGCGGATGTGGGGCCAGAGAGGTTGAGTAGTAATTCCAAGACAATGGTTGAGCCTCAAACACAGTGGATTGTTATAAGCACGTAGATGTCAGTCTGGGTCACCAGGGGACAAGAACGTGCTAGAGAGAGGATAGACAAAGGAAAACCCCAGAAATGTAATGTTGGGGGAATTTGTAATTGGGGTCAAGGGTGAAATAGATGTTCATATGGGGTCCCGAGGAGACTGAATATAGAGAGAAGGAAGCGATGGGTCGGGGCATTCAGTCTGGGGATAAGTGAGGGAACTTAACCAGGCAGTTGATTTCTGGGGCTAAGTTAGGGAAACTTATCCAGAGGAGTGGAGTTTGGGCTAAGTTAGGGAATCTAGCCAGATACTCGGTTTTGGGCGAAAGAAGGGAAACTTCAACCCGGGAGTGAGAAGCATTGAGTTTCGGGCCAGTGAGGGACACTGGGGCCAGAGAGAAGATACTCAGATGAGTTGGTTACATTCAGGGTCGGATAAGAGCCCAGCGTAACAAGTGAATTTTCGAAGGCCTTTAGAAGGCAATATTGTATTCGCATAAACCTAATGTGTCGAACTATACTCTGATTGTTTCTGGAAATGTGAATGTGCAGCATATATATTCACCCGTAATAAATATTTGTGTGTGCGCAAACGGTGTTCTATATTGACTCAGCGTTGTTGATCAGTCGTTCAGCACAATATTCACACTGACATACACTAGACACAATCACAGCCAATTATCTCTGTCAACAGCATTGTGACAATGGGTACAGAGTTCTTCAGTAGACAGGTCACTGGAAGATGATGATGATGATGATGATGATGATGATGATGATGATGATGAAATGATGATTATAATAATATAATAAAGGCGTTTGCTCCATGATAGATGTAGGTCTGTTCGCTTTTACCCCATCCTTTTACCTCTCTCTTTTTTCTTTCTTTCACTCTCACTATCCCTCTCAGTCTCACTCTCTCCCTCTTTCCATCATTTCCCGCTCTCTTACCCTCTCCCTTTCTCGCCTCCTCTTTGTATGTCTCTTTCTCTCCCTCTCTTCTCCCTCTCTCTTCATCTCTCCCCACCCCAATCTCTCCCTCTCTTCCCTTCCTCCCTCTCTTAACCTCTCCCTTTCTCGTTCTTTCTCTCTCTCGCAACCACTCCTTCCTCTCACTTCATCTCTCTTCCCTTTCTCCCTCTCTCCAACTCTCGATCTCTCCCCTTTCCCCTGACTCTCTCTCTCTCTCTCTCTCCCCCTCCCTCCCTCCCTCTCTCTCTCTCTCTCTCTCTCTCTCTCTCTCTCTCTCTCTCTCTCTCTCTCTCTCTCTCTCTCTCTTCGCTTTCCGTGTTAGCATACTGGGCCAGCTTAAATCATTTAACGCCAGAAATCTGCCTATAACAATCTTCATTTTCTGTCCATTCAAACATGCCACGAGAGCAAGCAATTACAGGCTACACGTGTTGCAGAAAGTAATGGGCACTGGGCAAGCCAGATTTATTCGGTATGGTCTGACCAAACGCAAAACGTAAAAAGTCGCATGATCTGATGTTTGACACAGATGGACAGCGCCAATATCAAATCACGCGTTGCTTGGGAGTGTAACATTGTTAAGCATTTGGCTTAAGTAGCTGACTTGTATGTGTGAGCACGAAGACATATGTATGAACTTACGTGCGTGTGTTGATGTGCCGACGTAGTGCTTGTCTGTCTGTTTGTGTGTGTGCCTGTCTGCCTCTGTGTGTATATGTATGTGTCTGTTTGTCTGTACGTAGGTAGGTAGATGCAGGTTAGGGTTGTCTGTTTTTTTACTCCGACAGAAAAAAATCTATTACCTCACCGAGGATTCGAACCCTGATCTCCGAATGGTTTGTTGTACTAACTTATTTATTTCAAATGTCATTGTGATATCAGCAAAGTTCCATTTCGAAAATTCACTGAAAGAATGCAATTTGGGTAGGCCTTTCTGTCTGTACATGTGTGTATGTATGTTTGCGAGTGAGTGTGTATGTATGTATGTGCGTGTTTCTGTTTATAAGTATGTATATGTGTGCGTGTATTTGTGTTAGTGTGTGTACTTGCATATATATTTATTTATATATATGTGTAAGCATGTATGATTGTGTGTGCATATATGCGTTTGAGTGGGTGGATGAATGGACGGATGAATGGATGGATGCACGTATGAAGGTATGTATGTAAGCAGGTAGGTGGGTCTGATTGCCTGTCTATGTGCTTGTGTGTTTGATTATCTCTCTCTCTTGCTCTGTGTGTGTGTGTGTGTGTGTGTGTAACATTCATCTCTGTATGGGTGGACGGGTCTGTGTATGTATTTATGTATGAGTCTGTATTATATCTCATTCTTTAGCCCAATCACTGTCATGACAAGCCTATCTCCATGCCTCATTACTGCATATATTATTGCCGCCGAAGAGCATGAACGGACAAGAAAATTAATTACAACTTTTTTCTCGTTATCTGCATTGCATTTGAACTAATCAAATTCTCGCGAGAAAGACCCCGTCTTCACTGATTGAAAACCAAATAAAAGAATGGAGTTTTATGTTTTCCACTCCGTGAGATTTCGATCAAAAGCTCAGAATTTTAGTTATGTTGCATTCAGTCTGACGTGTTCAAGTATCCTTAGAATGTCCACAGATCTGGATCAATAAGCTTGCATTCAAAGATCTTTCATGACAGTGCATCCCAAATTGTGTTCTTTCAGTGAATTTTCGAAATGGAACTTTGCTGATATCACAATGTCATTTGAAATAAATAAGTTAGTACAACAAACCATTTGGAGATCCGGGTTCGAATCCCCGGTGTGGTAATAGATTTTTTTTTTTCTGTCGGGGGAACAAAGAAGAAACCCCTAACCTGCACAGTTATCGGAGACTGCACTAGCCAAGAGGCCTTAATTCCTCAGGCTCAAAACTCCCCCCTCCCCCTCAACCCCCTTGACCGCACGATACTATAGGGAGTATTGACAGTTTTTTGACAGCAAAACAAACAAACAAATACGCATCTATTGCTATCCAGTATTGTGTTTGGGTGGGATGCAGTAAGATCCTAACACTCCCTGCCTGGGTAGCCCAGGTGGCGCAGTGGCTAGCACACTAGCCTGTCAGCTCGGTGGTCGTGTGTTTGAATTCCTGTCTGGCCGGAATGTTGTTTTGGTTGACCTAGGCTCCCATATAGAAGCAGTTAAAATGGGTACCAGGAGATCTTCTTGGAAGTGAAAGCGGCCGGGCGAGACTAGTTGGACACATGTAGACATCAGCTATGTAGCGACCGTCATCGTGTAGCGTCGCAAGACATCAATTATGTAGCAGCTGTCATCGTGTGGTGTCGTAAGACATCAACTATGTAGCAGCTGTCATCGTGTAAAGTCGTGATGCTACTGTCAGGCAACGTGTATCTTATTATCGTGCACGGAGGCTTAACACAGGGAGAGCACACCGGTGACTGTTGGAGAGAAGGAGGCCTCCATCAGGGTGGATTACTTGTGATGACAATCAACGGTCTCTAGGGGGGAGGGGGCTGAGGAACCCATGCCGATAGAGTTGAGTGTAGACATCACTGCTGATCTTAATCTATCACATTCTGTTTGAAAACATCCCTCGAAGCATGAATAGATAGTATAGACATCGCTGTCTGAGTTTATTTATCATATTCCGTGTGAAAACATGTCCCATTCAGGAACCCTATATGGCCCTGTGGTATCCACAAAAGGGTTGTTTGCTGCTGCAAGAGTTATCACGCAGAGCAATGGGAAAACAACACAAAATATGACTGAGAAGAGCTGCGGATGAACACAAAGCAAAGAATACAGGCAAATGTTTTCACCGAAGTCTTTATCAGAGGAACAACAAGGACAAAATAATTAAAATGTATATAATCGAACTACACATACATATGTCCTTCCGTAGGCAATAGAAAAATATAAAACAGACTGGATCGGCTCCCAGAACAATTTAAACAATTCGTCTAGATGCAGATTCGAACTCATGACCACCGTAAGGGCAGGCACGCGTCTAGCCACTACGCTGCCGCTGCTCCCAAAAACAGTCCCCTAGCAGGAAGCTGCCGCAGTTATGTGATGTTGTACGACCATCACATTTGTGCAGTTCTGAGTGCATCGAGAAACAGGTTGTCAGTCGTTTTCCTCACGTAGCGAACGAAAACCGCTGACACCGAACCTTTGTCTGACTGAGCTAGTGCCACTTACTGAGTCCGAAACCAGACACGAGTTTGCAAGGTAAACTGTCTTTTTTAGTCTTTGTGAGTATATATATATATATATATATATATATATATATATATATATATATATATATATATATATATATATACGAGGATAAGTTAATAAGTAAGTCACAAATGACTGTAGAAAATTAAGTAAATATGATAACAACTTGAAACCAGTTTAATTTTATACATACATTGTCCCTTTATTTCTCAACATAATTTCCACCAACATTGAAGCACTTATCCCATCGTTTTATCAGTCCTCCAAAACCGGCTGCATAAAACTTCGTGCTCTGTTTTCTAAACCACGTCTTCACTTCACATTCAACTTCGGAGTCATTCGTGAAATATCTCCCGCCAAGGTAGGTTTTCAGTTGACGAAAAAGGTGGAAATCGCTAGGAGCTAAGACGGGGCTGTAAGGTGGATGGTCCAGAACCTTAGTTGGTTCATTTTCTCCTGAGTTAATCGAGCCGTATGTTGTCTGGCATTGTCACGAAGAAGCAACACTACTCTAGTCAGCAGTCCTGGGCGTTTTCTTCGAATTGCATCATGAAGCATCGATAGAACTTCACAGTACGATTCAGAATTCACATTGTCACCTTTCTTCTTGAAATTCGTTAAAAGCACTCCTTGACAATCCCAGAACACTGTCAGCATAACCTTCCCTGTCGATGGCGTAACCTTGAATTTTTGGACACAAGGCGAAGAAGGATGTTTCCATTGCTTTGAAGTACGCTTTGATTCGGGCTGGTAGTGATGCACCAATGATTCGTCCCCAGTAACAATCCAGTTCAGCATGTCTTCTCCTTCATCTTCGTATCGACAGAGATGATGCAAGGACAGGCCAAATCGGTTCATTTTGTGTTCCTCCTTCAATTGTCTGGGTACCCACCTTGAGTACACTTTCTTAAATTTCAGTCGATCATGCATTATGCTGTATGCTGAACCATGTGAGCACCCTATTGCAGATGCTACAGAGTCTATCATTACTCTCCTGTCATCTCTAATCATCTCCTCCGCCCGCTGCACGGATGCTTCTGTTGCAATCTCAACAGTGCGACCAGATCGGATTTCATCAACAATATTAGAGCGTTTTTTTTTTTTTTTTTTTGCGTATCCTTTTACAGGACTTAGCTGTCAACAGCAGCATCTTTCAGCTGTCTGTTGATCTCTTGGCAAGATTACGCTCAGTAGTTTGCCATTGCTTTCTGAGCGGCCGGCTCAGTATCCGCAAGTCACGAGCGGGGGTCGAACCACCTCAGTTCTCGCTCCGCTGCGAGACTCTGCGTGATAAACGGGATTACAGAGAGAAAGTGTTATAACCCCACAGCCAGAGAGACCGGCATATTAGAGCGTCCTTGAGAATATTTTTCTACCCAGCTATGCACCGCTTTACGGGAAAACACATTCGTCAGCATAAACAGGAAGCATTTCCTTATGAATATCCTTTGCAGGCAGTCCTTTACGCACAACAGCAAGTTGCTTTTGGGTGGACACTCCGTAAGTACAGTCGCCATTTTGTTTATGCGCTGCGCATGTGCATGACACACCTAGCGCCACCTGATAAACGGGAATATAAAGTTCGATGTTGCTGTCACCTATGACACCTGTATAAAACACCAACTACATTTACCTGCCATCCTACATAACCGTCTGAACTACTTATTGACTCGCCCTCGTATCTCGGTATAACTATGTCGGAGCAGCTGTAACATCTGATGGAAGACGCCTTGCAGAGATTAGATCAAGAATTGTCATGGCAAAGGTGCCTTCTGCAAAATGGAAAACATACTTACTATAGTCTGTCCAGAAATGAATGCCGTCATTCACGATCAATTATTTTGAAAACTGTCTGTTGCATCGTTATGAAACTTTTTCTGCCGTCTTATATTTACCCCCACCCAAGGACTATGTCTTTGATAGGTCCAAAAGCAACTTAAATCATGGAAAGCGGCGACATTTCTTTGATGGTTTGGTGAAAAACTAGTGATTTCTCGCTAACAAGCTTGTTTTAAAGTAATGAATGCCCCGCAAATTGAGATGATGACACAAGGCGTATCCGGATTCGCATGGGAGTGGGTGCAATGTCTACTCTGCTGAGACGGAACATGATTATCTGGTTTGCACGACGAATATAGCTTGCTTGCTTGCTTGCTTGTGTTCGTTGGCTTGAGCTCCAACGCGAAGTCCTGTATGTCGGATGAAGGCATCCTGTTGTCCAACATCAGTGTGATGTCATACAGGACCTGAGTTTTGCGTGAGTATCCGTTGTCCCATGTCTGGCTTATTGGTGTGCAGACTGGTGGTTCCTCGCCGTACAGGCAGACACTCTCCGACTTCGGAGGTATCGGCGATCCTACTGACTTTAGCTAGGACCCCGAAGGGACCAGTTGCCCAGGACGCTCGACGAGGACGCGTCAGTAGGTCTTGGCCAGTATATAACCCGGCCCTGGTGCCTTGGAAACACCTCTGCGCCCCACGAATATAGCTGTGAATGTCTCTGTAGTGGGCTTCCTTCATAACGGTCAAGATGTTGGTCCTCAATTCATTGAAGTTTATAGAATTATTCGTATGTTCGTGTGTTTTCCCCTCATTTGACAACGTGTTACTTCTCACGTTTCTTGTTATGCCACAATATGCCAGTTCCCACCGCAATATTACTCTTCGGTTGGTATTCAATGCGTCTAGAGCTTTTTGTTTTTTCAATGTCAGTTGTTTGTCACCGTTGAGGGCTTACGGAATTGAAAATTCATCATTGTGGAATACAAACTGTTGCTATTGACAAGTTGTATTGTTTGTGCCGATGCTGTCATGTTAAGGGCCTGCAATTCTTCTTCTGAATAGTTGGAGTAAAAATATCCAAGTAGGTGTGGATGTGGATTAATGTCTGCGATCTGCCCAAACCTTAATCTGTGTTGGACGATTCCAGTAGGGTGATGACTGCTCTCGCTGGCATACAATTCAATCCATCCTTTCTCCAATAGTCATCCTCTTGTTTCAACACATGGTCCTCACATTTTTTCCCACTAACTTTTATCAATATTTAATAGCGCAGACAGAGTTAGTATCTTGACGTCAGACAATTTGAATATAGTATTGTCAGCTGCCACCTGTCCTTTAATATTAGCCCACACAAGTTCTTTAGGATTAAAATGAGAATGGTACGGCGGAAGTCTCAAGCACCTATGACGATGCTCTTCTATCAACTTGTCGATTTGATATTTCTTGCTTTTCGGCGTCAGTTTTACAAGGGACAACAATTCTAGCTAGAAATATCTTTCTGAAAATGGTAAGTTTTCCATTCGGAGCCATATCTTTATTGCTCCCTTTGTGCTCGATGCTGTATGTATTTTGCCTTCTTGGGCAACAACATTGATATCATGCATTGTCCATAATTGGACACGACGGTCTATCTAGGGATGGAAGCACTGTATTCTGGAGCCAATCTCTAAATACATTACCATTCATCTTATTATGATATTCCCTATTGTCTGTATTATTTGATACGAACACGAGTCCAGCATTCTGCAATAAGCCATTATGCGTATTACCACCATGGGCCATGACCAAAAGCTGTCCTATATTACTGGGCACATATCGCTTTATCTTTCCATCCACTGATTGCCATTCCTTTTCACTAGTGTGGTGCGCACTGATCCATGTCTCATCCAAATACACTATGTCATAATTTTCTTTGCGCATTTCCCTTATTTCACGTAGGTATCTGCTTCTCGTGGCTCCTAAATGCGGTTGCTCGCAAAGGATATTTCTACCCCCTTTGTACTTCCTAAAAGTGAAGCCTAATGTCCTTATAGTTTTCCACAAAGCTGTTTTGGATAGCTCTATGTTATTGTTCTTTCTCAACCAAACTCTAAGTTTTCTTACAGTCACTGTTTCTGTGGCATCTAGCATTTTTATAATGTTGGATAATCCTGGATATAAAATCCAAAATTTTTATAATTTTAGGAGTCTCCGCGGCGAAGTGGTCAAGCCGTTTGACTCGGGCTTCAAAGGTTGTGGGTTCGATTCCGGGCCGCGTCCTTCGGTTCAGGAGTTAAATTTTTTGGAGACTCCTATGGGTCGTCGCTAGAGCTGCGGAGTTCGTGCTTTGTGCAACACTTTCCGGGCTGCGGAATGAGACCCGGTGCAATGAAGTCGACCCTGTCGACTTTTAAGAGACTTCTTTAAAGCATTTGTATAATAGCTCGCCTTATGACATCCTTGTCAAAGCTGTCTGCAATAACCTTTCTACCTACCGTTTGGATATTGCGTGGTGGTTTAATTCCAGATTCTTGCACCCATCAACGAAATGACCGTTTACTCAAACCCAATGCATGCACTATTCTTTTCTCGGAATTTGTAATAGTATAAAACAGTTTCCTGCGATCAGCTTCTTCATAAAAATATGTGTACAACTTCATAGTGATGCTTTGGGACACAGAGGTGTTTCCAAGGCACCAGGGCCGGGTTATATACTGGCCAAGACCTATTGACGCGTCCTCGTCGAGCGTCCTGGGAGTAGTAGGTAATGTTTGAAACGAGTCGCTTTGAGCAATGAGCAATGAGATATACAAAGAATATATAGAGAGGTGCGGGAGGTGCGGGGAGGTGCCGGAATAAAATAGTAAGCTCAAAGAAGGGGAGTGGGGGAACATAATTTATGCATAATCTATTGGTGTGCGCCGGCTGTTACGAGTTGATGTATTCGTATCTTTGATAAGATCGGCGAACATCTGTGAGCAAAAAGTCTATATTGCCGGCAGTTGAATATCAGTGCCGGGGTCGAGGGAGGTCGCTGGTGCCATCTGTTTTTAATCAAGGGCGATGTCGGAATAAAATAATAAGCGCAAAGAACGATGTGTGGGGTGGGTTGGTAAGTGGCGAAAGACGGCGGGGGTGCGTAGTTGGTCATAGTGGGATATCACCAATGTGTAACTGGGGTGTCTAGTTGCTGCCATAGCGCTTGACGGGTTCGAGTCCTACGGTGTGGTGGAGTAGTGTAGTAGCAGTCGAGTGTGTAACGGAGCTAAATGGTATCATTGGCGGTTCAAATCACGCCCCTGGTCGCTAACTATACCCAACATAGGCCCCGGAGGTTCGAAGCCAGCGGTATCGCTTTGCATTATCCTCAGAAACCTAATATCCACAACCAGCAGATTCAGCGTGACTGCTCATTGTCTTCACATTCATACAAAACTACAGGTTCTATGTAACAGCGCAACACTCTTTTTCTTGTAGCAATTGCCATCTTTTTACTGGTCAATATGTTTTTTCATCTTCGCCATGGCGATTAGCTTCCTGTTTGTATAGACGGCACAACAAACTGGGCAACCACCATGATCTTTATCATATAACAGCTGTTGCAACACTCGGCAAAATTAAACAAGGAAATATGGTAATGAAACTGTGCGAAAGATCAACTGAACTAGGTGGGTAGGCTCAGTAAAGATGAGTTCGATAACGGCGGCGGCAGGTTTGCTAATTGATTCAGAAGATGTGACCAGCTGTAGAACCCTTCCTTGTCTTCACATGTGTATGGCAACACCGTCGCATTGGAGATGCGCGTGATAAAGCTGTCAGCCATGGTAAAGAAGACAAAAAAAAATTATCTTCCCGTTTGTATAGACGTACACAAGCTAGTTGGTACCATAGGCCCCCTCATATGGAGGTGATAGGTTCGAAGCTCGATTCTTTATCGTTGGTAAGTGTATGGGGTGCGTAGATGGGCATAGGGGATGTGGTGGGATATCACCAGTGTGTAACTGGGGTGTCTCTTGGGTGCCCTACCATGCAACAGGTTCGGATCTCACTGTGTGGTGGGGTAGTGTGGCAGTGGTCGAGTGTGTAACGGGGATATGTGGTGCCGTAGGCATCGTTTGAGAGTCGATTCACGCCGCGGTTCGATAAGGATGTGGACCCTAGGCGGCTCTTTTTAAGCATATACTAAGCCGTAAATGTATACCAACGGTGTCTAGTTGCTGCCATAGCGCTTGACAGGTTCGAAATCTACTGTATGATTGGGTAGTGTGGCAGTGGGCGAGTGTGTAACGGAGCTAGGTGTTATCATTGGCCGTTCAAAGCACACCCCTGTTCGCTAACTATACCCAACATAGGCGCCAGAGAAGCGAATCCAGCTGTGTCGCTTTGCTTTTTCCTCAAAAATCCACCGTTCCAAAGCCACCAGCTATACCCAACATAGGAGCTAGAGAAGCGAACCCCGCTATGTGGTGAATCTGTTAAAGTAACATTGGTGTCACATGTTTCGTATCTTTGTTAAGGTTGATTTACAACAACTGATCAAAATATCAATATTGTCCGCAGGTGTATAGTAACAGAAATAATGTGTATTGTGAATTAGTTGTGCTGGCGACAGTTGGTGCTGTTAATTATATCACTATTATATGTTAACAAAAGAGAGCTCGCTTGAATCGACCGAGGCGGGAGAGGTTACCTGCAACTTACTCTGTAATGTCCATAGCGCCAGTTTTCCTATTGCAGTTATTAGTGATCTGTAGAGACCTGTAGTGGTTTATGTTTTCCCCCGTTTCAAACTTCATGTCTCTACTCTTATGTATTACTGTGTTAGAAATAAAATATCTCACACGATAGACATATACTACCATAATGTATACAGAAAGAAGTAATAGGCATAGGCACAATATAGAAATATACTAAATACACAGTATGTTAATAAAGACAATTACATTAATACAAGTTAAGTTACATAACAAAGCGAATATAGTGAAATGAATATCGAAGCAGTTCAAAGCTACTAAGGAACATCACGCGTGTGAAGTTATGTCCGCAACAAACAGAAATGATGGTGCATATTGATATGTGTGTGTGAGTAATATTGGTGTCACGTGTTTCGTATCTTTGTTAAGGTTGGTTTACAACATCTGTGACCAAAAGAGCAATATTGCCCGCAGGTATATGGTAGTAAAAACAGTAAAGAGGGCCCTCTATGTCGTCGTGGGTGTGGGGGTCGAATCAGATCGACCCTTGATGGTGGCGTAAGGCCATAACAATTAAACAATTTGATCGCTAGCTGTTCTATATTGCTGCAAAACTATGTGCAGGCCTCCAGCCTTTGACATGAGTCTGATTGAGGCTTCCGGAGGCAGAGTGACTTGTGAAGCAAACAAACCGATGTGTGGCTTACAACCAATCAGGGTGTTATCTTAGAATTGATCCACATCTTATGTTAGACAAACACT
This sequence comes from Cepaea hortensis, assembly GCA_963921405.1. Lineage (NCBI taxonomy): Eukaryota > Metazoa > Mollusca > Gastropoda > Stylommatophora > Helicidae > Cepaea > Cepaea hortensis. The sequence continues at coordinate 52,332,193 of OY992883.1, read as the reverse complement.
AATTGGTTGGAAACTATATGGTGGGCGGGGCTTACTTTATGTAATATATAACCAACTCACCAGCTCTCACTCACTTTGTGCTTTACACAAGAACGACGAACGATCAAGTCTTCAGTTTTGTGGTTATTCAACTGCTATTTGCCTTCAAGTGTGGGAAGGTTGACAGGCACCTGTTTGTCTCAGTATCAACGGACTATCAACCATATACGGACATACCGATTTAGTGGAGCTGTCTTCCAGTTTTTGGCTATTCACAACTGACTTGTAAGAATTCTCAACCAGTTTCTTACCCAGACCTACCCCAAGTGTAAGCAACAGTATTATTCTGCCTTAGTTGACAACGGCATCTGGAAAGATTTCATCACCGATTGAAACAAAGACTGGTACAACTTGTTCGGGTTTGATACCGCATACTAAATTAGTGAACATTACAGCTTGTTGTTTGGATATTTGACGTGCTAAACTACTCAACGTCGAGTTATCTACCATTAGTGCAAGTTATAAACTAATTATATTCAACACCATATACAGAGGCTCAGTGTGAACAGGTTTCAAGTCGAGTGTTGATTATCTTACTATCAACTCGCTAGCGAACGTGCCTAAAAAAGATGTCTACTAGGCAACCATCTGAGAACCACTTATGTGCAACTTGTGGGAAAGGTTTCACTGAAAAGCGCAGTCTGCTCCGCCACATTCGGACCAGTCACAGTACCAAAGAGCAAGTGTATGCGTGTCAAACTTGTGAGCATCATTTTAATAGGAAAGACAATCTACAACGTCACATTACAAAAGAACACGCAACACCAGGATCATCATCCAGTGTAATACCAACAGAAACGTCAACACCTTTTTCACCAACAGTGCGTAAGAGACCAGCGGCTACCAACAGTGATGTGACAAGCAGGAAGAAGAAGAAGAAGAAGAACACTAAACAAAACGAAAACGCCGAACCAGTCAGCGACACACAACACAAGGATGAAGCGGTTTCTCTACACACGCTACCAGATTATGTTAGACAAGTATACAACGACAACTGGAGTAGTATCAAAACACATAACAAGATCAACACATATATGTCTGTCTATACATTTTTTATTAGTCCACAGACACAACACCCTAAAGACTGGACACAGACCTTGTACAATATCTTTAACACTCAAAAGAGCATATTCAAAATCAACTTTAGTTATCACGTAGTCCTTAGGCACATCGAAACACAAGCTCTTCGCTTCTACCACGCATCTTTCAATAACGCTTCTGTCTTAGAAATTCCACAACTAATCCGAAACAGACAAAACTTTGACGAGTGTCAGCATCCCCAATAAGACCTTACTGGAGTAAGGAGTTAACACTAGTCTAATAGAGAGACACCAGACAGGGAAGACACCGAGTACTATTAATAACCTCACAGGGAGACACATTTGTGTCAGACCAGAGGTAAACGAGTACAGATGAGCGAGGGCTTTCCCCAAGCAATTGGGTTGCTGGTCCTTGCGAGTAAACGTGATATGCCAGGTTACTCAAACTCACCAGCCAGCGTGCTGGCAAGACCAGGCACGCAATAAAAGCGATTGCACGGAGAGTAAAGTGTCCGTGCTGATCCACGCAATGTGTTGCGGGACAGACTGACTGGAGACGGTAGAGATAGCAGGACGTATCCTTGACCAATACGATAGCTTTCTAGGCCATAGGCAAACATAGGGCTGTTCATTTAGATTGTGTAATGCTAACATCATCTATCATCACGTTGATGTATTCATATTGTGTAACAATGATGAAACCTAACGCTCGTAGAGCCATTCAAATGTCGGCTCTGAATAAATTGCATTCCTTTCGCAAATGTCATGAATTGTTATTTCGTGCAGTGCGAAAGTAGCGGAGTCTTGAAAAGCTGCAGCGCACAAGTCGCTGACAGGCTAGACCTCGAATTGGTGTCAGAAGATGTGAACCAACGCCACAATACAGTGAGGATAGACCTCGAATTGGTATCAGAAGTGGTCAATGAAACAACGCCAGTGTCGAATTGGTGTCAGAAGATGTGAACCAACGCCACAATACAGTGAGGATAGACCTCGAATTGGTGTCAGAATGGTCAAAGAATCAACGCCAGCGGCGAATTTGTATCAGAGCACATTAAACAAATGCCAGCAGTACAATTGCTGTCAGATTACAGTGAACGTTTCTGAGCAGTGATAGCACATAGTTGTAGCAATATTCAACGATCAGTTAACGCCAACATGCAAGTGGTATTATAAACCACGGAACGAACGCTAGCTATCGATTGATATTACAAAATTCTGTACCAGAATTAATTCAATGCACGTTTCAACATTTGTGATGTGTGATATATTGCAAAGTAATACAAATTTATTGTGATACATGCTATAAATTAATTTTTTTCTTGTGGTGAATTATACGATCGCGAATTTGTGGAGCTTGAACCACAATTGAGTCAAATTAGATCGGTAAAGTGTGAAATTCTACCAATATTATTTAGAAAGTGTGGTATTATACTAAAAGCAAATGAAATGTATAAAATCATCAGTGAACATTACCATCGTAACCACCGTGTACATTCCATTGCGTGTGATACAGCCATCAATGTCACCATTCTACGGAATCAGTAAGTAGAGTAGCGACGAACTGCAGCCTAGAACGAAGGTACGCCAGAGTCTAACGGCGAAGACAAGACGACATTGACGGCCATACGACTAATCATCTCATTTATCATCTAACAATCATTCAGACGATCATATCATTCATCATTAATACCATTTATCACTATTTAGCACATTCTCATTCACCAGTCGCATGAAATATGAAATTATATTAACAACTTTATGAAATATGAAATATTTGATAGAATATGATGAATTGTGAGCTTGTATTTACATCTTAAGCGTGTGTCTAATTTTTGCTGCTCTACTAACCAGAACGCAGCCCGTGTGTCAGAAAATCAAACCATTGTGTAGTGTGAAAGATTGTGGTGGAACACCCCAAGTACCGCACTGTCCAACAAATTAGATGAGTATATTTTCCGAATATTTTGGTATGCTCTAACTTAATCATGCATCTTGTTTTCCAGAGAATGATGTACATTTACTAACACATCATTGTATACTATTCTGTGCATATTATTGTATTATCATTTTGAATTAAAATTACGCCACAAAATGGCGTCACTAAATGAATGTATCCAGGCGGGTATCGCCATGGGCCACACTGGAGATAAGCTAGAAAAATGGGTGGACCAAAAGTATAAAGAAGAAACAGAAAGGAAAATTGCTCTACAGAAAGAAGAAACAGAAAGAAAAGCTGCTCTTGATAGAGATGAAAGAGCATTAGAAAGACAACATCAAAAAGAAATGAAAGAGATCTAGGAGGCTACCAAACAGAAACAATTAGAGTCCGATCAAGCTACCAAACAAAAACAGTTAGAGTTAGACCAGAAAAAATTAGAATTAGATCAAATTACCAAACAGAAACAATTAGAATTAGACCAAATTATCAAACAGAAACAGTTAGACTTAGAGCATGCCACCAAAGAAAAGCAGATACAGGTAGATTCAGAAACTAAACTAAAGATGAAGGAAATGGAGGTAGATTCTAACATACAAATAGCCTCTAGCAAACAAAAGAGCCAAGAAGAACAAAACAAATTTAGTAAGTACAAGGGCCTTATTAAACCATACACTGTAGGTGATTCAATCAGTGCATGGACTGAAAATATAGAGTTCCAACTAAAAACACAGAAAAAAATACCTTTAGAGGATTGGGCAATGATGTACATGAGAAACCTGAGTGGGGAGCCTTTAAAAGTAATAGAATCCATACCTACTGATCTTAGAAACAATTACCAGTACATACACGATAGGATAATGCAACATTTTCTTTTGGACGCTACCAAATTTGGTTACCAAATTCAATTCTCACAGATTAAACCAAAAGCAACTGAAACGTTCTTAGATTACATTTCTAACGTGCAGAGCACATTTAAAAAATGGACTAAGGCGGCTAAAGTAGGTAACAGCTATGAAAAACTAGAAGAGCTAATGGTAATGGACAAAGTTGTTTCTATAGTACCTACCCCTTTTGCCAAATTCTTACAACAGTCAGATATTGAGTCCATTCAACAATTAGAGAAACGGGGGTCAGCTTATTTTTCCTCTAATCGGGACATATTTAAAACAATATCATATGAGACAGAAATTACAGCTTTTGCAAATAGAGTCCCTGATAGGTCCTTCAAACAGAAAGACTACAGTAAAAAGGACAAACCATATCAGAAACCACCTCGATGTAATTATTGCAATCTTTTTCACCCAACTTATTCGATGTGTGATAAGAACCCCACATATCCGTCACACCTAGAACAAGTGATAAGTAAGCAAGAGAGCAGAAGATCATCGTTTAAACGAGCTGTAAAATGTTATTTTTGTTCTAGTTATGGCCATTATAGTAATAAATGTCTTGGTAGACAGAGAATGAAGGCAAACAACGCAGCCCTCATCGATACATCATCAGACGATGAGAGTGACATAGATCCCGAACTTGTCAATGTATTGCCAACGAATGAATGTCAGAGTGTATCATCAGTAACTGATATTTTAGACTTTAAGAAATGTAAAGTATGCCAGCAATTTCATGCGGAGGGGAGATTGAAATGTGGACACGTAATATCATGTTGAAATGAAGAAGCTAATGCAGCATGTGCCTCCAGAGGTAACCTTAAGTTCTACGATGCACAGGTCAATGGTACACCATGCCAATGCTTAGTCGATAGCGGCAGTACTATACTGGGATTAAGGAGAGAATTTGCTAGAATAGAAGATTATACGGGTGAATTTGTCAAATGCCGTACCTTCTCGGGCACCATCGAGAAATATCCACTGGCAAAAGCGCATATCAATACCCCGTTACTTACAGGAACATTTACGTGCGCTATCCTTCAAGATCCTTGTACAGATCTTATTTTAGGACGTCTTGATGCATTGAAAGAATGTACAGACGACGACATAAAAGCCTGGAAAGATACACATATAGTCAACGCTGTAACTAAGTCAGATACAGAAACAAGTTATACTGACTTACAAACTGAAACATTACAGCTACTAACACCAAGTGGTGCAGATATCAATAATACTCGCCAAAAGTTGAGCGAGGCACAAAGCACCGACCAAACACTCACACCGTATTTTAACTTGTTGTGTGAGCGAAATAAAGTTTCTAAAAATTCTTCCTGGTACTTTAAAAAGGTTAATGGAATTCTCATGCGTTATTACACATATAATAACCATGGAATTCAGCAGACGGTGTTACCTGTAACATACCGGAAAAAGGTGCTAAATATCGCACATTCACCACCGTTTGCTGAACATTTGGGCTATCATAAAACGCGAGCCAGAATTCTATCACAATTTTACTGGCCGAAATTTTGTTCGGATATAAAATCTTTCTGTCGCTCTTGTACTGTGTGTCAACATCGAGTACGAAAGAAAAAGCATGTAAAGACCGAAGTGAAACGGTCAGTGAGAGCATCTAGACCACTTGAGGGTATAGCGGTCGATATTACTGTACCCCTAATGCAGGTGTCGAGTGATGGAAACCAAAACTATCCAAACAAGGGTACTAAAGCGATTCACCTTAAACCAAACCAAAAGGCTGTGATTCAACTAACTGATAACTATAACATGGTACTAACAGGTTGCCAAGGGCCTCTCAACGTTGAACTCAAAATATCAGATGCGGATCATGAAATATCGATAAAAGAACCCTTAGAGATATTTCATATCAACATCCTGAAACCATACGTTTCACAAGTACAACAGACAGACGAACAGATTGCACCAACACCAAGCAATGAGACAACAGACGAACACAACACAACATCACTAGGTAGGGAGACACACGACAGCGACAACGCAAACACGCTTAGCCAGATAACAGCACACACAACTAGTAGCACAACAGGATTGGACGAGATGGAACTACCAGTTCCTACAGTAAACGTAACGGCGACAAATATCTCGACATGTAGAAATAACACATGCAGTCAGACGAAAAACGGAACAAAACACCGACTGAAACGGCAACAGGTCTTCAACAGGTTGAGATTGTTTGGACTCACAGCGAAGCCGTCCAAAATAGAGTTGGGCATGGAACAAATTAACATACCATCTGCAGGGGCCAATTAAAAACTAATGACAGAATCGTCAGTAAGATTCTGAAGTTGATAAGACCAACGACCAAAAAACAGGTCCAAAGTTTACTGGGTTTGGGAAACCACTATACTAAAGTCCCTTCAAAACTGGCGGAAATCACCAGTATGTTTTCTAACATCTTAAAAGCTTCGGCTAAGTTATCTGTAAAAGATGCACGATTAACTAGTGCGGTATCGAAATTGAAACATGTTTTCATCGTTCCACCTATCCTTCATATGCCTAATCCAAAACTCACTTATTTCTTACGCACAGATATGATTGCCATATCCATATCTGGAAGACTAGGTCAGTTCTACGACGGGACGTTCCACCCCGTAGGTCGCAAGATCACTCCGGCTGAAGGAAGATACTCAGCATCAGAATTGGAAGGCCTTAGTTTGATCTATTGCGTGAGAAAGTTTCATCGATTTTTGGCAGGAGCACAGTTTGTAATCCAATCCGATAACTCTCCATTGTCTGTGATGCAATCTGGACATTCTACCAACAATAGAATTTACAGGTGGGCTTTGATTCTCCAAAATTACACATTTACCATCCAGCATTTAAAAGGGAGATTAAATACGATTGCAGACATTTTAAGTCGTCCTTCATCCATTCAAATACCTGAGTTACAGGAAGGAAGCGACCATACACCACCAGAAACAGTGACACTGTAATGTTAAATAACCATGTGCCATGTGTGGTGACTAAGACATATCTTAAGTGCGTTACTATCGCCTGATATATAACTTGTGTGAATAGAAGAGTGCTATGAAAAGTGTAACGAACAGACGCATAATTAACATGCGCTGACACACACATAAGTTAGATTATGGGAACTAACACCAAGAGGACAGCGAACCCAGCTTAGACCCCGAATCTAGAATATATTAAACCAACGCTTAGACCTCGAAGAACATTCCAGGGTTAGCTATGAACCTACATAATGTGGTAGGCAACTATATTATTACACTATCCTTCAAAGAGAGCATAAAAGACTTTGGCTGAATGAACTATGTTAGAATAGTCTACAAATAGATTTGCTCCATCTTCACAACGCAGAGGAGGACATCAACTTAGTGTAATTAGATATAGAAATGTAACTGTGATATATGTACAATATTATTTTATTTACAGTATCTATAACTTCATTTTTCTATTATTTATTTTATTACAAATTGTGTAAACGCATATATAACTTTATTTTCTTATTTGCTTAGTTAGAAATCACTATCATTTAATTAATAACCCATTTATTAAAACATCCATTATAGAAATACAATTATTACATCTTATATTAGTTAATTAACTTATAATCATAATCATTTATACATCCATTTAGCTAATATATCATTTCAAAACTAATACCAATCATTTAGGAATTAACATCATCTTTTTCACAAGTAACATTTAAGGTAATTAACCCATTTCGCTTAAATGAAACTAGTAGTAAATTATTTCCCTTTATGGTAATTTAGGTCAGCACACCAAATTATGTAAGTTACTACGCCAGGATCGGTGACAAACCATCCTTATAACTATGTATAGTTTTTGTACAGACATGACGCGTGCAGACAAAACGCACAGTCATTTGGCGTGATTAGTGTTATAAATCAGCCAATCGTTTATTGTATATATATATATATATATATATATATATATATATATATATATATATATATATATATATATATTGTTTATGTATGTAATACTATGAAACATATTTTAATGACGAGAGAATGATTGATTGAAAGAACAGTATGAAAGGGAATGAAAGATGAATGAAAGGAGAGAAAATGCGAGGAGAGAATGCAAAAACTTAGTAAACATTGAAAGGAAGAGAGCGAGAGAGAAAGACAGCGGAAAATGTTCTTTTCCACCGCTGGAAAAGTCTTATTTGACTTGTCTGTGTCATCTGTGTTTTCAATGTGTTGTCGAAGGTTTTTATATGTGTTGCAGCCACACTTTAGCAAAGTATATAGACAACGTACTTTGAGCTTCAGAAAACGGAGTTGTGGTCACAAATAAAAATGACGAACGTTTGTAACCACAATAAACCGATTTGCGGCGCTCGAAGGAACACACACATTTAGTACACTAACGCATACACATGTTAGAGAGTTAAGTACACTGTAGTTTATTAGAAAACACACAAACAAACAGGAAAACGAACATATAAAAGTTGCACACACCATTGAATTCAAAGAACAATAACTCTAAATTCAGGGGACACAATAAATTATTAGAAACCTAAATGTAACAGTGAATATAGCTTTTTCAAATGCTGAAGCAAGAAGGTGAACAGTAGAGCTATGTGTATAGAGTTGGAGGGGATATTGATGGGAACATGAACACTTGGTGCTCATGTGTTGTACTCATAATAGAGTCAACTAGAGTGTGGGTTGTCATTTTGGGCAATATGAGGAACAGGTCAAGACAGAAGTCAATAGGTGGAAGTCAAAAGACATAGGGTCAAACGACAGAAGCCAGGACATAAGTCATAAGACAACGGTTTCCGGTTCACTACCAATCCTTGAGATATCTATGGAACCAACTATACTGAGACATGGGCTACTGAATTAGCCAAGTGAAAAGATAGAACACTGTGAATAAAGGTAGAAGATATTGTTTTATCCCCAAACTAGAAAGTTCTATACTTATTGGAGATCTGACAAAATTGGACAACCAATTTTTCTTTTGTGACCAAGAAGTGTTACAAACATGAGGAAAAGGGAAGTAACACTTCGCGGAGAGGAGGGGGACCCTGTTAGCATCCCCAATAAGACCTTACAGGAGTAAGGAGTTAACACTAGTCTAATAGAGAGACACCAGACAGGGAAGACACCGAGTACTATTAATAACCTCACAGGGAGACACATTTGTGTCAGACCAGAGGTAAACGAGTACAGATGAGCGAGGGCTTTCCCCAAGCAATTGGGTTGCTGGTCCTTGCGAGTAAACGTGATATGCCAGGTTACTCAAACTCACCAGCCAGCGTGCTGGCAAGACCAGGCACGCAATAATAGCGATTGCACGGAGAGTAAAGTGTCCGTGCTGATCCACGCAATATGTTGCGGGACAGACTGACTGGAGACGGTAGAGAGAGCAGGACGTATCCTTGACCAATACGATAGCTTTCTAGACCATAGGCAAACATATGGCTGTTCATTTAGATTGTGTAATGCTAACATCATCTATCGTCACGTTGATGTATTCATATTGTGTAACAATGATGAAACCTAACGCTCGTAGAGCCATTCAAATGTCGCTCTGAATAAATTGCATTCCTTTCGCAAATGTCATGAATTGTTATTTCGTGCAGTGCGAAAGTAGCGGAGTCTTGAAAAGCTGCTTTTTATAAGTTTAATTGAGATATTTGTGTAACTGACCAATATTTTGCTTATTTGGCTAACAAATTTTCTTACTTTTTATAAGGTTGGATGAGCTAATTATAAGTTTGGTCAGCCTTTTATTTGATTTGGATAACCTTTTAGCATAGTCTTTATAAGTTTTAATGAAATAGTTATAAGTTTGTCCGTTGTTCTGCTTATTGTATTACTTCGGTCGACATATTTCTTGATTTTACTAGTATATTTTCTTACTTGTTATAAGTTCGGATGAGATATTTCTGTATTTGACCACCATGTTTTATTAGTTTGACTAGCATTATTTCCTACTTTTTTATAAGCTTCTTTGAAATTTTTTTCTTTATTTGACCCATAGTTTTCATCTTTAGTTAACACATTTTCCTATTTGGTCGATATATTTATAAGTTTGTTTGAGATATTTCTTGAATTGCCCATCAACATGTAACACCCGCTCATCCCATGACACCCATATGCACCGTCAACAATAAAAACCAACAAGTGAACGCGATTATAATACATATAATTGTTTATTTTACAGTATTTCCAGTAAATTTTACAAAAATAAAATGAAGCATAATATCAGTACACAAAATGGCTGATCAACAGGTGGTGTTATACCTAATATGATCATATACACACCATGCACAGCGGTGTCGAAGGTTGGTCATAAACCTGTGGTTATTTATTAAACGAGACAGAATTCTGGGATATGATAGAGATAAAAACGTATAGCTGGAATTGTCTCTGTAGTGTATTTGGTATTTGGACGTTGTTGCATAGCGTATGTAAGAATGTCGTGTCCGTGTACTGTTTTGATAAACTCGTCAAAGTTTTGTCTGTTTCGGATTAGTTGTGGAATTTCTAAGACAGAAGCGTTATTGAAAGATGCGTGGTAGAAGCGAAGAGCTTGTGTTTCGATGTGCCTATGGACTGCGTGATAACTAAAGTTGATTTTGAATATGCTCTTTTGAGTGTTAAAGATATTGTACAAGGTCTGTGTCCAGTCTTTAGGGTGTTGTGTCTGTGGACTAATAAAAAAATGTATAGACAGACATATATGTGTTGATCTTGTTATGTGTTTTGATACTACTCCAGTTGTCGTTGTATACTTGTCTAACATAATCTGGTAGCGTGTGTAGAGAACCCTCTTCATCCTTGTGTTGTGTGTCGCTGACTGGTTCGGCGTTTTCGTTTTGTTTAGTGTTCTTCTTCTTCTTCCTGCTTGTCACATCACTGTTAGTAGCCGCTTGTCTCTTACGCACTGTTGGTGAAAAAGGTGTTGACGTTTCTGTTGGTATTACACTGGATGATGATCCTGGTGTTGCGTGTTCTTTTGTAATGTGACGTTGTAGATTGTCTTTCCTATTAAAATGATGCTCACAAGTTTGACACGCATACACTTGCTCTTTGGTACTGTGACTGGTCCGAATGTGGCGGAGCAGACTGCGCTTTTCAGTGAAACCTTTCCCACAAGTTGCACATAAGTGGTTCTCAGATGGTTGCCTAGTAGACATCTTTTTTAGGCACGTTCGCTAGCGAGTTGATAGTAAGATAATCAACACTCGACTTGAAACCTGTTCACACTGAGCCTCTGTATATGGTGTTGAATATAATTAGTTTATAACTTGCACTAATGGTAGATAACTCGACGTTGAGTAGTTTAGCACGTCAAATATCTAAACAACAAGCTGTAATGTTCACTAATTTAGTATGCGGTATCAAACCCGAACAAGTTGTACCAATCTTTGTTTCAATCGGTGATGAAATCTTTCCAGATGCCGTTGTCAACTAAGGCAGAATAATACTGTTGCTTACACTTGGGGTAGGTCTGGGTAAGAAACTGGTTGAGAATTCTTACAAGTCAGTTGTGAATAGCCAAAAACTGGAAGACAGCTCCACTAAATCGGTATGTCCGTATATGGTTGATAGTCCGTTGATACTGAGACAAACAGGTGCCTGTCAACCTTCCCACACTTGAAGGCAAATAGTAGTTGAATAACCACAAAACTGAAGACTTGATCGTTCGTCGTTCTTGTGTAAAGCACAAAGCGAGTGAGAGCTGGTGAGTTGGTTATATATTACATAAAGTAAGCCCCGCCCACCATATAGTTTCCAACCAATTAGTGTTTGTCTAACATAAGATGTGGATCAATTCTAAGACCAACACCCTGATTGGTTGTAAGCCACACATCGGTTTGTTTGCTTCACAAGTCACTCTGCCTCCGGAAGCCTCAATCAGACTCATGTCAAAGGCTGGAGGCCTGCACATAGTTTTGCAGGAATATAGAACAGCTAGCGGTCAAATTGTTTAATTGTTATGGCCTTACGCCACCATCAAGGGTCGATCTGATTCGACCCCCACACCCACGACGACATAGAGGGCCCTCTTTACTGTTTTTACTACCATATACCTGCGGGCAATATTGCTCTTTTGGTCACAGATGTTGTAAACCAACCTTAACAAAGATACGAAACACGTGACACCAATATTACTCACACACACATATCAATATGCACCATCATTTCTGTTTGTTGCGGACATAACTTCACACGCGTGATGTTCCTTAGTAGCTTTGAACTGCTTCGATATTCATTTCACTATATTCGCTTTGTTATGTAACTTAACTTGTATTAATGTAATTGTCTTTATTAACATACTGTGTATTTAGTATATTTCTATATTGTGCCTATGCCTATTGCTTCTTTCTGTATATATTATGGTAGTATATGTCTATCGTGTGAGATATTTTATTTCTAACACAGTAATACATAAGAGTAGAGACATGAAGTTTGAAACTGGGGAAAACATAAACCACTACAGGTCTCTACAGATCACTAATAACTGCAATAGGAAAACTGGCGCTATGGACATTACAGAGTAAGTTGCAGGTAAACTCTCCCGCCTCGGTCGATTCAAGCGAGCTCTCTTTTGTTAACATATAATAGTGATATAATTAATAGCACCAACTGTCGCCAGCACAACTAATTCACAATACACATTATTTCTGTTACTATACACCTGCGGACAATATTGATATTTTGATCAGTTGTTGTAAATCAACCTTAACAAAGATACGAAACATGTGACACCAATGTTACTTTAACAGATTCACCACATAGCGGGATTCGCTTCTCTGGCTCCTATGTTGGGTATAGCTGGTGGCTTTGGAACGGAGGATTTTTGAGGAAAAAGCAAAGCGACACAGCTGGATTCGCTTCTCTGGCGCCTATGTTGGGTATAGTTAGCTAACAGGGGTGTGCTTTGAACGGCCAATGATAACACCTAGCTCCGTTACACACTCGCCCACTGCCACACTACCCAATCACACAGTAGGTTTCGAACCTGTCAAGCGCTATGGCAGCAACTAGACACCGTTGGTATACATTTACGGCTTAGTATATGCTTAAAAAGAGCCGCCTAGGGTGCACATCCTTATCGAACCGCGGCGTGAATCGACTCTCAAACGATGCCTACGGCACCACCTATCCCCGTTACACACTCGACCACTGCCACACTACCCCACCACACAGTGAGATCCGAACCTGTTGCATGGTAGGGCACCCAAGAGACACCCCAGTTACACACTGGTGATATCCCACCACATCCCCTATGCCCATCTACGCACCCCATACACTTACCAACGATAAAGAATCGAGCTTCGAACCTATCACCTCCATATGAGGGGGCCTATGGTACCAACTAGCTTGTGTACGTCTATACAAACGGGAAGATAATTTTTTTTTGTCTTCTTTACCATGGCTGACAGCTTTATCACGCGCATCTCCAATGCGACGGTGTTGCCATACAAATGTGAAGACAAGGAAGGGTTCTACAGCTGGTCACATCTTCTGAATCAATTAGCAAACCTGCCGCCGCCGTTATCGAACTCATCTTTACTGAGCCTACCCACCTAGTTCAGTTGATCTTTCGCACAGTTTCATTACCATATTTCCTTGTTTAATTTTGCCGAGTGTTGCAACAGCTGTTATATGATAAAGATCATGGTGGTTGCCCAGTTTGTTGTGCCGTCTATACAAACAGGAAGCTAATCGCCATGGCGAAGATGAAAAAACACATTGACCAGTAAAAAGATGGCAATTTCTACAAGAAAAAGAGTGTTGCGCTGTTACATAGAACCTGTAGTTTTGTATGAATGTGAAGACAATGAGCAGTCACGCTGAATCTGCTGGCTGTGGAACTTAGGTTTCTGAGGATAATGCAAAGCGATACCGCTGGCTTCGAACCTCCGGGGCCTATGTTGGGTATAGTTAGCGACCAGGGGCGTGATTTGAACCGCCAATGATACCATTTAGCTCCGTTACACACTCGACTACTACTACACTACTCCACCATCCGTAGGACTCGAACCCGTCAAGCGCTATGGCAGCAACTAGATACCCCAGTTACACATTGGTGATATCCCACTATGACTAACTACGCACCCCCGCCGTCTTTCGCCACTTACCAACCCACCGCACACATCGTTCTTTGCGCTTATTATTTTATTCCGACATCGCCCTTGATTAAAAACAGATGGCACCAGCGACCTCCCTCGACCCCGACACTGATATTCAACTGCCGGCAATATCGACTTTTTGCTCACAGATGTTCGCCGATCTTATCAAAGATACGAATACATCAACTCGTAACAGCCGGCGCACACCAATCGATTATGCATAAATTATGTTCCCCCACTCCCCTTCTTTGAGCTTACTATTTTATTCAGGCACCTCCCCGCACCTCCCGCACCTCTCTATATATTCTTTGTATATCTCATTGCTCATTGCTCAAAGCGACTCGTTTCCAACATTACCTACTACTCCTGGGCAACAGGTCCCTTCGGGGTCCTGGCTAAAGTCAGTAGGATCGCCGATTCCTCCGAAGTCGGAGAGTGTCTGCATGTACTGCGAGGAACCACCAGTCTGCACACCAATAAGCCAGACATGGGACATCGGATACTCACGCAAACCTCAGGTCCTGTATGACATCACACTGATGTTGGACAACATGATGCCTTCATCCGACATACAGGACTTCACGTTGGAGCTCAAGCCAACGAACACAAGCAAGCAAGCAAGCATAGTGATGCTTTGAAGTGTACAAAATTTCACATTCAATCCCATTGAACAATATTCACACATTTCAATGTTAACGATAAGTGGTAAGATTAAAAAAAAAAAAAATAATAATCAGGTTTCATGAAAGAACCCACATTGACGACACCTCTGAATACTTCAGTTTAAACAGCGCGGGGTTCTTGTCATAAGGCCAATCCCGTGATCCACGGAGAATATTCAACATTGAACGCTGATTTTCTGGCTGACGGTGTAATACATTTACAATTATGAACTTAATCTCTGACCCGTAAATTATATACCGCATATAAACAAAGATTGAAATCTGCTGTACAATCTCCAGAACACAAAAAAAAATTTTTGGGTGGGCATGATGATAAGAAAAAATCTCATTAAATCTCATAATTTTCCCTCAATTGGTTACTGAGATATGGATTTTTATATGGAGGCAACCAAATGTAAATGCACTATAACAAAATGTTGTCAATTGCAGTGAGAAAAAGAGTATTAATGTGCTATATATAACCCATATTGCTGTATGCCTGTGAAACATGGACAATTAACAGACAAGCTAAGAAACATTAATTGCGGTGGAAATGTGGTTTGTGAGAAAAATGCAAAGAATACCAATAACATGAAATGAGACGGTCCTTCAAGGGACAAATGACAAACGGAGAATGATTGAAGAAATTAAACGCAGACAATCAAGATCGTTTGGACATGTTATGAGTATAAATGGACTTGGAAATGTAATTACAACTGGCAAGCTTGATGGGACGAGAGCAAAAGGAAGACAAAGGGATAAATACTTTGATAGTTTGGCAGCATGACATGGTCGGTACAAGAACACAGACCTGATTCGAGACTCTGGTGACCGTGTGAGATGGCGAACCATGACCGCCCACGCCTGTCGGCATGACACGTGATGAATGAATAAATGCTGGTGTTGATTACGACACCGTGTGAAGGATATGCATTCAAGTTTAACTTACTTTAGCTTAAGTGCGAAGGAAACATACAGCATTCCACCCACTTCCTGACACGTCTAGAGAAACGGATCACTTATGGGCGTTTGCAATGTCAGGGCGTCGTTTCCGCTAAGTATTACCCCATAACTAATTCGTCATGGTAAAGTGAGTTTATTTTGCACCGTGGCTCAGTGCTTCTGCTTTCGACAAGCAATATTTTTGAGTTGACTTTTCCTAGGATTTGACTGTCACCAGTCTACCTACAAGACTGCAGGTTTGTGCCAATTTCATCTTGTTTCCATTGAGATGTCGAAGCACAAAGAGCGGTAGGGTGCCCGTTTATGGGCTTCATCTGTCGAGATTCTCATGGACTCTGTTATTTCCTCTGTCTATCGTTGACGTGGTCGGCCTCTTCTACTGGTTCCATTTTGTCTGTACATCATTGCTTGTTGTGGTATACTATTAGTTGGTAGCCCAGTTATATGACCGAATCATTTAACTTGCTGTTTTCTAATTAAATCTAGCGCTGCTATAACCCCCACTTTAGTCCTGAATTCATAATTTCTGATGGTCTCTCTTCTTGATACATTGAGTATTCTTTTTACGAATCTCATTCCCGTTGTTGTAATTTTTCTGGTATTTTATTTGTGTGTCATTGTCCAGTCTTGACATTGGTAGCATAGAGTTGGTAGGAGTGTTTTCTTAGTATCTACTGAAACATCTTTATTCTTTATTCGGTATTGGTACCGTTTGTCCAATGAGTTGGTTTGCCTTATTGCATATATTTTCGATCTCGTCTTCTTATTTGCCATTTGATCATATTATACTTCTTAAGTACTTGAAGCTCGTTATTTGTTTCGGGTGTGTTCTTTTAGATGAATCTTTGTTGTTTTTTTCTTCTTTGGTTATATTCATTATCTTTGTTTTACCGATGCGAATTTTCATGTTATGTTCCTTACACACTTCGTTTAGGCTTGTAATTCTGCTTCTGATTTTGCTATTAGTGCTTGCTCGTCCGCAAATAGTTCTGTAATGGTGTAATTTGCCGTTGGTTCGTCTTCTGTGTTCTATTTTTCACTCGGCTAGTTTCTTTGTATATATTGTCTATAAAGGTTATGAACAGGGGAAAGGGTGTGGAGGGCACAGTTATGTTCTGTAACATAACCTTGTCATTTGTGCCTCTCTTCCTTTAATTCCTATCCTATTCTGTATGTTAGACCCGACTAGTAGCTTCACTACCATCGGCAGATGTCTTGGGTTCGCTGAAACACACCAGCTCCTCCACCACTTCACGGTGGAGACATACTAGTGGGGATAACCAACAACCAATTACAATAATAGCACCAAACTGCTTCATATTATCACGTTTGCGAGAATGCATAACAACACCGAATCCCCCGTTAACACCTGGCGCAACTAGTCTACCAGCGGGATTAAGCGCGTTGCATATTTTATACATGAATCATCGTCGAACCTTCATCAGTCCCATATAGTCGATACTTTAACACTTAGTATCCCTGTGCGGCCAGTCTCTCTGGCCGAGGGGTTACAATACTTTCTCCGCAATCCCGTTTATCACGCAGAGTCTCGTAGCGGGCGAGAACTGGCAGCGGTTCGTCCCCCGCTGGTGACTTGCGGGATAACTGAGCCGGCCGCTCAGAAAGCAATGGCAAACTACTGAGCGTAATCTTGCCAAGAAATCAACAGACAGCTGAAAGATGCTGCTATTGACAGCGATGTCCTGTAAAGGATATGCGAATTTTAAAAAAAAATCCCTGTGCGGCAGGGAGTGACCAGAGGATCTGACCGACACTCAGAACTGTGAGGACAGGCTCGACAGATACATACTTAGACTGCAACTGGTGACATTAGTATTGAGGCTTTTCGCTGGCTGTTGAAGATTAGGACGGAACACGTAAGGGATTGTCCCGAGTGCTGTGATGTCGGTTTTTGACTCAACTCAACTTAGTTAAAGTCAAAGTGGAACGTTACTGCCTTTCGGGTTTGATGTCAAATATTCTAGACCATGTCATAATGTGTAGGGTAGGTTTCTTTATCTCCGACTTTCCTTTACAGACAAATTCTAGAACATTCCAGAAAATTCTGAAAATTGACCGGAATCCATGTTATAACACTGCGTTTTCCAGAGTTCTACTGGTCGGGGAAAAAACAACAACAACATGATCCTGTTACTTTTGAGCACTGACCCAGTCCACTATCTTAGCAGGCATTGGCACTAACCACTGCACCATGCCACTGCGGCTCTATACTAAAGTAGTTGTTTAAGTATAACCTGGAGGCCAGCATCGCCGAATGGATAAGAGATTTCGCTCTTATACTTCCGATGTGATGATGCCGAGGTAGCGGGTTCAACCCTTACACCGGTCAGGTAGACTAAAATTTTGACTTCTGGTCCATGGTTTTCGGACGCAAATTACAAGTACCTAAGAAGTCGGAGTGGGTTCGCCTGATGTTGAGGGACACAAATAATAGAGAAAGTTTATCCACATGCCAAAATCAGTCCCTGAACGTCTCATGATATAGAAACATGTTCTTTACCTTACTTAACATTTACCCTACATGTCTCATGGCATAGAAACATGATCTTTATCTTACTTGCCATTTACCCTACACGTCTCATGGCATAAAAACATGATTTTTACCTTATTTACCATCTACCCTGCACGTTTCATGGCATAGAAACATGATCTTTACCATACTTACCATTTACCCTGCACGTCTCATGGCATAGAAACACGATCTTTATCTTACTTGCCATTTATCCTACACGTCTCATGGCATAAAAACATGATTTTTACCTTATTTACCATCTACCCTGCACGTTTCATGGCATAGAAACATGATCTTTACCATACTTACCATTTACCTTGCACGTCTCATGGCATAGAAACACGATCTTTATCTTACTTGCCATTTACCCTACACGTCTCATGGCATAGAAACATGATGTTTACCTTATTTACCATCTACCCTGCACGTTTCATGGCATAGAAACACGATCTTTATCTTACTTGCCATTTACCCTACACGTTTCATGGCATAGAAACATGATCTTTACCATACTTACCATTTACCCTGCACGTCTCAAGGCATAGAAACGGGATCTTTACTTTACTACCATATTTCTGTTACTACTTAAAGCGTGTAAAAGGGACCTTTACTGACTTTATTTACCATTTACCCAACACTCCTCGCCCCAAGTTCCAGGGAATCCTTCGTGCGCCAAAGAGCTTCCAGGTCGTGGGGTGCACAGTCGATAATGAAGGCAGACAGGTCGTTCTCTGGGCGGCTGATGAACGTTGCGTCCCTGGTCTCACGAGTGCGCTATTGGGGCAACCGGTAATCAACCCTTATTACCAACTTGCAATCAACATGGTTAATAAATTATATAAACTCTATCATCGTTGGAGCTAAGGAGTTCGTACTCCCGTGCTGAGATCCGATGTAGCATCATCATCAAGTAGTGGAAGAAGTAGAGGGCAACGAAGCAGAATACGACGCAATAGAAATATTGTTACACACAAAACACAAAGTTAGAAAGACTCGGCAAAAATCATCTGCCCTAATTATCTGGAAACTGACCGAGCTCGCCCCAGAAGCCCGATTCTGAAGAAACTTATCTACGATGTGGTCGATAGCGCTAAAGGAGTCCCGTGTACTCACGGAGGAAGCACTGAATGTTGCGCGTTTTCAAAGCTACTGCAACAACAAACACCCGGGTCAGGTAAACCCGGTTAGCAATGGGTTAAAGTCGCCCGCAGTAGATACAAGTACCTGGGATAACAGTTGGATTTAGATATAGACAGTGAATGTGCAAGAAATTAAATCATTCACACACTTCAACGTCTATGCACGCAACGATACACTAGACACGGTGAAGTGGACAGTTCTAAACAATATTTGTGAGCATTCAACCATTGATGTCATCATGTGAGGCGACTTCCAAGCGAGGGAAAGACTAAGGGGCAACACCACGAGCAACAGACATGATGAGGCCCAGGGGAAGCCACTGCCAGACACAGACTTGATCTGCCTTAATGATGACAGATTCACAAGAATCCCTGACAGAATGGTGATACAGACAGCGCGCTTGATATCACCCTGGTTCCCCCAGCATGGGCCGGTTCTACAGTTGTGATGGTTTCAGAATCAGATTTCAAATATCACAAATTCCAGAATGTGAAATCAGAATGACAACATGCCATGGGTGCTAGAATGTAAAGCCAGTATAGCAACATGCAACGTGTGCTAGAATGTGACACAGCAACATGCAGCGTGTGCTATAATGTAACGCTAGTATAGCATCGCACCCCCACCCCCCCCCCCCCCCCACCCCGCCTTGTTTACACCAGAGGAAAGGTAACATCAATTTGTCTGGAACAACACAAGTTATGGAAGCTGCCGGATACGCAGAGCAATACTGCAACTGTCCGCCTGTCGGAGCTTCGAACCTAGACCAGTTGCCTTCCAAGGCTTATTCCCTGGTCTGCGCTTGTACCTTCCCAAATGCACTCCACCACCAAAAGCCGTTGGCACAATGTGTGATGTCGGGTTTGGTGAGTGACGCCCAACATTGCTCGCTAACAGAAAGCAGTAGTACCATCGACTGTCATACAGTAGCTCAATCATATCTAACAAAGACCTGACTGAGTATCAGTATACTATTGTCATAACTGGTGAGAGTTCAGTGGAAGCATATTGGTGAGCCCATTTCGTTGATCGTTCAGTTCTTTGTAGTGGCAGGTCAGAACTAGATATGCTAAAACCACAACGTTTCTGTGTTTGCTGAAGCTTATACAATGGATACCATAAATTAATTTAGCTTTTGTGTTAATCAACAACGGCGAGAGAGACAGCTGGTATCTCATCTCATTGTATCATGGCCTTGTATAATGTCCTTCTATAATGTATAGATGGCTATAGATTAATATGCCTACAGAGGGCTCCGTGGCGAAGAGGTTTCTGACACAGTTTGTAATCCCGCATACCGTGTTCGAAACACCTACGCCACAGAGCCGGCGGGTATAGAGTTCGGGTCCCGGGAAGGTTAACCCGGTCAACAAATGCCCGCAGAAGTAGGATGTGTCGGCCTATCGACGCAAGAACGCAGCTCTGCTGTAAACAGGCACAATGCAATCACGCCCGAAAAAAAAAAAAAAAAACAACTCCGGATGAACGCAGAAGAAGAAGAGTTCGGGTTAAATTCCAAATTTTCTACCAAAACGTAAACAAACCATTTAGCCTACATGTCGAGAACAGTGTTTATATAAAATAAATCTAGAACTTGTAGCTTTAGAACTTGTATGTTAAGAAGAGTTGTTAGATAACACCGGGCCAAGGAGAAGATAAATACTCACATTTTACACGATCTGGTCACTGATGAAATCTGACGCATAAGCAATGTCATATCTCTGAAATTATGACCACCAATTTCCAGCAACATTGTGGTTGGGAAAGGACAGCGACAGGCATGATTTTTGGAAGAAGAGGCAGGGTTGGCCAAAACGACAGCGAATACAGGACATCAGAGACAACAAGGACATGGACATTCAGAACATCAGAGACAACAAGGACATGGACATTCAGGACATCAGAGACAACAAGGACATGGACATTCAGAACATTAGAGACAACAAGGACATAGACATTCAGGACATCAGAGACAACAAGGACATGGACATTCAGGACATCAGCGACAACAAGGACATGGACATTCAGGACATCAGAGACAACAAGGACATGGACATTTAGGACATCAGAGACAACAAGGACATGGACATTCAGGACATCAGAGACAACAAGGACATGGACATTTAGGACATCAGAGACAACAAGGACATGGACATTCAGGACATCAGCGACAACAAGGACATGAACATTCAGGACATCAGAGACAACAAGGACATGGACATTCAGGACATCAGAGACAACAAGGACATGGACATTCAGGACATCAGAGACAACAAGGACATAGACATTCAGGACATCAGAGACAACAAGGACATGGACATTCAGGACATCAGAGACAACAAGGACATGGACATTTAGGACATCAGAGACAACAAGGGCATGGGCATTCAGGACATCAGAGACAACAAGGGCATGGACATTCAGGACATCAGAGACAACAAGAACATGGACATTCAGGACATCAAAGACAACAAGGACATGGACATTCACGTGGTAGGAGACTTGGCGAAGGAAAAGGTATCCGGCGGTTGTGATGAGTGGGGCGTTCTGCAAAGGACTTCCAGCACCATGATGATTATGAGCTGCTGAATATGTGTGGCCCACGAGGGAACTGATGACTGACTTTAATCTGATTCCACTGCTAGTTATCCATCCATAAAAGATAGGCCCGCAACCAACTCAAGCCAAGAGAAATCACGACTGCGGCGGAGTCTGACATAGTACAGTGAAACAGATATGTTCGAAGCAATGTTTCCCCGGTTGTGAATTTGAGTAGTGAAGGCACAACAATTATTGCACAGTTTATTTCCTGGCATGTTTCGCTGTATCTCGCTA
This sequence comes from Cepaea hortensis, assembly GCA_963921405.1. Classification (NCBI taxonomy): domain Eukaryota; kingdom Metazoa; phylum Mollusca; class Gastropoda; order Stylommatophora; family Helicidae; genus Cepaea; species Cepaea hortensis. The sequence continues at coordinate 52,310,035 of OY992883.1, read as the reverse complement.
TGTGCATACTACACAAAAAAGTTCAACATATAATGAAGTAGCATAATGAATACATTCAACCGAAATAAGCAAACCAGAAGAAAAAGTAAAGCATGGTTTGGCTGCTTGTGATTTCTTGGCAAGTTTACGTTCAGTAGTTTGCCATTGCTTTATGAACGACCGGAACTCATACCATTGATTGGCTGCTTGTGATTTCTTGGCAAGTTTACGTTCAGTAGTTTGCCATTGCTTTATGAACGACCGGAACTCATACCATTGAATGGAAACAAACGCACGGCTGTCTGCTGCCAAATCGCCCGCATTTGTGTTTCAAACCTGGTATGCGGGATTGCGAATTACATTATAGTACCCCCTTTCGCATCAAAACCGGCAAATAAACAAAACACTCTCAAATATTTAAATGTGAACACGGTAGTTTTAAAAAGACAATCGTACCGCTTTTATTTACATAACTATGCTTTACCCGAATAAATAGCAGACACCTCTGCATATCTAAGTAACATTTGGTTACACTGTAATTCTCGTCTGCAACATGTCGCCATTTTATTAAAGGGCGTGTTGCCAAAGATGACGGTTACTTCCGGATGTGGCTAAGGGCTGGAGGCTTCCCAGAATTTGCCGTTGTTAGCTTCCTAACCCATTTAGGAATATGCTCTGCTATCCTACTTTCTAATTGTCGTTCCGTGGGTGTAGGCGTTGAAGCTCGCCGACAACGCACCGGAAGTTTAACATCGTTAAGGCAATATCTAATGAATAGCCACAATACACATATCGACACTACGGTCCTATTGACCAACTTTGAGAGCGGCTCACACTGGACTAAGGAAAACATAATATTGTAGATAACACACAAAGCATCTTCTTCTTCTTCTTCTTCTTCTTCTTCTTCTTCTTCTTCTTCTTCTTCTTCTTCTTCTTCTTCTTCTTCTTCTTCTTCTTCTTCTTCTTCTTCTTCTTCAGCATTCCGAGCCATTGAGGTTCTTTGCTGCAGATACAAGCCGTCTCCATTCGTCTCTCTGGTGGACTTTCTCTTGCCAGTCGTTGATTCCAAGTGCTTGTAGATCTGTATATATATTATCCATCCACCGTCTTCTTGGTCTACCTCGGGGTCTACGGTCATTTATTTGAGTGTAAGTTAGTTTTGTTTCCCTATTATCTTCCATTCTTTCTATATGCCCCAGCCATTGCAGCCTATTAGCCTTCATGATACCAGTGATTAGCGGGGACTTAAACAGATCATAAATGTCTTTGTTACTTCTTCTTTTCCACTCTCCACTTTGTGTATCGCTAATGGGCCCAAAGATGCGTCTTAAAACTTTGTTCTCAAAGGTTTGTAACAAGGCTTCGTCTCCTTTAGCTGTACTCCAGGTTTCAGAGCCATACAGCACAACTGGTCTGATCAGTGTTTTGTAAATTGTGATCTTGGTGTTACGAGATAGCACATTTGATTTTAGCATAGTATATCTTATTTCCAGAGTTTATTCTAGCTTGTATTTCTTCTCTTATTATGTTGGAGCAGTTGAAGATTGTACCCAGGTATTTGTATGTTTCCGTTCTTTTAATGGTCATATTATCTATTTGTATGTGGCCAGAGTTTTTAGCCGTTCCTTCTCTTGAAATTACCATATATTCTGTCTTATCTTGGTTGATAACCAGCCCCATTTGTTAAGCTTTTTCGTTTAAGTGAGTCAATATTTCCACTGTCTTTTGTTCATTTTCCCCTATAATATCTATATCATCTGCATAACCAAGAAGTCTGGATGTTCCTCCAATAGCACATTCCTCCTTTACCTTCCTTACAACTTTCTCTAGAGCCAGATTGAAAAGGAGCGGCGATAGTGCATCACCCTGTTTCAAGCCAGATGTTATTTGGAAAGGGTCTGATTTCCTGCCGTTATATGTTACTATATTATAAGTATCTTCCATGCATAGTCTGGTCATGTTGATTAACTTCCTTAGTATTCCAAATTCCTGCATAGCATTCCGCAGACTATTCCTATGGACACTATCATAAGCCTTTTTAAAATCCACAAAAATGTTATGGAGATCTCTTTTATATTCCCAATTTTTCTCAGCTATTTGTCGTAAGATAAATATCTGATCTATTGTTGATCTGTTTTGTCTGAAACCCGCCTGGTAGTCACCTAATATGTCTTCTGAATATGGTAATACTGCGAATAATATCTTATAGCTTGTGGATAGGAGTGATATTCCTCTATAATTTTCACATTGGAACTTGTCTCCTTTCTTAAAGATTGGTATCAATAATGACTCTTTCCAGTCATGGGGTATTTCTTCTGTCCTCCAGATTCTTATTATTAGTTCGTATAGCTTTAGATGTAATGCATGGCCACCCGCCTTTATAAATTCAGCAGCAATTCCACCAGCCCCAGTTGCCTTATTGTTTTTAAGTCGTGTTATTACATATAGGATTTCTTCAAAAGTAGGTACTTCAATTTGTGGTTCACACGTTAGAACCGCTTCCTGTGGGAAAGTGTTATTTGGAGCATACAACATATAAATAATGAAGGCGTGGTAACAGATTAGTTCGCAACTTCCGTATGCAGAAAAGGTATGCAGTGCAGTGATTCAAGAGATTAGTTTCGAAATCAGGGCTTTTGGTGCCAAATATACTTGCACACCCTTACCGATGAAGGTTGGGAGATATGGCAAGCGTGATATGAAATGGGCGAACAGAGTTTAACAGTGATGTCTCTAATAGTGTTGATCTCAGCTGGATGGACACACAGACTAGCTACCTTCTCAAGTTTTGAAATTGAGCTTGGGCAGCGGACTAGCGGGCTTCCTCTTTTCGATTTCCAGCTGACGATGTTTAAGCACTCTATAACACTATCTTCATACCAACTCTATGCTACCAATGCCAAATCTTGACACTGACAGAGCAAGAGAAAAGAAAAATCACAACAAAAATGAGATTCCTGAGACGAATACTCAATGTATCAAGAAGAGAGAAAATCAGAAATGTAGAATTTAGGACTAAAGTGGGTGTTGTAGCAGCACTAGATTTTATCAGAGGGCAGCAAGTTAAATGGTTTGTCCATGTAAATAGATTACCAACTAGCAGTATACCACAACAAGCAATGATGTATAGCCCAAATGGAAGCAGAAGATGAGGCCGACCACATAAACAATGGACGGAGGGAATAGCAGCGTCCACGGTTATCTCGATACTTGAAGCCCATAAGTGGGAACTCTCCCGCTGTTTATACTTCACCTCGACACCGCAAGGTACAAGAGGAACAAGATGAGATGAGATAAGAAGATGTTTAAAATGCGCACGGGACTTACGAGTCTTCCGCCTTTGTTCAAGAGGTCCTGGCGCTACCTACAATGACGGATAGACATAGGGTCCTTTAGGCCAAATGATACCTGAGAGTTGCCGCAGACAGGAATCACCCGCTGCATGCAGCAATGGATATGGTAAAGGGTCATAGACTAAGACGAGGCAGGTCCTGGATGGCACAAGCAGAACTTTCTATAAGTCAGGTGTGTGATCTAGAGACCATCAATCGTGAAAGAGAGTGGGTTGAAGTTCCGGATGACATGACGGATTGGCACAATGTAATAATAACACTGGGTCGTGAGTGCAGAGAATGGGCAGCGGGCCTCACTGAGTTTGAAGTGCAACAGCTGATCCAGAGCAACACACATCAAGGTGACATAGTCATCTACACCGATGGGTCAGTGATGAGAAGCAGACGTAGTGGCTGGGGCTTTATTGCAAAGGCTAATGGACGAGCCTTGAAAATAGAGAGACTGGCATATGAGACTACGACCTCCAGTATGATAATGGAGGTGGAGGCAGTAACAGCGGCATTCCGGTGGCTAGAGGAGACTACTGCAACACACGTTGTGTTCATTACGGATTCAAAGAATATGCTAAGCAAGGTGGAGAAAGTAAGGTTTCGTGTGGAATGGCTCTCGTCGCTTCAGAGGTCACAGATTGTGAGAATTGTATGGATATTTTGCCCTGGCATTGCAGGTGTACGGGGGAATGAACAGGCTGATAGGCTAGCAGGGAATGCACCTCTTGCGCCTATGGACAAGGGGAAGGTGGTCGTTCGCTTGTGGGGCCAGGTGGAGAAGGCGGAAGAACAGATTGAGAATCCATATGTGGAAAGAATGAGATTGCGGGGGATCTGCAGGGGTTCTGGAAGAATCTCAAAACTGAGAGAGAAGACCAGGAGAACTTTTAATCAGATAGCGGTGTGAACGATTAGTAGTATGACTCTTCGCTCGCTGTTGAACGAAGAGACTGAGCACGTATGGGAATGTCCTGAGTGCAGTGATGTCAGTTCTTAACTCAACTCAACTCAACTCAACTGTCCAAGAGGACTATGTCCCGTCAACTACCACATGACCAGGGAAGGGTTTTTTCTTCCCCTTCTTCGCCCTGTTTAGAGGGTGATACGCCAGGCCTGGTTATACACGTCAAAAGCCAATGTATCAGACTCCGCCAAACATTTGTTAAAGGTTTTCACAACTTACACACAGGACTTTCTGTTTTTCGCCCGTATCCGAGAAGGCTAGGTATCGGATCCACTACCCATGACATCAGAGCAATCTGATTATATTCCGTCTGGCTTTTCCTCTGAGTGACAACTGTCGATCTGATCCTCTGACCACCCCCTGCTGCTGCATTTTCTCTAGACCGTATTAGTTATCTGTTCTTCTGCATTATTCACATGCTTCCAGAGGGCTTTCACTACATCTGCCTTATCATGCATCAAATCACCCCTCAATGTGTCTGCCTGTTCATTTCAAACCACACCAGAGTGTCCAGGAGAAAAGATTCAGTGAATGCTCACAAATCGTGACCTCTACTGCCCAAACTAAAACATATCTAGGCAAACCTTCTGGCCTAGAGAGACAACAGTGCAAAATAAACTCTATGGGCCGCTGGGTGAACTAAGAAAGACTGTTAGATTCATACAAGAGACAACATTGCAGTTATACATATATTTCAAGCGAACGAAAGAAGAAGAAGAAGAAGAAAAAGAAGAAGAAGAAGAAGAAGAAGAAGAAGAAGAAGAAGAAGAAGAAGAAGAAGAAGAAGAAGAAGAAGAAGAAGAAGAAGAAGAAGAAGAAGAAGAAGAAGAAGAAAAGAAAAAAAAACAAGGAGGAGGAGGAGAAGAAGAAGAAGAAGAAGAAGAAGAAGAAGAAGAAGAAGAAGAAGAAGAAGAAGAAGAAGAAGAACTCTGAATCGATGCATGTAATTCTGCACGAAGCATATCAGTGTTCACATGTGCCAGCATCTTATATATAAAAGGCGATCTTCGTCTGTCCGTATGTCCTTTATGCGCTCGCGAACGGCCCATCCGATTGAGATGAAATTTTCTACACCTCTTCCTTTCATTCCAGCGCAGCCAACTGTGATATTTTTTTAGTGTGAAATCGGCTGCTTACCCAATATTATTTCATTTTTCATTTTTCATTATAATTTCATATATCTCAGGGGACTTAACTCTGTAAAAGTTATTTCAAGGGGCATAACTTTTCTGTATAACTTATAGTCATATTGTTGCATAGTTTTCAAAGATTTATAAACTCTTTGTCTATAGTTATGTACCGGCATATGAGTTATAATAAATAGTGATACAATCTTTAAGGCATTTTCAAAGTTTTCATAAAAATAATGCATAATGCATAACATTGTAACTCATCCTTTTATGCTTAAAGAATAAATAAATAATAGTTACCTTATCTCTATCAAGTTTGAAGATTTTATATTTCTTTACACTGTCGCCAACTCTAAGAAGACATGGAACAACTTCAGCCATTATTAAATCTACAGGCATATGCGTTATATTCCTCCTCCTCCTCCTCTCCCCTCCTCCACCTCCTACCCTCTTCCTCGTCCCCTTCCCCTCCTCCCTCTCCCTCCTCCATCCTCCTCTTCCCTCTTTCTCCTCCTCATCCCTCCTCCATCTTCCTCCTCTTTTCTCCTCCTCCCTCATCCTCCTCCTGCCTCTTCTCCCTCCTCCCTCCTCCTAATCACTCCTCTTCCTTCCTCCTCCCTTCTCCTCCTCTCTCCTCCTACTCCCTACTCCTCCTCCCTCCTCCTCCTCCTACGTCCTCCCCCTCCTCCCTCCTCCTCCTTCTCCTCCCTCTTCCTCCCTCCTCCTCCTTCTCCTCCCTCTTCCTCCCTCCTTCTCCTCCTCCCTCTTCCTCCATCTCCTCCTCCCTCCTCCTCATCCCTTCTCCTCCTCCCTTCTCCTCCTCCCTCCTCATCCTCTCTCCTCCTCCCTCCTCCTCCCTCCTCCTCCTCCCTCCACATCCCTCCTCCTCCTCGCTCTTCATCCTCCCTCCTCCTTCTCCTCCCTCCTCCTTCTCCCTCCTCCTTCTCCCTCAGCCTCCTCCCTCCTCCTCCTCTCTCCTCCTCCTCCCTCCTCCTCCCTCCTCCTCCTCCTCCATCTCCCTCCTCCTCCCTCTCCTCCTCCCTCCTCCTCCTGCGTTCTTCTCCTCCCTCCTTCCCCTCCTCCTCCTCCTTCTCCTTCCTCCTCCCTCTTCCTCCTCCATTCTCCCCCTCCTCCCTCTTCCTCCTCCCCCTCCTCCTCCCCTCCTCCATCCTCCTCCTCCTTCCTCCTCCTCCCTCCTCCTCCTCCTCTCTCCTCCTCCTAATCCCTCCTCCTCCCTACTTCTCCTCCTCCTTCCTCCTCCCTCCTCTTCCCTCCTCCTCCTCCTCTCTCCGCCTATCTCTTCCTCCCTCCTACTCCTCCCTCCTCCTTCCTCCTCCACCTCCCTCTTCCTCCTCCCAGCTCCTACTCCTTCTTTTTCTTCTTCTTCTGCTGCTGCTGCCGCTGCTCCATTTACCCAAGTTAATTGTTGGGGAAGATGTAAAGATCTTTCAAGTGCTCTTTCTAATGCTTTTTGTAAGTTGGTCTTCGTTTATCTAAGGTTGTTCTAACTGCAACCAATAAATGATTAGACAGACAGACAGACAGACAGACAGACAGACAGACAGACAGACAGTCGGGAACGGAAACTTATATGACTACTTATATGAATTAATTGAGATGCTCCCCACCAGGGGCTGGGCGAAGCCAGGCCGGATCAGACAGACAGACAGACAGATAGACAGACAGACAGACAGATAGATAGACAGACAGACAGACAGATAGATAGTCGGGAACGGGAACGTGAGCTTATATGACTACTTATATGAATTAAATGAGATGCTCCACACCAGGAGCTGGGCGATGCCGGGCCGGGTCAGACAGACAGACAGACAGACAGATAGTCGGTAACGGGAACGGGAACTTATATGACTACTTATATGAATTAAATGAGATGCTCCCCACCAAGGACTGGGCGAAGCCGGGCCGGGTCAGCTAGTGCTTTATGAATCAGTTACAACCACAACATGCTTATACAGATTGTTCTACAACCAGCGGAAATTTCCAGTCACCGCCTGCACAATCTTACAGCCACATCACGCCCATGGACGAGTCAGTAATAAAAAATAGAGCTAGAAGACATCCTGGACCAAGGAAAAGTAAGTGTATGTTGCTTGCAAGAAACTCACCTCAATGAAAATATAGCCTTCAAAATCAGTGGCTACCAGAGTTACCGATCTGACCGAATGGACAGGGGAAAATATGGGATGCCGACCCTTGTAAAAAATAACATCACTGCTTCTCAAATTAAAGTTTACATGGAAGGGACCGAGTATCAGACACTTAAAATTAAGACAGGCAATACAGACCTTCATCTGATCAATTACTACTGTCCAAGTGACTGTCCACAGGCACTGAACACACTACAATTACAAGGGAAAAAATGATTGTGTGTGGCGATTTCAAGTCACTTGCAGAGCTGGGGCTATGATCACGTGGACCAGAGTGGCGAGAGACTGGAAGACTGACAAGATGAGAATAGACTCATCCTGATTAACAAGTCGTCTGATCCACATACTTTCTTCTCGAGACCATGGCAGACTACAACTAAACCTGATCTGGCTCTTCACTCACCAGACCTAGAGTAGAACATCGCACGAATTGTTGGAAACAACTTTGACTCTGTGGCAGTTACCATCGGCAAGTCTTTCTAACTGTAGAAAATGAGCATGCAAGTGAAAGCAGCACCCTCTCGAGGTGGAACTACATGAAAGTGGACTGGGGAATGCACACACATCGCACCAGCATACTGGTTAGAAACCTGAATACAGACACAGACATAAATAAAGTAGTTGAAGAGTTTGGGAAATGAAATGCATACTATAGGCAGCACGAGAAACAGTACAAAGAGGAGCTCGTAAACAATATAAACCATACTGGAGTAGTGAACTGGAACAGTTGCATAATGATGTGGAAGTGTATAGAAAGCAAGCAGAGGTCAAACCCAGCCAAGAGCACCACAAAAAATACCAGCACGAAAAAGCCAAATTTCAAAGGACCAAGCTGCAGGCTAGAAAAAGCTGGCAAGAGAAAAGAGAGTCACTGAACTTTGAAAGAGACACAAGAGAGTTGTGGAAACAAATAAAACAACTTAACGATGAGGGCACAGGGAGAAACTCAAAACTTGCACTACAAACAGACAGAAACATCTTAACAGGAAAGAAAGCAGCTGACCATTTTGCGGACTCATTTGCACAAGATAACAACATCAAAATTAATCCAAAAACAAAAACAAATAGGGATTCGAGAGAAATGGCAACATACAGGACAGAAGGAAATAGTACATGAGGTTCTGGAGGCACCTATCACAATCAGCGAACTGGAGCTAGCATTTTCAAAACTGAAAATGAGAAAGTCACCAGGATCTGATGGTATCTTCAATGAAATTATCAGGAATCTGGGAACAATGGCCAAAACAAAGCTGTTGCAGATCTTCAATAAAAGAGATGCACAAGCCTGGAGAGAAACAATCATGATACCTCTCCTAAAATCAGGAAAAGACAGTTACAATGCCTCCAGCTACAGACCAGTTAGCCTCACCAGCTGTATCTGCAAAACATGGAGCGCATCATCAATCACAGACTGTAGTGATACATTGACAGTGAAAACATTTTTGTTTCACAGCAGGCTGGCTTTAGGCAGTGCTATTCTACGGAAGATCAGACAACCTACCTCTCTCAAGAAATCGAGGACTCATTCCGAGAGAAGAAACTGGCGCTTGTGGCATGGATAGATCTACAGAAAGCCTTTGAAACTGTTTGGAAAGAAGGTCTGATGAAGAAACTGAGAAATCATAAAGTCAATGGAAGAATGTACAAATGGGTGAAAGCATACTTGTACAACAGAAGCGCCCAAGAACAGATAGACGGACTCAAGAGCAAGAAAATACTACTGCGTCACGGTGTTCCCCAGGGCGGAGTCTTGTTCCCTACACTTTTTCTAATCTTCACCAATAATCTTGCTGCTTAACTCCCACATGGAACTAAAGCGGTGATGTACGCTGATGACATGGTTCAATGGAGCCCGAATGAAAATGCATCAGTGATCACCAGATCGCTACAAAGAGCTGTAGATGCATTAGTTGCATGGGCTAATAGATGGTGCATCAGCATGAACACTGACAAGGGCATCACCACGCTATTTACCCTCTCTCCAAAACAAAAGACAGAGATCATCCAGATAAATGGAATACCCCTAACAGAAGATAAAGAACCAACATATCTTGGAGTAATATTTGATGGCAGGCTGACATGGAGAAATCACACGAACAAGGCAGTTGCAAAAGCCAGAAGGAAACAAGTCATCCTGAGAAAAAATGGAACCCCATGGGGAGCCTGTGGGAAAATACTTAGCAAAGTTTATCAACAGAACGTACGACCACACCTGGAATAAGGGTCAACTGCGTGGTATTCAGCATAAAAACCACACTACAATAGCTGGGCAATGTGCAAAATCAAGCACTTAGAGTCACCACAGGAGGGTTGAAATCAACCCCTATAGTGGCGATGGAGAATATGGGGAGGACACAAGCACTGAGAGAGCGCGGAGATACAAACACGCAAATACAAGCAGAAAAGTTCCTCAGCATGCCAGGCCACCCTATGAAGAACACATTTGAAAACTTATCTACGGGGCCGTTGAAAAGAAGCAGTTTTATCCATCAGGCCAAACGACTCTGCAGAGAAACCACCGATCTGTTGGCATACCCTGAAAACTATCCCAGAACGAACTCCATGTAAAGATGAACATAGACTATCACTACAAATCCAGACAAAAGTGAGAGTAATATTTGACATGGAAGAACAGAACAATGTACAGCTGAGAATAGCCACTCTCATCTTCCTTGATGAAGAATACCTACAGGACCTCTGGATCTGAGTCTACACAAATGGTTCAGCACATAATGCTGTTCGAAATGGAGGAGCGGGTGTACATAGAATACCCAAATAATACTAGGGACACAGCCAGAGTACCAACAGCCAGAGTACTGCCATAACTATAATGCTGAAATTTAGGCAATCAAGATAGCATCAGAGAAATTACTAAATACCAGCCATGGAACACAACCAGTGGTGCAATTGACAGACGCACAATCAGTACTCGAGGCGCTCCTGTCTGGGAAATTGCCAGTACTAAGGACACTACTTTCTGAAATTAGCAGTCAGCATAAGGTCACCATACAGTGGAACTATCCCACTGTGGAGTACCCAGAAACGACAGAGCTGATCAATTGGCTAAGGAAGGAGCCAAAGAAGAACAGCCTAATGTGCCGTTACATACCACCAAAAGAAAAGAATGATCAAATCAGTCAGAAAGCCACAAAAACCTGCTCAAGAAGGCTACCACGTTATGAACATACCAGAACAAGTCATTATTCTGCGCCTCAGAACAGGACACAATAGATTAAGCAACCACATGTATACAAAATTCAAGGTTGGTGAAACAGCCATGTGCACATGTGGATTGGCGCCGCAGACAGTAGATCACATACTCCAAGACTGCCCAAAATATAACATATCCAGGCAAAGCTTCTGGCCTAGAGAGACGACAGTGGAAGATAAACTCAATGGACCGCTGAGTTAACTAAAAAGACAGTTAAATTCATACAAAAGGCAACATTGCAGCTATAGATATATTTCAAGCGAACGAAATGAGAAAAAGAAGAAGAAGCCGCAGGCAGTTTGAAAGCAGATAGCTCTGCTTTGATTTCGATGATACGAGCGTCTCGTCGGTAGTTATGAAAGTAATGGCAAACTCATCATCATCATCAAGTGCTATACCGGCTGGCGTAGGCGTTCATGACTCTCAACAGTCTTTGGTTTTCTGGGTAAACTCTGCTGATGATATCCCTCCATACAACCGTCTCAATCCGACCAGCATAATTTCTCTTGGTCTGCCTCTGCCTCTCTTCCCCTCGATCTTTCCAGTTGTCACAATGTTCTCCAATGCCTCTCTTCTAATCACAGGATAATGAAAGCTGTTTATGTATTTCTTATTGTTGTATATAATGTTCTAGTTTCATTAGCCTCTTTCAGGCAATCGTTGTTAGTTACTTTGGCAGTACAAGGATTTCGCAACGTTCGTCTTAGGAACCACATCTCTGTTGCTTCCATGTTCTTCCTAATTTGTTCATTTACATTACAATTTCACTGCCATACAACAAAACATGTTCTATATAGTACTTCAGCTCTTTCTTTCTTACATCCAATGATAGTGACTTATTGCATAAGATACTCTTCATTTTCTGAAATGCAGCTTTTACTTGTCCTAATCTGCTCTTAATCTCTGTAGCGCATCTTCCATATGATGTTATACATGCCCCTAGTTATTTAAAATTATCCACATGGTTAAGAATTTTCCCTTCTATTTCTATTTCACATTTTGGTATCACCTTTTAATTTGATATCACCATTGTTATTGATTTCTTGACATGCAAGGAGAGTCCTTTCTTTGCAAACTACTTAACATAAAACTGCATACAAAATACCAAACAGTCAATAACTACTGGGGTTGAATGCATCGTCCTGTAAAGAACATGCTACTTCCGTTTTTCTAATGTTAAGGTTTATGTGCTTCCTGCTTCACACCTCTGGTTCATATATATATCGGAACATTACCTTTCCACATAGTAAACGAGGTTGAAAAGTTAGTTTCATGTCCTTTGAACAACGCGGCAGTCAGTTTTGTCTGCTTTTAATTTTCTAGGCAATATCGATACATGAAGCCCCACAATCGGGCACTCTCACGATGTTTATACTTCACCTCGACACCGCAAGGTACAAAAGGAACATGATGAGATGAGATGAGATGAGATGAGTGTCTTACTGAACGACCAAAGCTCATAGTATTCTTAAAAATCAACGCAAAGCTGTCTGCTTCCAAATCGCATGCAGCTGATTTCGGTATGCGGGATTGTGAATAGCATTCGCTACCCCTTAACAACAGACGCCGGCACTAAACCAGGTAAGTTTGTGAATTCCCCGGGAAAACGCGGCTCACTTCTAGACGTTTTCCCTGTGTAACTGCAGCAATTAGAAAAACATAAGAAAATAATTCGCTAAGTGGCATAACTCATGACAAGGGAAATAATTCTTGAAGAAGTGTTTTAAACGAATCCTACGTTATAGCTAGGGAAACTTTACCCCAGCCAAGGACGCGCCTGGAAATCTCAAAACATTACATTACTGGCTCCTCCATCTCTCACCCTGTTACGGAAGATTCCAGATCCTTTCCTGACAGTCTAAAATTCTAGGTCTAGATTCTTTCCTTATGAATCATAGATGCACGTCTTGGGGGGAAATTTGCTGAAAGAATGGCGGCGAGGTAAAAACATAAACAATTTTACTGATAGAAAAGGAAAATGTTTGCTTGTTTAAATTTAGAAAATGGTTTAGCAGCGGGAGTGAAATTTACGTTGAGGCGAAAAGTGCAAAGTAATGGCAAAATGTACACAACAAGGTGAGACAATAATGAGTTATATAGTAAACACGCGGGCGAAGATTGTGCTAATTCTAAGTACAATGTGGCGATGGAATGGGTAATACAGTCGCCATGCTTCTGGGGTGTCCTGGAAGATAAACTTGTTATTGCTGTTGTTATCTCCCTCCTTCCCACTTATCCATACACTTCTTCTTCTTCTTCTTCTTCTTCTTCTTCTTCTTCTTCTTCTTCTTCTTCTTCTTCTTCTTCTTCTTCTTCTTCTTCTTCTCCTCCTCCTCCTCCCTTCTTCTTCTTCTTCTTCTTCTTCTTCTTCTTCTTCTTCTTCTTCTTCTTCTTCTTCTTCTTCTTCTTCTTCTTCTTCTTCTCCTCCTCCTCCTCATCCTCATCATCATCATCATCCTTCTTCTTCTTCTTCTTCTTCTTCTTCTTCTTCTTCTTCTTCTTCTTCTTCTTCTTCTTCTGATGATGATGATGATGATGATGATGATGATGACCGTGGTAGCCACGAAAATGAAGATCACATAATCCCATTAGCTGCTTGCAGGTAGCTGTTCTTGACATTTCATTGTCCATCCGACAAAAATGTTGATATTCCTCAAATGTGAAATCTAAAATATAATTACTTCCTTCAGGTCAATGTCCTTGCATATCCTTCCTCTACCTACGTGATCTTTGCGAGGTGTACTCCTCCGCGCCTAAAACCAGTATCGTTGTTTTAATCAGGGCTATGTTGAGCTCAGACAAACTCTAGTACACACACGTTACAATCTAAGAACACAAATTCGTACTCCTATCGACGCTAGTCCGATCCATGAAAATGAAAATTGAAATTCAGTGTTCATGTGTAGCAGTTTTCGTGCTCATTGGACAAGCATTGGTGGATTGGACAAGAGTAGACGAAAGTACTCATTTGTGTTGTTAGTTGATATACGTTTAATCGTTGTGTGCTGGATGTTCCCTTGATGAAGACTTTTGTCGAAACGTTTGCCTCTCTCTCTCTCTCTCTCTCTCTCTCTCTCTCTCTCTCTCTCTCTTTCTCTCTCTCCCGTGTTGTGTGTGTGTGTGTTTGTGTGTGTTTGTGTGTGTGTGTGTGTGTGTGTGTGTGTGTGTGTGTGTGTGTGTGTGTGTGGTTGGTTGTTTTTTTTTTCATCCACCGAGCTTCTTAGTCATATTGTAGTGTGAGTGTATATGTTTTTTTTTCCCCACTTTTTTCATCCGTCGAGCTTCTTTCTTAGTCACGCGCCCAGGTTATAAGTTAGCAGCGGCAAACCACTTGTATCGATACAAGTTACAAACTAGCTGAGCTGAAAGCAAGAGTAGCGACCTATCAGAGAGTAGTGAGGAAAAGTTACACACGACCCACACTAGGAGAAGAGCTTGGGGCCTCACTGGATAACAAGGTTACCCGCTGGTCAAAGGCTCTAACGGAAGAGGCATCTATTCACTGACGCAATATACTCGTGTCCTCTCCGTGGCAAAGAGGCTACGGACGCAGTTCATGATCCCGCATACCGCGTTCGAAACACATCTGTGCGCGATTTGACAGCAGACCGCGTTACGTTGGTTTTTTATTACGAAATGGTTTGGGTGCCGGACGTTCAAAAATTAATGGCAAACTACTGAACGTAAATTGCCAAGAGATCACAACAGTAAAAAATGATGGCATTGACTGCAACGTCCTGTCAAGGATATGCAACTAACTTTAATATACTCGTACTGATCAGTCTCTCTCACAGACAAAGACAGAAATCGGAAACCGGATGTGCTTTTCACACATAAGTTGAACATTTTTAAAAACATCAGTTGCATATGCATTACAGGACGTAGCAGTCAACCCCAGCAATATTTGGCTGTTCATGATTCCTGGGCAAGTTTATGTTCAGTAGTTTGTCATTGCTTTCTGAACTACCCGCACCCAGACCATTTCATAAAAAACCAACGCAAGGCGAGGTAGAAAATAATCAAAACAATGTCTTCCCTTAGTGAATTTAAACCAGAAGCCACAAACAAAATGTTGCACGATTTGTTGCCTGGCATGTTTGGCTGCATCTCGTGAGGTGCATACTGCAGAGCTATATATCATCTGAAGTGAATAAGTGAATAATACTTTAGCTAAACACTTAAAACACATAGCCACAGATATTGCTCGAATGTAGAACACCTGTTATCCCCACGGTAATTTCAAACTTACAAAGAACTCTTTCTGGTTGCACAAAACTGGCTGGAATCGCCTAATTGTTAACGCCTCACTATATTTGATCAATCGTTAACTGATCGTTGAATACAGTATACGAGACGTTGTTTCTTTGTTCACGATAAGACAGCATTTGATTAATTGTTGATAAATCGACGATGACGGCGTGTAGAAGATAGTCGAGGCAATATTCAGTTATTATAACGGGAAGCAAACAAATATCTGCAGAGAAAATTGCATTTGATTGCAACTTCTTTTGAACCACATCGAATATCTACTTCCTGTCGTGCGGGGAAGGAGTATATATTAAATCTCATTCTAAAAGGTGAATTGAACTGAGTCTTCCTGACTTTAGATCGCGCACACTCAACCACTTAACTTTACTATAATAATGCTAAATTAAAGTGTACAGTCGTAAACCTTGATCCTGACTATCAGATCTGATCAGATATGGACTGAGCTACCGTATGACAGTAGACGGTGCTATCTGCTCTCTGTTATCCCTGAATGTTGAGCAGCGCTCACCACATACGACACCCCACATTGTGCCAGCAGCTTCTGGCGGAGGAGTGCAGCTGGGAGGGTACAAGCCTTATGCTGGTATGAGGAAATGCAACCTAAAGACTAAATGTCATGGCAGGGCAGACAAGGCCCAAATCTTTGGTTGGCAGCTGGTCTAGGATGAAAGCTCCAACAGGCGGACAGTTAGAGCATGGTTTTGCTGATCCGTCAGCTTCTGCAGCTTGTTACTTTTCCTGTGAAGTAAGCTAGGCAGGCCGAGAGAGGGATCATGCTGCATGGGCAACACACGGTCTCTACAATTCAACTGTGTGCGATGGAGAGGTATAACTCCATCCCTGGTCGCCGTTATGGGTTAAAGTTATTCTGCCCCTTTTTAAGCACAATGTAACAAACAAGACGGCAAGGTGCCAGTGAAACCTTGAATCTAGTGTCTTGTTCTGCAGAGACGACATTATCAGAAACTATTTACAAACATTAGATGCATTAGGCGTGTGGGTTTGCACCACTTGAATTTCCTTCTCTTTAACTTTTCTAGCCTTATTTGTTACAGCTATGGTGTTTGATGTTATAATACTTTTCTCACTCAAACTATTAGGGAGCGGAAATAGCTATTCACAGTACTGCCTCTAAGATTTAGCTATTCACAGTACTGCCTCTAAGATTTAGCTATTCACAGTATTGTTTCTATGATTTAGCTATTCACAGTATTGCTTCTATGATTTAACTATTCACAGTATTGCTTCTATGATTTAACTATTCACAGTATTGCTTCTATGATTTAACTATTCACAGTATTGCTTCTATGATTTAACTATTCACAGTATTGCTTCTATGATTTAACTATTCACAGTATTGCTTCTATGATTTAACTATTCACAGTATTGCTTCTATGATTTAACTATTCACAGTATTGCTTCTATGATTTAGCTATTCACAGTATTGCTTCTATGATTTAACTATTCACAGTATTGCTTCTATGATTTAACTATTCACAGTATTGCTTCAAAGATTTAGCTATTCACAGTATTGCTTCTATGATTTAACTATTCACAGTATTGTTTCTATGATTTAGCTATTCACAGTGCTGCTTCTATGATTTAGCTGTTCACAGTATTGCTTCTATGATTTAACTATTCACAGTATTGCTTCTATGATTTAACTATTCACAGTATTGCTTCTATGATTTAGCTATTCACAGTATTGCTTCTATGATTTAGCTATTCACAGTATTGCTTCTATGATTTAACTATTCACAGTATTGTTTCTATGATTTAGCTATTCACAGTATTGCTTCTATGATTTAACTATTCACAGTATTGCTTCTATGATTTAACTATTCACAGTATTGCTTCTATGATTTAGCTATTCACAGTATTGTTTCTATCATTTAACTATTCACAGTATTGCTTCTATGATTTAACTATTCACAGTATTGCTTCTATGATTTAGCTATTCACAGTATTGTTTCTATCATTTAACTATTCACAGTATTGCTTCTATGATTTAACTATTCACAGTATTGTTTCTATGATTTAACTATTCACAGTATTGCTTCTATGATTTAACTATTCACAGTATTGCTTATATGATTTAACTATTCACAGTATTGCTTCTATGATTTAACTATTCACAGTATTGCTTCTATGATTTAGCTATTCACAGTATTGTTTCTATCATTTAACTATTCACAGTATTGCTTCTATGATTTAACTATTCACAGTATTGCTTCTATGATTTAACTATTCACAGTATTGCTTCTATGATTTAGCTATTCACAGTATTGCTTCTATGATTTAGCTATTCACAGTATTGCTTCTATGATTTAGCTATTCACAGTGCTGCTTCTATGATTTAACTATTCACAGTATTGCTTCTATGATTTAACTATTCACAGTATTGCTTCTATGATTTAGCTATTCACAGTATTGCTTCTATGATTTAACTATTCACAGTATTGCTTCTATGATTTAACTATTCACAGTATTGCTTATATGATTTAACTATTCACAGTATTGCTTCTATGATTTAACTATTCACAGTATTGCTTCTATGATTTAGCTATTCACTGTATTGTTTCTATGATTTAACTATTCACAGTATTGCTTCTATGATTTAACTATTCACAGTATTGCTTCTATGATTTAGCTATTCACAGTATTGCTTCTATGATTTAGCTATTCACAGTATTGCTTCTATGATTTAACTATTCACAGTGCTGCTTCTATGATTTAACTATTCACAGTATTGCTTCTATGATTTAACTATTCACAGTATTGCTTCTATGATTTAGCTATTCACAGTATTGCTTCTATGATTTAACTATTCACAGTATTGCTTCTATGATTTAACTATTCACAGTATTGCTTATATGATTTAACTATTCACAGTATTGCTTCTATGATTTAACTATTCACAGTATTGCTTCTATGATTTAGCTATTCACAGTATTGTTTCTATCATTTAACTATTCACAGTATTGCTTCTATGATTTAACTATTCACAGTATTGTTTCTATGATTTAACTATTCACAGTATTGCTTCTAAGATTTAGCTTATTCACAGTATTGCTTCTAAGATTTAGCTATTCACAGTATTGCTTATAAGATTTAGCTATTCACAGTATTGCGTCAACGATTAACTTATTCACAGTATAGTTTTACTATACGTATATGTTTATGTTTTGATAACTATATTATTCTTTACTATCTTAAATATACTATTTTCTTTCTCCAGTTATTAAAAACGCCGGTCTCTCTGGCCGAGGGGTTACAACACTTTCTCCGTAATCCCGTTTATCACACAGAGTCTCGTAGCGGGCGAGAGCTGGAAGCGGTTCGACCCCCTCTGGTGACTTACGGGATAACTGAGCCGGCCGCTCAGAAAGCAATGGCAAACTACTGAGCGTAATCTTGCCAAGAAATCAACAGACAGCTGAAAGATGCTGCTGTTGACAGCGATGTCCTGTAAAGGATATGCGAAAAAAAAGTTATTAAAAACAGATAATTACGCGTGTTGCACAGTCAACGGGATTATACTGTTCATGCACAATTAGCCACAACACGTGGCCGTGACAAGACCGCCGGGGCTTGGACTGGTTTGCCACGATAGATACTATCCCCTGCCTTTGCTCCAACCACCTCAATAGCACTCTACATCTACCAGGCCCCACACAAGCCGGGACAGCTTAACCTTCCCTCCCTCACCTAGGGTTCCAAACCCCAAGGGGGCTCGGACCAGACACCAGTCATATCACTGCACAAAGTCATAGCTAAGAGAACAAAAATTTAATTCTGAACTACGTCAACCACAACACAGAGAAGGATGGCTGGAAGCCAGACTAGAAGAACTATGTACAAGATCAAAGACGCAGATGAGTATTCATCATGGAGGCGGACGATAGCTCGTGCGGTTGTCCAGTCGTGGTAGCGACTCACCCAGGCTCCTCCAGGGGACTGGAACTCCAAGGTCTGCTGCCTCTCCAAAGTTCCCTCTTCACCCAGAGAACCAAGCAAGGGCTGATCAAGCGCAGTACCACTGCCTGACTGACACTGCACTGATGAACAAGGATCCTTCCTTGCTGTCGTACTATTTCACTCGTCACACTCCTGATGAAGTCTGGGCCGACCCTAGAACATTAGCGGTCTCCCACTTGCAGAAAAAATACATGTAGCACCGTCTCAAAATACACAAGAGCCAGGTCACTCTTCTATCTCATCAGTGACCCACACACTGATATGTCACTTACACAATAAGCGGTTGATCCACTCGAACACACAATGTCACTGGTAAAGTCTATCAGGTGACTAAACACTTCACCTTAGTTCCATGTCCTTGGACAATCGATCTTCACACAGTATCATGTACCTACCCTGATCCATGGGTAGTAATCACAACCTAGCATACACTGTCAACAGTTCTTCACGATCGCATGAGGTAGCTCCCTACCTTCACAAACATAGTCAACAGTTCATCACGTTGGCATGAGGTAACTCCCTACCTTCACAACCATGTCACTCAGGTGTTTCCACCAATGTTGTAATCAATGTCCTAGTTCACTGGACCACATGTTGGCTTCATAAAGTTAACCTATGTAAAAACACTATTTAAGCATCAACTTATACATGGTGTCCCATAACCCAGCCGGGCCAGAAGCATATAACACAGGTCATGGCGACCGGTAACAATGATCACTCTGCACAACTTGAAAGGTCACTACCTTGCAATTACCAAGGTTTACACAGAGACTGAATGTCACCAGTGCTTCACTGGCCAGAATCACCAGACGTTTCAGTGTTGGATCCTCTCAGGATCGGATGACACTCGTCGGACTCTTGACGGAGGTCCTAACCTAGACCTACCGACTTATTCAGCACTCAGCTCCTTCCAACATCGATCTCGCAGAATCAGACAACCACTCCCAGTATGGCCTCAATCAACTTCTGGATAGGCACTGGAATGAGTGGGCCCATAGAGCTCATGGTGCAGCTCTTGAATCTTCCTCTGTATAGCAATAACAGATCCTGAAACACGGAGAGGTTGGTGTGAGTACTCAACTACAACAAAGACTACCAGCATCTCCACCCTGTCACCTGCCTCTCAGACATTCCTCATGTCTACCAACATGAGTATGAAATCATCACATCATAGATCTACCTAGTCACTATAATATATAGGCATAATGATGGTAGAAAAAGCAATAGCACACCTGTTCAGTCAAGTAACACTTCTGGGCTACATATAACCCCTAGCACCAGAGTCGACTGTATGACTCTGTCAAGCATCCTTCGCCTGGTGCCAGTCCAATCCGGTTTCCTCTCCCATCATCAATCAACATATACACTTACTTTCCTTTCAGTGTAGGGATTACTGTATCGAGAAGGTGTCCAGCCGGACATCTCCTTCCTGACAGACTCATCAATTCATCAATCCCTTAACCCATGGACTGATGAAGTACACACATTAATAACTATATGTCCATAATGAATTATACTCCTGATAATTCATTACTATAGCATTAACTAAGGAGAACTCAGGACTTGTTACACTTAAATAACAAAATCATATCACAGCCATAGTGTCAGGTCTGGGATCCCTGCCCCAGATCCTGAGTTGCCCTTGTATTCACTGACTATCTTTCAGGTCAGTCATACCTGTGCCGGTCGAGCACAGCTGTGGTGGCCATCCACCACTACACTTTCCCACAGCTACTGTGGGTCTCGTGTACCTTGTCCCGTGACGACTTAAGTCACGTCATCCAATGTAGCAAACCTCCAGACTCCACTACCAAACTCTGGCTCCACCTTTTTTTTTTTGGGGGGGGGGGGGGGGGGGTTATGCCCCTCCCAACTACTACCTCACGGCAGTACTCCAAGTACTCCATGAACCGAGTCAGGGTTCCAGAAGAGTAGAATATTAGAGACAGAAACGGTTAGGTTCAAACCTCGATCTATCTAGACACCTCGGCCTCGAATTACGGAGTGCCGCATCACCCTCGATCGGGTATGTTCATTCATCGGATATGCACGATTGCATTGGGTCGGACCTATTACTGATCGGGTTGGGGGTACCGGCCTACCTCCCGCTGCCTAGACAAACGTAAGATGGAACACGCACGGTCATCCTAGCGTACGGACATGACAACAAGCAGTAACAATAGTATCATGAATACCTCGTATCAATTGTTATCCTACCGATGCAACGCCATTCGGCCTACGCGGAATAACACTGCTATCTGCACACAGCAAATACACCACTGCTGATTTCACCTTGATTCCTCGAAAAATCACCATCACTGATAGAACAAGTACGTTACCATTCTAATGTCACGAAGCACATTACCCATTTCTAATAATAAGCTATACCTTATCATTTACAGCGTCTAGTATGTTGATGTCATGACGGACAAACTGTCGCCTTGCCTGCGTAATGAATAAACCAAACCCGTAACTGCTACACACTGTAACGCACATCGTTCGGCCTATTTTATTTACACACCACTCGCTGTGGAATACGGCTTGTTCCGTCAGGTAACACATTACATTGCTGATCGATAAAGCCTACTTAAAAATGCAAACCGCCAACTGTAACGGATAACGCTACGCGACAACTCAATTTTGCGATGGCAATTAATTCATTCCGGGAATCATCACGGCATCACGACAACAATTAAATAATAGAATAAGTACTCAACTAACCTGTGATTGAAGAATCACAACCTTGACTGTAGATGTCCGCACTGGCCGCGAATATTGACATCACAATTATATCAGCCTCTTGGCTGCGATCTGTCTACGCTGAGGTTTGGTGGGCGACTGCTCACGACAAAGTCAGTGCGCCTTCCACTCGCCTACACGGGCCGCGTCACTTTCATGATTCATGAAGAAAACCAGAGTCACGATAAGTTCCACCAACCCCGTGCTGCATGTAGCACTCGTGAACTTAGAGATCTCTACCACGTACGCACTTGAGGGAACATTCTAGATTTCTATAAATAACTAGAATAGCTCCGCCCCGCACTATTTGTCGATGGGGAATCCCCTATTAATTGATATTAATTCAAGGGAGACCAACGCATCGCACTCCCTTCAAAGGGATATTATGCAGAGATCGACCGTTCTTTATCCGTTTCGTCACATAGGCCCCCACTTAAGATGGTCGACCCGGTCGAACTCACTAGACAAAGATCGGTCTGAACTCTGAACCTCTACTCTATCAAGATTGGATTCCCAGGAAAAGACGTTCCATAACATTCACTTTCCCTGCGGAGATCCACCAGAATGGTATGGATGCTGGATCACCCACCACCGCCTCAAACATACGTTATCTCCAGCGATTAGGCCCGAAACGTAACGGCCTGGTGATTGGCTTACAGGATCTGTCTACACTGGACTGTTCCGCATCCACCTGTTGCAGGCCATCGGTTACTTTACTGAAGGTTCGTTCGTCCCTTCCGACAATAGGATATTTCCTATCCCGACTAGGCATCACCTTCGTGGACTGTTCGCGGATGTCGACCGAAATGAATGGTCGCTTACTCCAGGTTCGTCTGGAGTACCCTTGCTCCTGCCTTCTCTCCCGCGAGTAAGGACAGTGAGCCTGTCGGCGTATCGAGTCACCCGACGATCCCGTCGTGCCAGATGTGACATCGCCTGTCCGACCTCGATTCCCAGTGTGCTTAACACCATGGGCCTCTTCCCGACGGAGCCCGTTCGCCCTATCTACGGTTGAACGCTCAGGAGACCGCAGACCCTCCCCACAGGATGTACTGCGTAGGACTGAGTCTTCCTCGCCCTCGTCTGGACCCAGAACCGAATCTAGCGCGATGGTAGTCGCACTATCTTGTGGAGAAACTACCTCGGACCTCTCCAAATTCTGAAGGAGAGTACAATGGAACTTACGCAATTCCCCGCGGACCTTCACCTCATACGTGGATCGGGACATTATCCGCTCCACAGGAAAAGGGCCCTGCCATCCGAGTTCGAATTCCGCCCCCTCGATTGGGAGAAGCGCGAGAACCCTATCTCCAATCTGCAGAGATAAACCGTTTTTGGTCTTGTGCTTTGGTGCTGCCAGACAACACGTTGGGCACGACCGGATATATCTCCGCACGTCGCCTGTCATTCCAAGCCAGTGGTAGTGGCTGGAAAGACACTGGACTGTTGTCCCCACATCCTTATGTCCGGTTAAGGATAAGGTATGCACTCTATGTATCAAGCGGGATCTGTAGTCAGTAGGGACTACCATCTGACCGTACTGGCTATCCCCTTGCCCGGCTCTACGATAAAGCAACCGGTTTTCTACATAGAACTGACCCGGAGTTGGCGGGACAGAACTTTGGGACACCTCCAGTAAGTAAGGACGCAAAGTCGGGTCCCTACTTTGAGCACTGCTCACTAACCTCGCAAGAGAATGGTCTATTTCCTTACCACACTGCCTTTTTCCATCCTTAGCCCTGGCCTGCCTAGCGCTCACTAGACAATGTTCCCTGGGGTCCCCCAGGAATACATGCGGACGACCGAGGATCAAAGGGTAAATAGGATCAGGCAGCACAGCCGCCAGGATGCTACCCGTAACGTACCTGCACCGAATGTCAATCCGAGCAATCGGCAAGTCCATAGCTACGGAGCTCCTCATGGCCAGCTGAAATTCTCTTGTCTCGCCGGTGAGCTGCCCTGGGCTCACAAGGTGGGATGAGATTACAGCTTCAAACTGCAATCCTGTATCGTATAGACATTCCACCTGCTTCCCATTCACCTCTATCGTTTCGATCACAGGTGATTTCTCAGACTTTGGTTTCTCCCGACCCTTAGGTGTGGTCTCGCTAGGTCTACCTCTAGTAGAGGCGAGACACGCAAAGTGCAAGTCCTTTGGCTTCCTCAGACAATCTACAGTATTATGGGAAGGAGACTTACAGTGCTTACACCACCTCTTACTCCACTTCCGTTTTGGGGAGGCGGGAGGGCTTTGCTTATCGGGTTTCTTACCAGAGTCTTTTACCACAGGATCTGCTACATTGGATGATTCTTTGGGACCTTTGGTCTTGGGCTTCTGATCAAGCCCCTTCTGCCTTTTCTGTGAATCAGTCTGACTGGAATCCCCAGTCTCCCCATAGACTTCCACATACCTTTCAGCTAACTTATTTACTATGTCTAGCCTTTCCGCCCCATTTTCCCCTAAGAAATTCCTTAAAGGCTTGGACATCTGCATTTTCATTTGATCCACCAACATCAACTCTCTCAGACTCTCATACTCCTCTTTGAAATTGGCCAACGCCATCCACTTCAACAGGTATGAGTTCAACCTCACACTATAGGCCGAGAACATCTCACCTGGTTCTCTCTTGGAAGTTCTGAACCTCCGCCTGTAAGCATGGACTGTCATTTCGAATCTTTTCAAAAGAGCCGATTTCAGGGTTGGATAATCATTTTCCATCCCTGGGGGAAGACGCGCATACACTTCGTACGCGGTGCCACGGAGTCCTTGTGAAAGCTTAAGATTCCAACGCTCTGGCTCTAAACCCATAGCTTTACACATTGCCTCGAACTTCTCTAAGAATTGATCTATCTTCTCTTGGTCCGGTTCAAATGGTGGAAACGGCCATTTCATAGCATGGTAAGCTGGTCTGCTGGCTACTGATGAGCTAGGTAAAGCTACTCCACCTACTGCTCCCTCAGACTCACCAACCGATTTAGCCTCTACCTCAAGTTGCTTCATACGGAACTCATGTTCCATTTCCAACTTCCTAGCATCTAATTTCTTAGACTCTAGGTCAGCTGCCAGTTTTTGTGCCTGTTGGTCTGCCACCAACTTTTGCTCTTCAAGTGCTACCTTTCGAGCTTCCAGCTCAATTTCTGACTTTCTTCTCTCCCTCTCTTCTGCTCTGAAGTCTCTCTCTACTTCCAGTACATAGGCTTTAAACTCCTCACCTTCCAATCCCATCTCAGTTGCAGATGCCCGCACCTTAGCTAAATCTAAAGTACGAGTAGCCATGCTTAGTGTAACTTAGTATCAGTATAGATATGCAATACCCACTCACAATGCTAACTGTACTCCAACCAACACTGTAACTATGTATCTATACTAACTTAACTAAATGTCTGTCCACGTCGAAGAGAAAGGTTTCAGTAGCCCTACTCGTCAAGTAGATAATAGGTATAGGACAGATGACACTATAACCTATTCCTACGAGATGTCAGAACAAAGAGAAGATCCCGGACGAGCCCCCACTCTATCTTGTGACAAGACCGCCGGGGCTTGGACTGGTTTGCCACGATAGATACTATCCCCTGCCTTTGCTCCAACCACCTCAATAGCACTTTACATCTACCAGGCCCCACACAAGCCGGGACAGCTTAACCTTCCCTCCCTCACCTAGGGTTCCAAACCCCAAGGGGGCTCGGACCAGACACCAGTCATATCACTGCACAAAGTCATAGCTAAGAGAACAAAAATTTAATTCTGAACTACGTCAACCACAACACAGAGAAGGATGGCTGGAAGCCAGACTAGAAGAACTATGTACAAGATCAAAGACGCAGATGAGTATTCATCATGGAGGCGGACGATAGCTCGTGCGGTTGTCCAGTCGTGGTAGCGACTCACCCAGGCTCCTCCAGGGGACTGGAACTCCAAGGTCTGCTGCCTCTCCAAAGTTCCCTCTTCACCCAGAGAACCAAGCAAGGGCTGATCAAGCGCAGTACCACTGCCTGACTGACACTGCACTGATGAACAAGGATCCTTCCTTGCTGTCGTACTATTTCACTCGTCACACTCCTGATGAAGTCTGGGCCGACCCTAGAACATTAGCGGTCTCCCACTTGCAGAAAAAATACATGTAGCACCGTCTCAAAATACACAAGAGCCAGGTCACTCTTCTATCTCATCAGTGACCCACACACTGATATGTCACTTACACAATAAGCGGTTGATCCACTCGAACACACAATGTCACTGGTAAAGTCTATCAGGTGACTAAACACTTCACCTTAGTTCCATGTCCTTGGACAATCGATCTTCACACAGTATCATGTACCTACCCTGATCCATGGGTAGTAATCACAACCTAGCATACACTGTCAACAGTTCTTCACGATCGCATGAGGTAGCTCCCTACCTTCACAAACATAGTCAACAGTTCATCACGTTGGCATGAGGTAACTCCCTACCTTCACAACCATGTCACTCAGGTGTTTCCACCAATGTTGTAATCAATGTCCTAGTTCACTGGACCACATGTTGGCTTCATAAAGTTAACCTATGTAAAAACACTATTTAAGCATCAACTTATACATGGTGTCCCATAACCCAGCCGGGCCAGAAGCATATAACACAGGTCATGGCGACCGGTAACAATGATCACTCTGCACAACTTGAAAGGTCACTACCTTGCAATTACCAAGGTTTACACAGAGACTGAATGTCACCAGTGCTTCACTGGCCAGAATCACCAGACGTTTCAGTGTTGGATCCTCTCAGGATCGGATGACACTCGTCGGACTCTTGACGGAGGTCCTAACCTAGACCTACCGACTTATTCAGCACTCAGCTCCTTCCAACATCGATCTCGCAGAATCAGACAACCACTCCCAGTATGGCCTCAATCAACTTCTGGATAGGCACTGGAATGAGTGGGCCCATAGAGCTCATGGTGCAGCTCTTGAATCTTCCTCTGTATAGCAATAACAGATCCTGAAACACGGAGAGGTTGGTGTGAGTACTCAACTACAACAAAGACTACCAGCATCTCCACCCTGTCACCTGCCTCTCAGACATTCCTCATGTCTACCAACATGAGTATGAAATCATCACATCATAGATCTACCTAGTCACTATAATATATAGGCATAATGATGGTAGAAAAAGCAATAGCACACCTGTTCAGTCAAGTAACACTTCTGGGCTACATATAACCCCTAGCACCAGAGTCGACTGTATGACTCTGTCAAGCATCCTTCGCCTGGTGCCAGTCCAATCCGGTTTCCTCTCCCATCATCAATCAACATATACACTTACTTTCCTTTCAGTGTAGGGATTACTGTATCGAGAAGGTGTCCAGCCGGACATCTCCTTCCTGACAGACTCATCAATTCATCAATCCCTTAACCCATGGACTGATGAAGTACACACATTAATAACTATATGTCCATAATGAATTATACTCCTGATAATTCATTACTATAGCATTAACTAAGGAGAACTCAGGACTTGTTACACTTAAATAACAAAATCATATCACAGCCATAGTGTCAGGTCTGGGATCCCTGCCCCAGATCCTGAGTTGCCCTTGTATTCACTGACTATCTTTCAGGTCAGTCATACCTGTGCCGGTCGAGCACAGCTGTGGTGGCCATCCACCACTACACTTTCCCACAGCTACTGTGGGTCTCGTGTACCTTGTCCCGTGACGACTTAAGTCACGTCATCCAATGTAGCAAACCTCCAGACTCCACTACCAAACTCTGGCTCCACCTTTTTTTTTTTTGGGGGGGGGGGGGGGGGGGGTTATGCCCCTCCCAACTACTACCTCACGGCAGTACTCCAAGTACTCCATGAACCGAGTCAGGGTTCCAGAAGAGTAGAATATTAGAGACAGAAACGGTTAGGTTCAAACCTCGATCTATCTAGACACCTCGGCCTCGAATTACGGAGTGCCGCATCACCCTCGATCGGGTATGTTCATTCATCGGATATGCACGATTGCATTGGGTCGGACCTATTACTGATCGGGTTGGGGGTACCGGCCTACCTCCCGCTGCCTAGACAAACGTAAGATGGAACACGCACGGTCATCCTAGCGTACGGACATGACAACAAGCAGTAACAATAGTATCATGAATACCTCGTATCAATTGTTATCCTACCGATGCAACGCCATTCGGCCTACGCGGAATAACACTGCTATCTGCACACAGCAAATACACCACTGCTGATTTCACCTTGATTCCTCGAAAAATCACCATCACTGATAGAACAAGTACGTTACCATTCTAATGTCACGAAGCACATTACCCATTTCTAATAATAAGCTATACCTTATCATTTACAGCGTCTAGTATGTTGATGTCATGACGGACAAACTGTCGCCTTGCCTGCGTAATGAATAAACCAAACCCGTAACTGCTACACACTGTAACGCACATCGTTCGGCCTATTTTATTTACACACCACTCGCTGTGGAATACGGCTTGTTCCGTCAGGTAACACATTACATTGCTGATCGATAAAGCCTACTTAAAAATGCAAACCGCCAACTGTAACGGATAACGCTACGCGACAACTCAATTTTGCGATGGCAATTAATTCATTCCGGGAATCATCACGGCATCACGACAACAATTAAATAATAGAATAAGTACTCAACTAACCTGTGATTGAAGAATCACAACCTTGACTGTAGATGTCCGCACTGGCCGCGAATATTGACATCACAATTATATCAGCCTCTTGGCTGCGATCTGTCTACGCTGAGGTTTGGTGGGCGACTGCTCACGACAAAGTCAGTGCGCCTTCCACTCGCCTACACGGGCCGCGTGACTTTCATGATTCATGAAGAAAACCAGAGTCACGATAAGTTCCACCAACCCCGTGCTGCATGTAGCACTCGTGAACTTAGAGATCTCTACCACGTACGCACTTGAGGGAACATTCTAGATTTCTATAAATAACTAGAATAGCTCCGCCCCGCACTATTTGTCGATGGGGAATCCCCTATTAATTGATATTAATTCAAGGGAGACCAACGCATCGCACTCCCTTCAAAGGGATATTATGCAGAGATCGACCGTTCTTTATCCGTTTCGTCACAGTGGCACAACTACAATGTGGGAATGCACGAAATATCAACTTACATGAATTACCAGTGGTTGGCCACCGTTAACCAAAAAGTGTACGCCACAAGTTCTGTTGTTTCAATTTTTATTAACGTGATAGTAAATACGATAGCACTCTATTGATCCAACACAACAATTACAGCCAAAATGACATCTGTGACATTGAAATATGAGCCTCAGTTACGCAATCCTATAGCGACTAATAAATGGGATCGTTGTACAGCTGGTTTTGGCGCCTATCCTCGCTGTTAGAGTTACAGGCAAACTGCTTACTTTTACCTATATTCCGTAGTCTTCTCTGGTCAACAACAACAACAACAACAACAACAACAACAACAACCCAGCTCAACAATGACCCCACAACAACCCTCGTGTCTTAAATAGCCATCAGATAGAATGCGGCTTATGCCACTTGCTTCTTGTAGAATGTTCCAGCTTGGAAATGCACTTTTGTCTTTTTATTGTTCTAGGACGTGCACTGTAAGTTAGAAGACTGGCTGCCTTTTCATTGCTCTATGACGAATTGATGTGAATTAGAATACTAATTGCCTTTTCGTTGTTTAATAACAAGGTCTGTATGTAAGAACACCAGTTGTCGTTTCATAACTAGAACTCTAAATCAAAACACCGGTTGTCGTGTCGTTGTCCTACGACGAGGACTGTAAACCAGCGGGATGTGTTCTAAATCTGTTTTTTGTTGATATCCTTATCACTGCTATTTGTTGTTCTGTTGTCACAAACAGTGGAAGCAAATCAACATCAGCGGGCTTCTAACCCAAATGTAGACTACTGTTGCCGGGTAATAACGATTTAGTCGGGGCTCAAGCTTTCTGTGGAGATGGCAAAATAAATTAAAATCAGGTCTGCTTTGTTATGCCTGGCCTAGGTTACCTTGCTTAGGTGAAAGAATGTACCTGGGCAGCGATTCCCAAGCGTGTTTCGCTTAGCCGTATTTGGGAATCGCCTGTGTCACATAAGTAAAGTAAAGTAAAGTAAAGTAAAGTAAAGTAAAGTAAAGTAAACATAGTTGTATGTCCTTTCAAAGATTGTTACAATCAACCTCCGTATTTATTGGGCGTTTCTGATTTCTTCTTCTTCTTCTTCTTCTTCTTCTTCTTCTTCTTCTTCTTCTTCTTCTTCTTCTTCTTCTTCTTCTTCTTCTTCTTCTTCTTCTTCTTCTTCTTCTTCTTCTTCTTCTTCTTCTTCTTCTTCTTCTTTTTCTTCTTTTTCTTCTTCTTCTTCCTCTTCTTCTTCTTCTTCTTCTTCTTCTTCTTCTTCTTCTTCTTCTTCTTCTTCTTCTTCTTCTTCTTCTTCTTCTTCTTCTTCTTCTTCTTCTTCTTCTTCTTCTTCTTCTTCTTCTTCTTCAGCTTTCCGAGCCATTGAGGTTCTTTGCTGCAAATACAATCTGTCTCCATTCGTCTCTCTGGTTGACCTTCTCTTGCCAGTCATTGATTCCAAGTGCTTGTAGGTCTGTATATATATATATTATCTATCCACCGTCTTCTTGGTCTACCTCGGGGTCTACGGTCATTTATTTCCTGAGTGTAAGCGAGTTTTGTTTCCCTATTATCTTCCATTCTTTCTATATGCCCCAGCCATTGTAGTCTATTAACCTTCATGATACCAGTGATTTCTGATTTACTTTACAATTTTACATGCAGTGGTTTGCCATTGCTGTCTTCGCGCATCGAGGCCTCATAGCATTGTAATCAAAACGTGACTGATTTCGGTTACTCGAGTCGGTATATCAGGGAATTGTGAAAATGCGTTTCACTAAGCCCGTTAGCCATAGACACCGACAAAGTAAAGTAAAGTAAAGGAGAATAAAGTAAAGTAAAGTAAAGTAAAGTAAAGTAAAGTAAAGTAAAGTAAAGTAAAGGAGAATAAAGTAAAGTAAAGTAAAGTAAAGTAAAGTAAAGTACAGGATCCGTGTACACACCTTGATAAGAATTTTTTTTATACGCTGTTAGCCCCATATTTTTGTAGACCGATCAACACGTGTTGTGTGATATGGCCAGTCTCATGACAGACGTCCTTTGCTTCCCGGGAGATTTTCTGGTGCACGATTTAGAATGTGTCGACTTGAGAGGTCAGGCCAGGTTGCAACATCCGCATCGAAGGGTTTCGAAAACATGACCACCGGACGGGCAACAAGAGTGTTCGCCACTGGACCACAGAAGGGCCTTCTGTTGCATATACACCTCTTATATTCTTCATCTGTCTTCTCTATAGGGTGTATTTTTAATGACTGTGTAGTGTTTGAAAATATTGCCGGTCCAAGTTTTGTATTCACCCTCTGTAAAATTCATGCAACATAATAGGTAAATACAAAACTTGGACCAGCAATATTTTCAAACACTGCACAGTCATTAAAAATACACCCTATACTTGCTCGCGCTGTGACAAAGGGGTTACAAATGGAATTTGCAATCCAGGATACCGCGTTCGAAGCACAGCTGCGGGTTATTTGGCAGCAGACCGCCTTGCGCTGGTTGTCAGACAGTGACACGAATGCCGGTCGTTCAGAAAGCTATGACAATCTACTGTACGTAAACTTGCCAAGAAATCCCAAACAGTGAAAATAAATATTGGGGTTTATTGCGACGTTCTGTATAGCATACGCAACTAACTTTTTAACTGTTCTACTTGTAATAGATAGAGCCAGTCCCCCAAGGGCTATTTTTACCTCTAAGTGAGGCATCCTAGGTAGATGCTAGTACATACTGGGTTACAAAGGCAGCAAGGACGGTGGTTGTCTCTGTGATTAAGGATACCGGCGACTGCAAGTATTGCACGCTGCAAGGTGAGACGAGAATGCTGGGAATCAATTTGACGCTTGCCTACCCAGAAGTAGCTAAATAATCACCAGACTCAAGTGTACATGTCACGCAAAAGTGAACACCCCGAGCCTTAGAAATGTAAAGCTACAACGACGACGACGACGACGACGACGACGACGACGAGGACGATGACGACAACAACAACAACAACAACAACACGAACAACAAACAGCGAAACAAATTTCTGTTACTGGTGTATTTTTTATGTGGACTGATTTACTATTGTCGCCATGTGCTAAGGTCAAAAAAAAAATGCACCTCGAATGGAATTTGAGCCTAGGACAACCGGACAGGCTATAAGCGCGCTACAGTTTCTACATGTAGCCATTCTCATTTTGTAAAATCATCAAGAACATCATCATCATCATCATAATTTTCTGCAAAACTTTGAATCTGAAGCGCCTTTATTTGAATTGTAGTGTTTTTCTTCAAATCTGAGGAGCCTCTCTTTGAATCTGTAATACCTTTCTTTGAATCTATAGTGCCTTTCTTTGAATCTGTAGATCCTTTCTTTGAACATGTAGCACCTGTATTTAATCTGTAATGCTTTTCTTGAATATGTAGTGTTTTTATTTGAATCTCTAGCGTATTTAATTGACGTTGTAGCGTCTTTAATGGAATCTGTAATTCCGTTTTTTGAAATTATAGTGTCTTTCATTGAATCTGTAGTCTTTCATTGAATCTGCAGTCTTTCATTGAATCTGTAGTATCTTTCACTAAAACTGTAGCGCTTTTCTTTTGTCTCTGGTGTCTTTCGCTGAATATGTAGCGTCTTTCTTTGAATCAGTAGCGCCTTTCCTTGAAACTATAACGTCTTTCTTTGAAGGTGTAGTCTTCCTTTGAAGCTTCAGTCTTTCATTGAACCAGTAGCTCCTTTCTTTAAATCGTTTTTCTTTGAACCTGTAGCGTCTTGTTTGAATCTGTAGTCTTTCTTTGAATATGTAGCGTCTATCTTTGAAGCTCTAGTCTTTAGTGAACACGCATCACTTCGCTGTTTGAGAAGCCTTGGTGTTGAGGCTGGGTGTTTCAGATTACCTTTTGAATTTGTGTGAGACGAGGTTACACATTTTTTTGTCTGTGTGAAGGGTAGGTTGTGTTGGCGCGTGGGGTTCTTAGGCTGCTGTGTGTGTTCATGTGTGTGTGTGTGTGTGTGTGTGTGTGTGTGTGTGTGTGTGTGTGTGTACGTGGGTGTGCATGTGTGGTTGTGTGCTCAGTTTGTAATCTTCGTTAGTGTGTTCGTGTGCAAGCATCTATGTAGTTGTGTGCTCTGTTAGTATTTGTGCTCTTTATTTGATGGCTGTTGTGGGTGTTTATATTTTGAAGATGTGTGCTTCTATTTGCGTGCGTTTAAAAAAAGAAAGCCGTAAGGGGGGAAAAGAACAATGCAGTAATAACAGTGT
>OY992883.1:52264394-52274394 GCA_963921405.1 Cepaea hortensis | reverse complement strand
ACCTGAGGTTTGCGTGAGTATCCGTTGTCCCATGTCTGGCTTATTGGTGTGCAGACTGGTGGTTCCTCGCCGTACAGGCAGACACTCTCCGACTTCGGAGGAGGACATTTGAGATCAAGTTTGGGGTTGATGGCAACATACTGTGGAGTCCATGCAAATATTGACGCAACAGGTGGATATTTGAGATCAAGCTTGGGGTTGATGACAACCTACTGTGGAGTCCAAGCAACATTGACCCAACAGGTGGACATTTAAGATCAAGTTTGAAGCCGAATATGTGACGAAGGGATTGCGGACACGATTGGTAATCCCGCAAACCGCGTTCGAAACACAGCCGCGTGCGATTTGGCAGCAGACCGCTTAGCGTTGGTTTTCATACAATGGTCGTTCAGACAGCAATTTCAATTTGCTGAACGTAAATTTGCCAATAAATTACACAGCCAAAAATGCTGGGGTTGACTGCGGCGTCCTGTAAAGGATATGCAACTAATTTTTAACTGTACTTGTCAAAAATATTGCCTCGAAAATCAATCTTGGCTTGATTGCAACGTCATGTAAAGGCACTGTGACGAAGGGGTTACGGACGCAATTCGTAATCCCGCATACCGCGTTAGATACACAGCTGCGGGCGATTTGGCAGCAGACCGCATAGCGTTGGTTTGCATGCCATGGTATTTGTGCCGGTGGTTCAGAAAGCAATGGTAAACTACTGAATGTAAACTAGTGATGCAGTAGTAGTAGCAGGTGTACTAGAGATCATGTTTGAACAGATTCTGCGCCATACAGAAAGTATGTTTGGACAAAACAATCATGAATGATGGGAGGTGGGGCTTTGTGACAGTTATGAACTAACAGTTGTTAATATGGTAGCAGACTTGTTGTATTATAACGCATTGACAATATTTCAGCGATATGTAAGCCCATGGCAGATACGGGAAGTCGCTTAAGACAATTAATCATCATTCATTCACTATGTGCCATGCCGATAAGCTTGGGCGGTCATGTTCTGCCATCTCACTCGATCACCAGAGTCGTGGATCAGCTCCGTGTTTCTGTCTCAACCATGCCACGTGGCCAATCCATCCAGGTATTTGCTTCTCGGTCTTCCCCTTGGTCTGTTCCCTTCGATCTTACCAGTCGTCACTAAGTTCTCCAATTCATTTCTTCTCATAACATGCCTAAAAATGTTGACTGTCTACATCTAATGTCTCTAATTAGTTTACGATCTTCATTTGTTTCTTGAAGGACTTGTTCATTGGTTTTTCTATCTGTCCATGGTATTCTTTGCATTTTTCTCAGAAACCACTTCTCCACAGCCATCAGATGTTTTTCAGCTTTTCTGCTCATTGTCCACGCCTCACATCCATATAAAAGTACAGGTTCTATGTGGCACTTCATCACTCTTTTTCTCGTTTCAATTGATATCTTTTTATTGGTCAGTATGTTTTTCATCTTGCAAAAGGCTACCTTCGCCATGGCAATTCTTGTTCTAATCTCTTCAAGGCATCTCCCATCAGATGTTATGACTGTTCAGAGATAGTTGTACCTATTCACTTGTTTAAGAATATGTCCATTTACTTGTATACTACATTGTGGTATTTCTTCCTTCCTAGTGACGACCATAATCTGTGTCTTCTTACAATTAAATTCTAACCCCAGTTGTTCACTGTGTGCAACAACCGCATCTACTCAATTTTGCAGGTCCTGTTCATTGTCTGCAATCAGGACTGCATCATCTGCATATCTAATGTTATTGGTGTATCGTCCTCCAATGTTGATCCCTTCCATATCTTCTATATTTCTGAAAATATGTTCACTGTACAGGGAAAACAGATCTGGACACATTACACATCCCTGTCTCACACCTCTCTTAATAGGCTGATATTGACCTACTTCATTATCAATTCTTATGGCAGCTTGGTGTTTCCAATATATGTATTTTACAAGTCTAAGGTCTTTTCCATCAATTTGTAGATCTTCAAGCATCCTTATCATGTCGACATGTCTCACTTTATCGAAAGCCTTTGTGTAGTCAATGAAGCAGAGGTGTAGATCTTTGTTTACTTCTATAGAACGTTCAATTACTGTTCTCAGTATATACACAGCATTTATTGTACCCTTGCCTTCTACAAACCCACATTGTTCCTCTCCTATTTCAGGTTGTAATTTCTTCCTAACTCTTTGTATGATAATTCTTAGCAAAATCTTCGTGATCTGACTCATTATACTAATTGTTTGATGTTGATCACATTCCAAGGCTCCTGATTTCTTTGGGATTGCAATAAATACAGAGTTACATAGTTCATGAGGTATAAGATAACCCAATCACTGAACACTGTTGTACATAACTGGATGCGATGATCTCCCCTTGAAAGAGGAGGGAGGAGGAGGAAGAGGAAAGTTTTACACACACACACACACACATCACACACACACACACACACACACTCCCCCATACACATTCACATACATACACTCACACAACACACATCCATACACACATACACCCTTACAAACACATACACCCATATACACACACCCTCACGCACAACCCCTCACACACCCACACACACACACACACACACACACACACACATACACACACACACACACACATACACATACACATACACATACACACATCTATAGCAATATGTACAAGCATAACAAATCAAAAAGTCGCTTATAAGTCGACAGGGTCGACTTCATTGCACCCGGTTTTTTGTTTGTTTATTAAATCCCATATGGCTCGTTCTCTTTCCGCAGCGCGAAAAGTGTCGCACAAAGCACGAACTCCGTAGCTCTAGCGACAACCCACAGGAGTCTTAGAAAAATTTAACTCGTGAACCGAAAGACGCGGCCCGGAATCGAACCCACAACCTTCGGAGCCCGAGTCAAACGGCTTGACTACTTCGCCACGGAGCCTCTCTTTTGCATAACAGGGATCACAAACGTCAGTTCACACGCTACAACTCTGGGCGAAATATAGCGCAGAAAAGCTACTCAATGGTCAGATGAAACAGCCGTAGATAGCCAACTAGCAGGAGCCTGCAGAATCTCCAGAAAAGACGGCATGCAATTCGTACGGGAAACAAAAATAGCAGACATTGGCTGATTCCGAGTGAGCCAACAGTAGAGAAAGCAGAAGTTAGGATTAACTGTCCTACTTTTTTTTTTCTGTTTTCAGCGAAAAGTTGGAACTGATTATGCAGCTAGGTGACCCACTAACCTACTATTCAACCGAGTGAAATGTACGATTGATGTAAATCATTGAATACAAGAATACTGAGACCAAGTAACGTTTGCTGTGGTAAATCTGACATTTTTGTTGGGGTTTCCGTTTCGGCTCAGACATAATCAATGTCCGGGATGTCCTGGGTGGAAAATAGAGCAGGCTTATTTTCAATCACTTTTAGGGGGAAATTTAAAAATACAACATAAGCTGCCAGATCAGCATTGTTATCCATGTTTGTTTTGAGGTCGGATGGTGCAGCCTTGTCTCTAGGCAGCCAATGTACTCTTGTAGTAATAGTGTTAGTAGTAGCAGTGTCAGAAATAGTACTTGTAGTACTAGTAATATTAGTAGAAGCTGCAGTAGTAGTTAGTAGTAGTTAGTAGTTAGTAGAAGCAATAGTAGTAGTAGTAGTAGTAGTAGTAGTAGTAGTAGTAGTAGTAGTGGTGGTGGTGGTAGTAGTAGTAGTAGTAGTAGTAGTAGTAGTAGTAGTAGTAGTAGTAGTAGTAGTAGTAGTAGTAGTAGTTAATAGTTTGTAAAAGCAACAGTAGTAGAAGTAGTAGTAGTCTTAGTAGTAGTAGTAAGTAGTAGTTAGTAGTAGTTAGTTATAGTAGCAGTAGAAGCAGCAGCAGCAGCAGCAGCAGTAGTAGTAGTAGTAGTAGTTGTAGTAGTAGTAGTAGTATTAGTAGTAGTAGTTAGTTAGTTAGTTAGTTAGTTAGTTAGTTAGTTAGTTAGTTAGTTAGTTAGGTAGTCGCGGTTCCAACTTCACAGCAACGGTTCATCCCCATTATGCTCCGTTCCTGTGCCAGTGAATATCACACAAAACGCTCCCCACTGCCCAATGTGAAAAGTGGAAAAGACAGGAGTCTCGAAAAACAACAGCCCGCACAGATACACTGTGCATAATGCCGCCGCCAGAATGTCAACACAATAGTCCCCCACGAAACATCCAGTTAATCTCTGATGGAATCGGCAGTCATTTTCCCATCTGGATGTTTCCTAGATGTTCACCCACACAGTCCACGAAAATACAGTTCATCGTCGATGGTAGTGGCAGTCAACCAGAAGCCCAGCAGCCACGCATTTCTGCATAAGGCAAAAACCGGTCAACTCTGGGACATAGCCAGCTGCCATCACTCTGAACATGCAGTCACATTCCAAATAAACCTCGGGCAGATTCAAAAGCATTTTACGCGAAACCCACAGCTCACAGTGTCGCGCCATGCACTCACTCAGTAGCAGGGCGACGGAACCATCAAGCCTCCTTAGTCGCCTCTTACGACATGCATGGTAGGCTACAGTGTTTGCTATTCTTTGCTTCCCTTATGGGCCCCGGCAACACACGGGAGAGTAGTAGTAGTAGTAGTAGTAGTAGTAGTAGTAGTAGTAGTAGTAGTAGTAGTAGTAGTAGTAATAGTAGTAGTAGTAGTAGTTAGTAGTAGTAATAGTAGTAGTAAACATCTGACAATAGATATATAGTTTCCGAGGAAACTGTACACAATACCATAGATGGTCAAAGGAAATGACGAGACAGTCCATGAAGAAACAAATGCAACCCAAGACGTGCGTTGAAATAAAATTAAAAACTTTGTGACAACTGGCAAACTTGATGGGGAAAGAGCATGGGGAAGACAACGTAGTAAATACATGGATGGCTTGGTCACATGGATTAGACTGTCTATTGGCGTTTAAACGTTTGCATTTTTATGTCCAATGCCGCTAAGGTGAATTTACAAAAAAAGGTGCATGCAGTAAGATGGTGACTGTATTACTGCATCTAGTAATAGTCAACATTTTGAAGATGTAAAGGTGCATATGCCGGTCGCCGTGGTGAAGGTGTTACGGGCGCAGTTCATAATCCAATATCACAGACAGCGTTGCGCTTGTGTTTTTAAGAAAAGGTATGAGTGCCGGTCGTTCAGAAAGCAATGGCAAACTACTGGTCGTAAACTTGCAAGACATCAGTAACAGCAAAAAATGCTGGTGTTGACTGCAAACATCCTGTAAATGATATGCAACTAACTTTAACGGTGAATATAGTACTACTTGTTATAATAGTCAAAACACTGGTGATGTATTGGCTGTAGTACTGTTTGTTGTAATTATCAACTCATTAGTAATGTAGTGGTTGTTGTAATTATCAACTCATTAGTAATGTAGTGGTTGTTGTAATTATCAACTCATTTGTAATGTAGTGGTGTTTGCTCTGATTATAACACCACAACTGGTTCACAGACATCCCAAACCCTCAAGGATCACGGACCCCGACTGCAGCAATGATCTCCCTCGAACGGTTCACCCAAATTCAGATTTGCCAACCAGCGGCGGCCCGAAATGTGGGATGCATTTCCCCCCGGCTGATGCTCCGTGACCAGACACAGCTGGCCAGACTGATAGATGGGTTTGCATTTGAAACCCGGGACAATCAGCGGCGACAATTTGCGAAGTGTTTAACGAGGCTTGTGTAAACAGAAAACGAGTGATTTCGCATACGAATGTTCTTGCCTATAGCAA
This sequence comes from Cepaea hortensis, assembly GCA_963921405.1. Lineage (NCBI taxonomy): Eukaryota > Metazoa > Mollusca > Gastropoda > Stylommatophora > Helicidae > Cepaea > Cepaea hortensis. Next base: position 52,268,648 of record OY992883.1, on the reverse strand, counting down.
TGTATTACTAGGGTTTCATTTTTTATCGTTTAGATTCTGGGATCGTTATGTCAAAACTGTCTGCCTATTTGTTGGTAGCTGTAGATGTTTTTTGCCTTCCAGTAAATCTTGATAGCTTGTCTGTCTGTCTTATTATCTGTCTGTTTACGTGACTGTATATGCACGTCTGCTTATCTCACCGCCGTTTTATCTAATGTTTCATCATCATCATGCCCTTCCAGCTCCACAGATCTCGATCCTGGTTTGTCTGGGGCAGCTCTGTTGATGAAATACCTCCATATCACCGTCTCAGGCATTCCAGCACAATTTCTAGACTTCTGTCTCTGTCTCCGCTATCGCTGACCTCTTCTCCAGTCTCCATCATGTTTTCCATCGCCCCCTTTCACATTAGCCGGCTCTGTGGCGAAGGGGGTTACAAACGCAATTCGTAATCCCGCATACTGCATATGTGGAAGCAGACCGTCTTGGGTTGGTTTCCATAAAATGGTATGAGTGCCTGTCTTTCAGTACTGAACATAAACTTGCCGAGGAATCACAAACCACCAAAAATACTGGAGTAGACCGCGACTTCCTGTAAAGAATATGCAACTAACTTTAACTCTTCCCAGTACATGACCACAGAACAGTTTTCGTTTCCTGCTCATATATGTACGAAGGGGCTTCACATGAAAACCTTAAATGTTGTTGTTGTTGTTGTTGTTGTTGTTGTTGTTGTTGTTGTTGTTGTTGTTGTGTGTGTGTGAATATATTCTGAAAAAGTAAAGAACAAATGTATAATTATTAGATGTAGTCACCACTGCATTCAAGGCAATTCCTCCAGCGCCAAAACAATTCTTGGAATCCTGTAGGGGAAAAAAAAATCATCTTAGTCGCGCGTGTAACCACTCATGCACCACCTGCTGTACCTCTTCATCAGACCGAAATATTTTGAAACTTCCTACTCCACTCATACACTTGTTGGGCTGACAGGCATGCATCACCATACTGGACCTTCATTCGCGGATGCATTTCTATACGTTACATCCCTTCGCATATTTACAACAACCAAAAAAACAACAACAACTGGATAACAGAACGCAGCTCTCCTTGATACATGCCAAAAGTGGGACGGCCATCTTTAAACTCTCCTAATGACGTCACCGTGTTCGTCTGCTCCGTGATGTCACGTACTAATAACTCTAGACAGCCGTAACAATGCTGACAGGTTACAAGACAATGGCATGGTTACTGTAATTTCTATTACACTTTTAAGGTATTCATTTGTAGACCCTTGTAAATAATGATCTTCCCCTATTAGCCATTTCAGACACTCGTCTGTCTGTCTAAATTCTTCATGTCGACTGTTCGTTTACAATCTGTAATTTGTCTGTCTTCTGTCTGCAATCTGTTTGCTGTCTGTCTCCTCAAATTCCCTTGAGTCTAGCTAGCTAGACAATTCCTCATTTAGAAATCAAAGGCAAACACAATATAAAGCGTTATAGAAAACAATGCAGCTATCGCCGGCCCTATTTGGATGCACCCCTCGCGTATGGCGGATTGATTTGGCTGTGATATCAGCGTGCGGTCAATGGCCCGGCTCAGAATTCTTGTCTCGTCGGGTTCTCTTTCATTTATCTTATTAGATGCATCTGCTGGGCAATGACCCGGACTAATTGCAGCATTAGCCAGCGCTGTCTGTTCGCTTCAGGCTCTGATTACATTATGTTGCATAAAGTGCGGCTAGGTGGTTCATTCCATAGGGTTTGGCTTTTGGGGCTTTGGTCTGTTTCAAACCAGGTGACCAATTTACTTTCACGCGATGAGTCGTGAAATAAGAAGTGGGAATTTGCTGTGCGGTTGGGAGGAGAGTAGAGTAGAGGACAGGAGGAAGCAGCTTAGACTCATTGACTTGTGAGGGTGTGGGCACACGTTTGTGTTATTTTGCAGGAATAATTCAAGACCGACATATTTATCCATGCATATATACACGGGAGCCCCGGTGGCGAAGTGGCTAGACTTTCATCTACCGGCCATGTGGTCGCGGTTTCCAAACTGCATCCGTGGCCAATGTTTAGAATTGACCTGAGCTGTCAGGTCCATTCAGCTTAAAATGGGTATAGGGAGAGGTCTTAGAAAATAAAGGCGGTCGGTGTAATACCGACCACACCACCCATCGGGTGTCATTTGGGGTCGACAAATATGGGCCTACCATCAAACACCCAGTACGCACTGGGGCTGGTAAAAGTGTCTTCTCCCCCCCCCCCCTCTCTCTCTCTCTCTCTCTCTCTGTCTCTCTCTGTCTCTCTCTGTCTGTCTCTGTCTCTGTCTCTGTCTCTGTCTCTGTCTCTCTCTCTCTCTCTTTCTCTCTCTCTCTCTCTCTCTCTCTCACACACACACACATATCGGACTGACAACATCCGTTGCGCGAGGCAGGCGGCTTAACACCTTCGCCAAGGAGACCCCCCCCCTCCCCCTCACCAATTGAAAGAAACAAGCAAAGTCTTAGGACAGTTCCAGGAGGGGGTGAAACAGATGGCTCGACTCCGGGAACATGTGCACCGGCCCCACCACCTTAGCTTAGAACATGCACATATCGTCACAGAAAGGCTTTATTGGGCTGGCATTCAAACAGCTATTGGCCATACAATATCCCACATAGCACCTCTGAAGTTCAATGGTGATGAGAAAGTAACTGAAAAATGCAAACAGATGGACAGATGGATTGGTCACTACTTTGAATTGTGCCCATGAGAGAACACAGTCAGTAAGTAATTCATGCAACACTCAATCAATCAATCAGGTGCCGTCTCCGCAATGAAGGTTGGCTGCAATCGATCTCCAACACTGTCTCTCGCCCTGACTGTGAATTCTGTCAGATTGATGTTCGTCTATCTTTTGATGTTATCTTCCCACTTGTATTTTTGTCTGCCTCTTGCTCGCTTGCCCTCATCCTTTCCCTCCAGTATGGTTTATATAAGAGTATTATGTCTTTTAATGTGGTCGAAATATTTCACTTGCCTCTTTTTTATTTCTTTCATCAACTCTCTTTTCATGCGCAGTTTTTCAAGAACTTCTGTATTTGATTGTTTCTGTTTCCATGAAATACGACATATTCTTCTTTACATCCACATCTCCAGGGCCTCTATTCGACTTTCTAGTTGCATGTTCAATGTCCAGGCTTCCGCACCATATAGTAGTGTTGAACATTCGTAACATCTGACAATTCTCATTTTTAATGCGCTGTTAATCTCTCTAGATGTCAATACTGATTTCATGCTGCTGAAATATTTTGTGTGTGGCCATACCTATTCTCTTTTTGATTTTTATTTCATTTCTGCCATCATCTGTTATTACTTGGCCAAGATAGGAGAAACTTGTTACTTGTTCTATTATCTTCCCGTTTACTGTCATGTTCATTGATGGCGATTCATGTCCACTGCTAATGATCATAGTTTTCGTTGTTTGGATGCTAATATCGAAGCAACATTCTGCACTATGCCTGTTTACTTGTTATTGCAACACTAGACATTATTCAATGCTTTCCAGTAATGGCGGAACTTTACACAGGACAGATATTCGATGTATTTGAAAATACTAGTGGCAATCTGTCAGGGAGTGATATAATGCCACCAGACTTGATGAAATACTGTACTAGCACTTTGTTATCACCATTACAATTACTGGAATGTGGCTACTTGACAGAAACCATGATTTATCAAGATAGGGAACATGGCAACATTATTGCACTGACTTTGAACAGAGGCGACAAGAGCGGCTACAATAACCCACAGGGTTAATCTCTCTCCTACGCCGCAAGGTATTTTAGGAAGTAGATGACAATTGACAGTTTATCTCTTTAGGAAATATTCTTGGTAGAGTTTTCGTAAAAGTGATTCATTCTAATAAGAACATCTGTCGACAGACACACAATCAGACAAGCAATCAAGATTTACTGGAAGGCACTCACGGAGAGGCAGAGAGACACAGACAGACAGACAGACAGACAGACAGACAGACAGACAGACAGACAGACAGACAGACAGACAGACAGACAGACAGACAGACAGACAGACAGACCGACCGACCGACCGACAGACAGACAGACAAGTATACAGGCAAGCAGGCAGATACATAGACAGACAGACAGAGAAACATACTGACGGACAGACGGATGGATGGGCGGACGGAAGGAAGGACGGCTGGATGGATAGATAGATAGATATATAGATAGATAGAAACGAACGAACGAACGAACGAAAATCTTTATTTTCAAAG
>OY992883.1:52141894-52259394 GCA_963921405.1 Cepaea hortensis | reverse complement strand
CCCTACACCGGCCATCATCATCATCATCTTCATCATCTTCCACTTCTGCCGTCAAGCGTCGTGGGGAGGAATAATTTGCGTTCCAGCGCCCGGTGGGCGGCACTGGATAGTGTCATTCCGTGTGGTTGTACAATATCTCTGATGTCGTCAATCCATTTTCTTCTTACACCAGTCAATTGGACTAAAATGTTGGCTTCTCGTTCTTGACTTGGGAACGTAAATTACTAGTACCTCTGAAGCCGGAGTGGGTTCGCCTGATGACGAGGGACAATGGTAATAGTGAAAGCTAATCCACACAAAAAATCAGTACCATGTACTAGAAGTAAGAGCACGTATTTGGACTATCCTTGAGTTTAAAACGAGCAAATGTAAACAATTAAAAAAAACGTCCCTGTAATATAACATAGCAATTGGTAAAGGACTTCATATATTTCATCTCAAAGGCTGCTCTGACCTTTCTTAAGCATCATCTGCTTCTGTGGCACTGTACCCCTCATCTCAATATGACAAGACCCACTCCCATATAATTATACTGTTATCACAGGCCCTGGTAATATAACATAGAAAATGGTACAGGACCTCATATATTTCATCTGAATGGCTGCGATCCAAGACAGTTGCGAGTGTAATGGAATACGTCCCAAAGGAAGGCTCTTCCACTGTCGGAGGAAGGGTCCTAATGTTAATGTCCTCTGGCGCCTTCTTGTCTCATTGTTTGCATTGCCTCTCTCAATTTTCTTCTTTCCCGTCAATTCCTCCATCTCTGGACGGAGAGCCAAGGGCACGGAGGGGAAGATATTGTGTGTAGTTGACGGACGGACACGTGAAGCTGATAGGAATATTACTGCAGTCTGACAAACTGAGGGAGTCTCCGCTGTTTTACATTATATGGAGATGGCAATCACATCTGTCTGTCTGTCTGTCTGTCTGTCTGTCTGTCTGTCCGTCCGTCTGTCTGTCTGTCTGTCTGTCTGTCTGTCTTTCTGTCCGTCTGTCCGTCCGTCCGTCTGTCTGTCTGTCTGTCTGTCCGTCCGTCCGTCTGTCTGTCTGTCTGTCTGTCTTCTGCTGCTGCTGCTGCGGCTGCTGCTGCTGCTGCTGCTGCTGCTGCTGCTACTGCTTCATCCTCTACTTCGTCTCCTTTTTCTTACACCTCCTTCTCCACTTCCTTCTTATCTTCCTGATTTTTTTTTTTTTTTGCGCTGTTGCAGTTAGCTTACCTTCTTCTTCTTCCTCATCCTCCACATTCTTATTCTCCCAGTGCTTATTGGCGATCTAACTGTCCAATTGTCTCTGTCATGTGATGGTTTAATGAAATTGAGTTCATTTCTGCAATTTTCTTTTGCCCAACTGTTTCAGCTGTTTCCATCCATCCACCCATCCATCTCTCTCTCTCTCTCTCTCTCTCTCTCTCTCTCTCTCTCTCTCTCTCTCTCTCTCTCTCTCATCGTGTTCTTCTCTGGCCTCATACTTTCTTACTTAAGGATTATGTCTCTAATCCAAGACAAATATTGGACGTGCCCCATAGATTTCGTATGTCTTTCAATTTTGTGTTTGATGAATGATCCGCAGCTGTCATAACTTGGGCGTTTGTTTTCTATACAAACATTAAGAAACATTAAGGTGCCTTGGCACCTGGCTTCCTAGCACTATACTAGAATTATTTTTGGAACCACCACAATTACAACCAAGGGCGAGAAACCAGCTTGAACGAGGTGGCCATTTTTGTTGTTTTTATATAGGATCGGATCCAACGGGCTGGAAATATCTTATCATACAGAATGTTATTTGTGGTGCATATTCTTCTTCATTTCAATGTATAACAAACATTTTATTTTTGGTATGCCTTATGCCACAACCCCCCCCCCCCCCCCCCCCCCAAAAAAAAAAAAAAAAAAAAATAAAAAAATAATAATAATCTCACTAAAGTAAAGTTCGACTTCATTGCACCGGGTTTTTATCCCATATAGCGCAGTCTTCTTCCGGAGCGAACTGCTAATAGCGTGGTACAAAGCACGAACTCCATAGCTCCGGCGATGATCCTCAGGAGTCTCCGAAAAAAATGCACTCGTGAACAGAAGGACGCGGACCGGAATCGAACCCACAACCTTCGGAGCCAGTGTCAGACGGCATGACCACTTCGCCACGGAGACTCCCAAATATCTCACTGTTCATAAATAGTCGCACTATCTTCAAGACACTTTATTTGTTAATTGATTTAGGGCCAAACAACAAGTAGGTGTGGACCAAACGTGGTACACAATAAAATGAACAAGTATTACAATGTAATGGTTCCGTTCTATGAGCATGCAAATTGCTGAAGATACCAAGAAATAAACAAAAAATACGATGCTCTAGTACATGGGTGGCCAATACGAGGCACGCGGGCCGCATGCGGCCCGCCGGCAGCCATGTTGTGGCCGGCGGAGTGGGAAGTGGCGATGTGGTTGAAGCTGTAGCACGCTTGCTTATTTACTTTAATTAACAAAAGAAAAATTAGGTGGCCCGGCAGGAAATATTATTTCTGAAATTTGGCCCGCCTGCTGAAAAGGTTGGCCATCCCTGCTCTAGTATATCGTCCTTCTGGCCAAATTGGCGGTCACATTTGGCGATTAATTATCCTTCGGCAATGAATTAGTTAAGTACAATAGCATTGAACCATTCTCTAATGTATGTGTCCGTTTTAAGTATTCATTAATCTGTTTCCTGAGGGAATTTATAACATCAGATGGAAGATGCAGAACAGAGATTAGGAGCAGAATAGGGCAAACAAAGGCTGCATTTAAGAAAATGAAAAATATCTTATGCAATAAGTCACTATCAATGAATGTAAGAAAGAGAGTGCTGAAATGTTATATATAACCTGTTTTGCTGTATGGCTGTGAGTCTTAAAAATGTAAATGAACAAATTAGGAAGAACTTGGAAGCAACAGAGATGTTGGTCCCTGAGACGAATGTTGCGAATTCCTTAGACTGCCAAAGTAACTAACAACGACTGCCTAAAAGAGGCTAATGAAACTAGAACATTATATACAACAATAAGAAAGTGGCAAAACGCTTTTTTGGTCATGTAATGAGAAGAGAGGCATTGGAGAACATCGTGACAACTGGAAAGATCGAGGGGATGAGAGGCTGAGGCAGACCAAGAGAAATAATGGCATGATGGTGGCATGAGGGAATATCAACAGCGGAATTGATCCATAAAACCAAAGACCGAGATCTGTGGAGAGTCATCAATGCCTACGCTTTCCGGCATGGCACTTGTTGATGTTGAACCGTATATTGTGTCGGATTTTCTTTATTGCTGTAAGTTTTAATCTTGTCATTCCCATAACTGGAACGTAATCTCCATTAAAAGTTGCCCCTGTTTTGCTCCATCTAAACTGCTTCCTAGTTTTTCTGAAATCAAAGAGTAGTCAATTTGATTGTGATCATTACTTCTCAGGTTTGTCTAAGTCCATAATCATCGAGGATGATGTTTCAAATAAGTGCCACCTATTATTATATCGTATGATTCTGCCCATGTTATCAATCTTTCACTTACCTTGTTCCTTTCACCTTGCCCGTAGCCACAAGTCCTACCGCTCTCTTTTCTTTTTCAGTGCACACTTTTTCTAAGATCTCTAAAACCACTGTTATATCAAATGCTTTCATCGTCCCAATGTTGTGTCTAAAACATTGTAAAGTACATCTGTATCTTGTTCTTCCCTCTCAGTTGTTTATTCATATGCCTATATGTGACTGATGCCAAAAGGTTTACCTGGAGTTTTACTAGTGACACTATAAGAGATCACCCACATCCTGTTAATACTGTTTTTACACCGCGGATCAAAAACTATGCCAGCAGTATTAATTCTCTCTGTATACAAGGTATAACACATATCATCTTCTTGCCTCTACATCTACCTGGGCATATGGTTTTAAGCCCACATCTTCGTGCACATTGGCACTGGAAGAGTGATGAGGCCTTGGTCTCCCAGAACATTTTCAATTATTCATTTAATGAAACTAGACTCCCATTTGGCAATGGGTTGGAGTGATGTTGATAAAAAATTAAAGTTATTTGCATATAGGGTTGCCAGATACGTGGGCACCAAAAGGAGAACATAAGAAGACAAAAAGGAGGACATAATAATCACCTGGTTTATTATTGCTTCAGTCAGAGAATGCTTTACACACTATACCAGCACTAGATCCTCTCAGTGATTGATTATGGGCTAGGACTGCTCACTGTCTCAAAGAGTCAGCTGGTGAAATTAGAGCGCATACAGAACGAAGCTATGCGGTGCTGCGTTCTTCAAGTTTAGTTAGTCGTAATATTATGCAATAATGTCAGGGGAAGGAGAGTGCTCCGTATTGGAAGTGAATGGTGAAAGGACTCGCTCGGGTTTACGATCGGCTGTCAATAAAACTTACACACTAAACAAAGAGAGGGCCGTGAAGAATAAGCTATCCAAGTGCATAAATCCCAACGGCCTAGTCGTCAAACACACCAACTCAGGACAGTGTGTTACTATTTCCTTCAACAACACACTCTATTATGAGGCATTCCGAACTTGCCTACTCAACTACTACAGGCTTGAACTAATTGAACACAGGCAAGATAAGCACGGGGTCCACGTTGAGGATCTGATTACGACGCCAGTGATTACGATACATTTGTACCGCAGTAAAAATAAACTCATGACACAGGGCAGTAATGAAAACATTAATTCCTGGCTAAAAGTAGATTTTGTTGAACTTGAAAACTCGACACAGACATTCACCGAATCTACTCATACGATGAGTGTACATGACAACATCAACACGAGGCCTGCCAACCCACCAGCGCTCTTGGCTATTGAATACCCAATGGAGCGTATCCAAAACAACATAGAACCCAATGTTGACATTGTTGAAGAAGTACCTGCCTCAGATAACAATAGCATCTTAACTATCAATGGACATTCGTGCGACTGTAAACAGCGCATTGAGGAACTAGAACAATCACTAAAGGCGCTCATTGTCACTGTTTCAACCAACATTGAAGCAAACAACAAGATAAGCAGTGATTACAATGCTCTCAAGACAGAAGTCGCACTCCTGCGAGACGAAAATTTGCTGCTGAGAAATACAGTTCAAATCTTACAGAATGCGTCCTCTACAAACCAAACCGATGAAGCATGTAATTCTCAAGCAACCGCTTCATCCTTGGGAAATCTTGGGGAAGCTCAATCCCACCCAGAACAGATAATCACTATGAAAACAACCCAACGCGCAGAGGAAGATAAAAAACAACAAACACCTCAATGTGCAGACGAAGATAAACAACAACAAGCAGTCTACCCCATTGACGTCAAAATAAGCAATAGGTTTGAAGTACTTCAAGAAAAGTCACCAGAAAAATTACAGTGCTTTAACATGCTGCAAACGGGCAAGACAAGCCAACAAGATACATCGGGAGAACCACATGGAGACATAAAGACTGCTGATAATCGGAAATGGATGAAACAACGGTCGAGACGTGCTGACAACCAACATGTACAGACAGCACGACCTGACTGTACACATATTATACTAGGCGATTCCTTAATGAAAGGTTTATACAGCGACAGGATGGCCACATCAGACAAAGACATTGTTTCAATAATCCCACTGCCTGGGGCTGGTGTAGACCGGCTAACAGACAAGATTAGCAGGTTGGCTGTAAATCATAGCGTCAGAAGGGCAAGCGTACATATTGGCATCACCGACACCATGAACAACCAACAAATCACAGGGTCTCAACTGCTGGCACTCTTGAAAGGATTACGTCACACTTTTCCTAACTCATCCATTTTCTTCTCCTCCATCATATCACCGAGTTATGGACACCAGCTCCGTCTAGCTGACATAAATAACAACATGTTGCAGAAGTTCTGTTCTCAAAACAAGATACAATTCATCAACAATACAGCATCATTCACTTCACAGGCTGGTGCACCAAAAAGGAGTCTTTACAAGGATCAAATACATTTATCTACATTGGGCACCAGTTTTCTCGCCAAGAATTTAAAATATCCAGAACGGACATACCATACATCCAATACGGGATCGCGCCGGACACTTTTAGCTACTCCTGAAACTCAAGCCAGACGACATACTCCCGTCACATCAAGTACCAATAGGACAGAAGTGTGCAGACCACTCATAACCACTGCACCTGAAATCCAAGCCAGACGGGACACTACCACAACACCAAGTCCGTTAAATACGTCGTCTTTCACACAGGAGGGTAATAATTACGAAGATATGATTCCTATTCTCCCCAGAAAGGATCCGACTCTCAGCAACAACGACGTGCCAGCACAACCTCCTGTTAGCCACCAACCAGAGGCTCTAGTTGGTAGTCATTACATACCCATGAGACATCATCAGTACCCATTTAATTGTAATCCAGAATGGTTGCACCTCACACGGTATAGCCCAGCTACACTTCGTCAAGCACTTATAATGTCGCTATACCAACAACCAACACAACCTGGTATTTACTAGCAACTTAGGACAAAGCTACACCGGATCTCGGTACAAGAAAGAGCCTCTCCTTAAACGTTTATCTGCATATTTGGTTATAACTTGATCTAGTAACGTATTAGGTTATAAGTTATTACAAACATTGACTGGTTTTGACTTTATATTAATTGATAGTACTTAGCTGTATAGCTTTTATAATAATTCTAATTGTGTTTTCACGGTGAGTGAGGGGGTCTTCACTGCTCTTCCTTACGGATCTGTGTACGTATTTTTATATATTTACAGAGATATTACTGTTTCTCTGTACTTTAGAGTGTGTTTTTGTAATAAGGGACGTAAGTTGTATTCACTTTGTGTGTGTGTGTTTTGCTTTTAAACTTGTGATTACGCATTGTTGAAATGTCTAATAAGTACGAACACTGGCTCAGGAATAATGGGCTCAGAATCGGGCATGTAAACATATGCCATCTATTAGGGAAGCTGCCCGAACTATCACTTATACTTAATCAAAATTTTCACATGTTTGGCGTTAGCGAAAGTCGATTAAATGGCAACATCTCAGATGATGACATCGCTATCAGAGGTTTTAAAACCATTAGAAGAGATCCCTATCAGAAACAAGAGACGGGTATTGCAGTTTATATTTCCAACTCGCTTAACGCCCACCGAAGGCTAGACTTTGAAACCTGTGAGATTGAGTGTGTATGGATAGAGGTTAAACTTCAAAATTGCATACCGCTAGTAGTTGGCTATCTTTATCGAAACCCCAGTGCAGGAAATATCTGGTATGAAAAATTCACCACTATGATGGATGTAGTCTTTAGTAATGCTAGGGAAATAATATTGCTAGGTGACTTCAACATAGACGCTAACAAATCAAACAAAACATGGGAAAACATAATAGAGTCATATAATTTCCAACAGTTAGTCAAACAAGCCACTAGAATCACTAAATCATCTGCAACACTTATAGATCATATTTATACTACGTGTGCTGATAACATCACAGAATGTAGTGTACCTATCAATGCAATGAGCGATCACTATCCAGTATGTTGCAAGTGGTCGAAAAGGGGCACCAAAACTCCCAAACACAAACATATAAGCATAAAATATAGAAATTACAAAAATTTCAATCGAGACATCTTTTTACAAGATTTGGTCAACTCATCTCTAGATTATGTTTACCAGCTTCCTGACCCAGACGATGCTCTGGACCACTGGCTAAAGACCTTTCTAAGTATATTTGATAAACATGTTCCATTTAAGGAAGTTCGTGTTAAACATCACACAAAGCCCCCGTGGATCACACAGGAGGTAGTTGAACTTATGAGAGATCGCGACAGGGCTCACAACAATAGAGATCTAACTATGTACCGTAGTCTGAGAAACAAAGTTCAATATGTTATTCGGAAGGAAAAGAAAAACTATTTTAAGAACATAGTAATAGATAAAACCAACACTAAAGATATATGGAAAGCAATTAATACCTTGACAAACAAACACAAATCATCACAATCATTACCATCAAATCAGGTTACATGTGATCAATTCAGTAGATACTTTCAGTCCGACATAAACCAACTGAAGGCTGCAATACCAGATGCGCCTCATGACATATCTTTATTATCATCATTCTGTGAGAACAAATGCTATGGACACATTTCCTCCAACATACCGCTAATGACGACAACTGAAGTATTTACTCATCTCCGTAATCTAAAAAACAATAACTCATCAGGACTAGATGGAATTAGTAGTCGGATCCTTCGCCATGCTGCACCGGCGATCTGCGAGTCACTAACTTTTATATATAATCAATGTCTAACCAGAGGTCACTTCCCATCAGCCTTTAAAATCGCTAAAGTGTATCCTCATTTAAAAGCTGGTCCTCTAGACGATCGTCTCATGAGTAATTATAGACCAATTTCCATATTATCCTCATTATCCAAACCGCTAGAAAAGCACATCCACAAAACAACACTAGATCACTTAGTTCGCCATAAACTGATAGTTGACAGTCAGTCAGGATTTCGGCCAAAATATTCTTGCCATACGGCACTAACAAACATGATAGAAAACTGGCATCAAAATATTAACAACAATACTCTATGTGGAGCGGTGTTTATAGACTTTAGGAAAGCATTCGATATGATAGATCATACTATTCTAATTAAAAAACTAGAAACAATGAAAGTAAGTTTTAATATAGTGACATTAATAAAATCATTCTTATTAGACAGAAAGCAAGTAGTATCACACAATAAAGTTTTATCTCAAGCCATTACCATTAATATTGGAGTACCTCAGGGGTCTATTCTTGGCCCTCTATTATTTGCCATTTATATAAATGATCTTCCATTAAATCTGTCGTCGTCCTGCGATCTATTTGCTGATGACTGCACAGTATATACAAACGCTGTTGATCGTAATGTGCTAGAATTATCCTTGCAACAGGAAATAAATAGTGTAGTTAACTGGAGTCATGCAAACCGCATGCAAATTAACATTACTAAAACAAAGTCTATGTTAATAGGAACCAGGCAAAGACTTCACACTCTAAACTCGCAGAGAACTCTTCAGCTGCACATTGGCAGCACGCCTGTAGAAAGTGTCACCGAGCACAAGACACTGGGTGTTATCATAGATCAAAATCTAACTTTTAACTCACATGTTCATGCTCTAGTTAAACAAATAGCCAAAAAAGTATACCAACTTGCCAAAATTAAAAATTTCCTTGACGAAAACACAAGAAAGATATTCTATACTTCTCATATACAAACACATAATGATTACTGCTCCACAGTCTGGGATGGATGCTCCAAATCAATAACAAAACGCCTATATTCACTCCAGAAAAGGGCAGTGCGTTTAATTAATGGTGAAAAGCTTACCGACAATTCTAACCTATATAAACGTCTCCGGTTACTGCCACTCCACAAGCGCCTGCTTTTTAATAAAACCAAACTAATTCACAAAATCCTATTTCAAAATGCTCCAAGCTACCTTTGGCCATTGTTTAAATATAACGCTAGACATAGCGAACGACTAAATATACTTCATGTCCCTAAACCTAGGATAGACTTATATAAAACAAGCTTAGCATACTCTGCCGCTCAGTTGTGGAACAATCTTCCACAAGAAATCAAAGACACCACCAATCATGATACATACATTCGCAACCTGTTTGAACACTACCTTAGTACAGATTACATTCCCCCATAACAAACAACACAAAAAAGACAATAATGGTAACTTATCTCAAACGACAACTAGCCAAAAAACATTCCCTTATGTATGGCACGTTACACCCTCCTTAGGTATTTATAATGCCCATGTTAAACACTGCTTCAGTGAGTCATTTGTTATTGATTATTTTTCATGCGTTTTAATGTTCTTTTGTTGTCAAAAGTTGCTTCATAAGTGATGTTGAATGAAAGAATGTATGAGAGGAAATAGAGAAGAAGGGCAGAATGTCAGACGGGCCTGCGTGCCCAATTCTTAACCCTTTGAAAATAAAGACTTATTATTATTATTATTATTATTATTATTATTATTATTATTATTATTATTATGGGATGCACCATAGACACCCCAGTAGTGTGTATGAGTTACATCCTTGGTCTGCCGACTGTTGCTGGTAGGCTTAAGGTGATGCAGGCGAAGGCATACCTCAGAGTAGCTGCAGACACAGATCACCCGTTGCATGAGGCGCTGGACGCCGTTAAGGGTCAGCGACTGATAAGAGGGAAATCATGGATGGCTCAGGCGGAGCCTGATACGATCAGACAGGTGTGCCTCTTGGAGAACTGAAACAAGCTACATGGAGGGTCCCAAGTAACTATGTAACAATATTTCAATATTATTCTATTGCCCTGGCTGGGATAGGTTTTTGCTTGCCAACCCTCCTCCGTTCCCTGGACTCACTGTCACTCTGTCTTTCAACCTCGTGACCTAACCTCTAAGGTGTATTTCTGGCTGCCGCATAAATAACATGGCGATCGTCAGAATAACTTGAAAGTAATTTTATTAACCTAATCAAGAACAGCACAGGAAAACATCAAGGCAGATAAAACAGATAGTTCTAAACATACACAACAAGGATAACGTTCAGGCACAAAGCCTCAGGTAGCTATCTTCACAGACCCAGCTTCATACACTGTCCGATCCGTCCACATACAGCTCACCGCGTGTGCAAGAATCTCCTTCCTTCCAGGTAATTGGTTGTACGTACAACAGCCTTCTGTAGAACCAAACTTCCAAGTTTCCATGGACCACAGTCTTTAGTAATCAAATGTTCTAGGGAAGTGCCATGGAATCACTTGGCATAATGTCAGGTAGGAAATAATGTCCTGGAGAATAGTTCTCATATAATAATGGGTGTGTCTGAGTGATTGGCGGGGTCCAGCCAATAATACAAAAGGACTCAATCCAAGCGTATCGAGATGACTGGTGATGTGTCAGTACAGCTGATGGTCATTCTTTCAAGGTCAGCAGTGGCTCTATCTCGTAGAGATCATATCCTTAGAGCTGGCATGGCCCAAACCTTGCCATGGCATAGTCATAAACATACTTTCTGCGTAGAGCCCTGTCGAGACCTTCAGCTCTGTTCATACTTCCAAAAGAAGGACCCTGGAAAGGACAAACATTTGTGAGAGTCTCCAGCCTAAACTTCTGGTACAGCCTACATGGAGACTCCTAATGGTCTCAGCACATCAGTTGCCATAATAAAATATATACATAATAATACTAATCAAGAGCCCTGATTGAATTGGCCCGACTTGACAAGAGGTCCTGGATTGGCAGCGTCTTTCCTAGACTAGGCCTTCAGCTTGACGAGGTCTTGTCGTTTGACCCTAGGAACCTTTTGCATATAAGACTCACTCTCCACACTCATACCAAGCCTTTATTATTATTGGGCACATTCCTGTCCATGCTTCCCTCTCACTTGCAAACCATGCCTTTCTCACAACCAAGATCTTGTGGTGTGGTGCGCCTAGTAATCTGTGTGTTTCTCCCCGTTAACTAATAGTATATTAGTGGGGTTGTATGGCACGCAGTGTAGTTCCCCATTCCCAGCAAGAATATGAAAGAAGATACTACCTCTTCTGGCTGCTGCTCTTGTCTGAGCTGTCGCCGCAATGTACTGGCAGTGCCTCACCTAACACATAGATTCAGAGGAATGCAGGTTCTCTCAATAAGATAACGAAGTTTATTTATAATCCCCACATCATCCTATCGACTAAAAGACGAAAGAGATAGCACCATGGATAGCCTCTTCCGGCTCAAGAAGATAGATCATAGATTGGTGGACCCCATCCCCAAGGAGCCCTTCCCTCCTTCCGGCACACCGTAGCTATCTAATGTGCTTATATTTAAAAGAGAGATGCTACTAAGTAACGGTAAGCCGTAGGAAGAAAGATATCACTCGTCCATCAGCTGCCAAGAACCAGCGATATCATTTGGTAACTACTTATTCTTCAGATGTGTTCCCTTGCCATGCCAAGATAAAGACGCGTAGCCAGATTGGCTAACGGTCACCCCTTCCCAATATGGCAAGACTGCTGTTTCGCCATATCCTCTCAGTCTTTAAGACAATAGAGATTTATAAGTGCAAACTAATTACAACCTAAGATTACCTTTCTTAGGCCATCAGTATTCTGCCTTTAGAATGTCGCAATCTTTAACTTGGACTCTTGACATTCGGCCGTGGGTAACGATCAGTAGAAACGGACATGAATCCTCCAGAAGCCGCACCAGTGCACATTTGGCGCAGGGCGCTCCATCGGGTCTACCCGAAAGAACCAAACATATATTTACTCGCTCCATGTAAAGATTGTGTTATGAAGGTAACCCTAAAGAACTATCTTTCATGGAGATTGAGCGAACAAGGGAACTGATAGCTTCCGAAAGCCGTTTCCCCCTGTTTACCCAAAATAAAAGAAGGCATGAGGACATGAGCCATTGGCGTTTCACCACATAGGCCCCATCTTAAGAAAGTCGAACCCTACGAACTTTCTACTGCCAGAGGTTCTGTTCGAATGGCCCCACCCTCACATTCAACCATAGGATGTCGTGATAGGAAATCCGCTCCCACATTCTCCTTTCCGGGGATGTATTCGACCGTGAACTGATACTGTTGTAGGAGCAATGACCATCTCATTAACCTCGCGTTCAGTTTCTTAGAAGTTGCCAAAAAGGTCAGAGGTTGATGGTCGGACTGCACTTTGAACGGTACTCCATACAGATAAGGTTGAAATTTCTGTACCGCCCACACTAGAGCCAGACATTCCCGTTCGACTGTGGAGTAATTCCGTTCGGCGGGTAACAGTTTTCTACTTGCATACGCCACCGGACATAGCACCGAAGCATCATCTCGCCCTTCCTGCAACAAAGTTGCCCCAATCCCTATGTTACTCGCGTCGGTTCTTAGAACAAACGTTTTCTCCAAATTTGGGAGTTGCAGGACTGGCCTATCCACCAAAGCCTGTTTCAGCCTCCCATAAGCTTCTTCACAGCTCGGGGTCCAGATTATAAGATCTGGCGATCCTTTCTTCAGAGTCTCGGTTAACGGCGCCGCAATTTCGTTGAACTTTGGAATAAATTTCTGGTAAAACCCACACAGAGACAAGAAAGACCTAACATCTTTTTTGGATTTAGGACGGGGTGCGAGACGGACCTTTTCAATATTCTTTTCTTCCGGTACCAGTCCTCCTGGGGTAATAGTATGTCCCAGAAATTCCAAGGATTGATAGCCAATCATGCATTTGGCTGGACGGGCGGTTAACCCTTCCTCTTTTAACCTTTTGAAGATCTGTCCCAAGGACCTCAGGTGATCACTCAGATTGTCAGACGCGATGAGAATATCATCCATAAACGAGACCACAGAGGGATCCTTTAAAGGGTCTAATAACATTCTCATCATGCGAGTGAACACACTGGGCGCATTGCTCAGCCCAAATGGCATCACCTTGAATTCGTAATGCCCGCTCGGAGTACTGAAGGCGAGCTAGGGGCGAACCTAGGGTTTCACAGGGATCTGATAATAGCCCCTGCTTAGATCAATTTTTGAAAAGTACTTTGCCTTATTTAGTCTGGCAAACAGTTGATTTGTGTTCGGTAACGGTTCAACTTGGAATGTCGTACATCTGTTTAAATGCCTGTAATCAATACATAGGCGGTGCTCCCCACTGGGCTTCCTCAACAAGACAACCCCGGCATTATAAGGAGAAGTCGAAGGAGTGATGATGTCATCGTCCAGAAGCTTCTGGATTTCAGCTTCCAGGGCCTTCTCTTTCGAAAAGGGCACTGGATATATTTTTTGGCGAACAGGGTCTTGGGTAGTCAGAGTCATATCAAACTCGACTAACCCTGTTCGCCCTGGCCGATCGGTAAGAATCTGCTGATGGGACTCCAACAAACGGATGACCCGGTCGGTGTCTTCAGCCGACAGATCAGGATTAATATGTACATCCCTATAGGTTTCCCCAGAGTTTAAAGGATACTCCCTATCCGCGTCTTCGCCCGATTCAGTTTCCATCGCGACCGCCATAGTCATAAGTGGGAGAGAGGTACCATCAGATCGTTCTTCATACTTTTTGAGGAGGTTAATGTGGAAGATTTTAGATTTCCCCCTGATCCGGATGGCATAGTTGGTTCGGGACACAACCCTTTCCACCGGGAAAGGTCCCTGCCAACCAATTTCGAGTTTATTGGAACCCACTGGAAGTAACAACAGAACCCGATCCCCCACTTTAAGAGACCTATCTTTTGTCCTTCTATTGTAGTAGGCCGCGTGTCTCTTTCTGGCTGCCCTTAGATTCTGAGCTGCCAAAGCCCAACCCGTCTGGAGTTTCTTCTTTAACTCTTCGACGTATTTATATGAGGATACAACTTCTTCGGAAGTTTCTTCCTCTGTCCAACATCTCAATAGGGCTTCTAAGGGACCTTTAATAGGTCTCCCGAATAGTAGAGTGGCTGGTGGCAACCCGGTCGACCCATGGGGAACCTCCCGATAGGATAGGCGAACAAGGCGGCTGAGATATACTCATCCCATCTGTCTGGTTTCTCTTGAGCCAGCTTCCGAAGCATGGTCATCAAGGTACCATTAAACCTCTCTACTTGCCCATTAGACTGAGGGTGGTACGGGCTTGTGTGAATATGGTGAGTCTGGAAGATACGAAAGACTTCTTCCATCAGCTTACCACAGAACTGAGACCCATTGTCCGTTAGGATCTGGTTGGGAAATCCCAACCGAGTAAAGATCTCCATCAGTGCATCAGCCACTCGCTTAGAGTCGATTGTGGCCAAAGGTATCGCCTCACCCCACATGGAACAGCAATCCACCATCGTGAGAATGTACTCATTCCTCTTCCTAGTCCGAGGAAGAGGACCAACAAGATCGATGGCAACTCTCTCGAAAGGAGAGTTCATAATGGGCATGTCACCCAAGACTACCGGAGCCGTCCAGTGTTTTGGTGCCACACGCTGACACTCTGGGCACGACTTGACGTACCTACGCACGTCTCCAGTCATCCCTGGCCAGTAGTAATGGCAGGAAATGCGCTGGAGAGTTGCCCCGACACCCATATGTCCACTGGAAGAAATGGTGTGTCCCATATGAAGAAGCTGTTCCCGATAAGCCTTAGGAACTATCAGCTGTCCATGCTGGCGTTCCTCCACTCCGGCTCTCCGGTACAGTAACCGATTCTTCATATAATACTGACCCCGTCTTGGTGGGTCAGAACTTTTTGGCAACTGGTTGAAGCAAGGTTGCAAAGTAGCATCCTGGCTTTGAGCAGCTCGTAACTCCCCAGGCAAGGGATTCACGATCAAGGCCGGCGTCTGCTCATCCTCCGATTGAGATCTGGTTTGCATCGCCCCTACGTACATGGGTTCGGTTGGAATCCCTAGAAAGACGTAGCGACAACCCAAGATCATTGGGAAGATAGGATCGAGCAGAACGGCTGCCTGTATAGTGCCGGTAACATATTTTGATTTGATGTCCACCTTCGCAATTGGAAGAGACATCGCCACCGCACTCTTTGTCGCCGTTTGAATCTCAATAGATTCCCCGGTTAACTGCTCTGGGCTCACTAAGTGTGATGAAATTACAGCCTCAAACTGCAGACCTGTGTCATAGAGACACTCAACTGGTTGTCCGTTCACAAGTATCGTTTCTACTACTGGTGGTTTCTCTGAATCTTTGTTCTCAAGACCCCTCCCTTCTACCTCCTTGTTAGACCCTTCCCCGGTTTCTACAAGACAGGCAGCATAGTGAGAGTTTTTCTGTTTGCGCCGGCAATCGGCCGTATTGTGTGTGGGAGATTTGCAGTAGGCGCATCACTTTTCACTCCACTTTCTTTTAGGAGATCCAGGTGGACTCTTACCAGAGGGTTTCTTAATTGGAACTTTATCGAAAGGATCCTCCTTTTTAGTGTGGGTTGTTTTAGGGTTCTTCTTCTTTCCAGACCAAGTGTCTGGTGATCGGGGATTGGGTTGTGACAGTTCCCCAGTATCTCCATGAGCTAGCACATACCTTTCCGCTAATGTATTTACCAAGTCTAACTTCTCTGCCCCATTTTCTAGCAAGAAAGTTTGCAAGGGCTTCGGCATCATCCTTTTCATTTGGTCCACGACCACTAATTCTTCTAAACTTTCATAGTCGTTAGCAAAGCCAGCTAATGACATCCACTTCAAAAGGTAAGACTTCAGTCGAACACTGTAGGCTGCGAACATCTCCCCTGGTTCTCTCTTCGACTTTCTGAACTGCTGTCGATAATTATGAGCTGTCATCTGGAACCTTTTCAATAATGCTTTCTCCAGAGCTTCATAGTCATTCTCCATACCAGGTGGCAACCTTGAGTAGACCTCGTACGCGGTCCCCCTCAGGCCCTGCGAGAGTTTCAAGTTCCATTTCCCACGTTCCAGTCCCATAGCCAAAGCCATCGACTGGAATTTTTGAAGATACTG
Organism: Cepaea hortensis; assembly: GCA_963921405.1. Classification (NCBI taxonomy): domain Eukaryota; kingdom Metazoa; phylum Mollusca; class Gastropoda; order Stylommatophora; family Helicidae; genus Cepaea; species Cepaea hortensis. Next base: position 52,242,933 of record OY992883.1, on the reverse strand, counting down.
GTCGATCTTCTCTTTGTGTTCATCGAACGGGAGCAAAGGGAACTTCATTGCCTGGTATGGACCGCCACTAGGAGTTGTTGAGTCAGGTAGAACTGTGCCTCCCACTGCACCCTCGCTTTCCTTGGCAGTTTTAGCTCTAAGCTCCAACTCCCTCATGCGGAACTCATGGTCTCTGACGGCCTGTTCTGCTTCCCTTTTCTTAGTTTCGCTCTCAGCTTCCATTTTCTTAGCTTCGCGGTCAGCTTCTATTTTCTTAGCTTCACGCTCGATCTCAAATTTCCTAGCTTCGCGCTCAGCCTGTCTGAAGTCTCTTTCAACTTCCTGAACATATTTTTGTAACTCTACACCACCGTAGCCCATCTCTCGACCTTTAGCCTGTACTTCTGCAACATTAAATTTCGCTGATGCCATCTTAACTCAGCGGTTAAATGTATACAGTTCTATATCAAAACTTTATCGTTCAAATAACAATTGGATAGTTTATACGACCACAACACGTCATATGTCGGTCAGTCTGTGTCAGGCAGAGTACAGACAATAGCCAGGCACGGTAGGCAGAACCTATCGATAGTAGACAAGGATATCTGTCCCCTATCACTATATCAGCCAGAACTCCACCAGGATTTCAAATATCCCGGGACGTGCCCCCAGAAATTGTAACAAGCTACGTGGAGGGTCCCAAGTAACTATGTAACAATATTTCAATATTATTCTATTGCCCTGGCTGGGATAGGTTTTTGCTTGCCAACCCTCCTCCGTTCCCTGGACTCACTGTCACTCTGTCTTTCAACCTCGGGACCTAACCTCTAAGGTGTATTTCTGGCTGCCGCATAAATAACATGGCGATCGTCAGAATAACTTGAAAGTAATTTTATTAACCTAATCAAGAACAGCACAGGAAAACATCAAGGCAGATAAAACAGATAGTTCTAAACATACACAACAAGGATAACGTTCAGGCACAGAGCCTCAGGTAGCTATCTTCACAGACCCAGCTTCATACACTGTCCGATCCGTCCACATACAGCTCACCGCGTGTGCAAGAATCTCCTTCCTTCCAGGTAATTGGTTGTACGTACAACAGCCTTCTGTAGAACCAAACTTCCAAGTTTCCATGGACCACAGTCTTTAGTAATCAAATGTTCTAGGGAAGTGCCATGGAATCACTTGGCATAATGTCAGGTAGGAAATAATGTCCTGGAGAATAGTTCTCATATAATAATGGGTGTGTCTGAGTGATTGGCGGGGTCCAGCCAATAATACAAAAGGACTCAATCCAAGCGTATCGAGATGACTGGTGATGTGTCAGTACAGCTGATGGTCATTCTTTCAAGGTCAGCAGTGGCTCTATCTCGTAGAGATCATATCCTTAGAGCTGGCATGGCCCAAACCTTGCCATGGCATAGTCATAAACATACTTTCTGCGTAGAGCCCTGTCGAGACCTTCAGCTCTGTTCATACTTCCAAAAGAAGGACCCTGGAAAGGACAAACATTTGTGAGAGTCTCCAGCCTAAACTTCTGGTACAGCCTACATGGAGACTCCTAATGGTCTCAGCACATCAGTTGCCATAATAAAATATATACATAATAATACTAATCAAGAGCCCTGATTGAATTGGCCCGACTTGACAAGAGGTCCTGGATTGGCAGCGTCTTTCCTAGACTAGGCCTTCAGCTTGACGAGGTCTTGTCGTTTGACCCTAGGAACCTTTTGCATATAAGACTCACTCTCCACACTCATACCAAGCCTTTATTATTATTGGGCACATTCCTGTCCATGCTTCCCTCTCACTTGCAAACCATGCCTTTCTCACAACCAAGATCTTGTGGTGTGGTGCGCCTAGTAATCTGTGTGTTTCTCCCCGTTAACTAATAGTATATTAGTGGGGTTGTATGGCACGCAGTGTAGTTCCCCATTCCCAGCAAGAATATGAAAGAAGACACTACCTCTTCTGGCTGCTGCTCTTGTCTGAGCTGTCGCCGCAATGTACTGGCAGTGCCTCACCTAACACATAGATTCAGAGGAATGCAGGTTCTCTCAATAAGATAACGAAGTTTATTTATAACCCCACATCATCCTATCGACTAAAAGACGAAAGAGATAGCACCATGGATAGCCTCTTCCGGCTCAAGAAGATAGATCATAGATTGGTGGACCCCATCCCCAAGGAGCCCTTCCCTCCTTCCGGCACACCGTAGCTATCTAATGTGCTTATATTTAAAAGAGAGATGCTACTAAGTAACGGTAAGCCGTAGGAAGAAAGATATCACTCGTCCATCAGCTGCCAAGAACCAGCGATATCATTTGGTAACTACTTATTCTTCAGATGTGTTCCCTTGCCATGCCAAGATCAAGACGCGTAGCCAGATTGGCTAACGGTCACCCCTTCCCAATATGGCAAGACTGCTGTTTCGCCATATCCTCTCAGTCTTTAAGACAATAGAGATTTATAAGTGCAAACTAATTACAACCTAAGATTACCTTTCTTAGGCCATCAGTATTCTGCCTTTAGAATGTCGCAATCTTTAACTTGGACTCTTGACATTCGGCCGTGGATAACGATCAGTAGAAACGGACATGAATCCTCCAGAAGCCGCACCAGTGCACATTTGGCGCAGGGCGCTCCATCGGGTCTACCCGAAAGAACCAAACATATATTTACTCGCTCCATGTAAAGATTGTGTTATGAAGGTAACCCCAAAGAACTATCTTTCATGGAGATTGAGCGAACAAGAGAACTGATAGCTTCCGAAAGCCGTTTCCCCCTGTTTACCCAAAATAAAAGAAGGCATGAGGACATGAGCCATTGTCGTTTCACCACATAGGCCCCATCTTAAGAAAGTCGAACCCTACGAACTTTCTACTGCCAGAGGTTCTGTTCGAATGGCCCCACCCTCACATTCAACCATAGGATGTCGTGATAGGAAATCCGCTCCCACATTCTCCTTTCCGGGGATGTATTCGACCGTGAACTGATACGGTTGTAGGAGCAATGACCATCTCATTAACCTCGCGTTCAGTTTCTTAGAAGTTGCCAAAAAGGTCAGAGGTTGATGGTCGGACTGCACTTTGAACGGTACTCCATACAGATAAGGTTGAAATTTCTGTACCGCCCACACTAGAGCCAGACATTCCCGTTCGACTGTGGAGTAATTCCGTTCGGCGGGTAACAGTTTTCTACTTGCATACGCCACCGGACATAGCACCGAAGCATCATCTCGCCCTTCCTGCAACAAAGTTGCCCCAATCCCTATGTTACTCGCGTCGGTTCTTAGAACAAACGTTTTCTCCAAATTTGGGAGTTGCAGGACTGGCCTATCCACCAAAGCCTGTTTCAGCCTCCCATAAGCTTCTTCACAGCTCGGGGTCCAGATTATAAGATCTGGCGATCCTTTCTTCAGAGTCTCGGTTAACGGCGCCGCAATTTCGCTGAACTTTGGAATAAATTTCTGGTAAAACCCACACAGAGACAAGAAAGACCTAACATCTTTTTCGCATAGCTCGCTCAGATGATGTGATTATCTACACAGATGGTTCGGTGTCAAGAGGTAAGAGAAGTGGCTGGGGGTTTCTTAGCAAAAGCTAATGGTCGACGTTTGGTGCAGGAGAGCCTGGCATATGATACCATAACATCTAGCTTAAGAATGGAGGTGGAGGCGGTCAGTGTAGCTTTCTGCTGGATGGAGAATACGATACACACACATCGTGATTGTAACTGACTCAGAAAGCATGCCGAGGAAGGTGAGGACAGGCAAGCTTCGGGCAGAGTGGCTTGCTTCGCTTCGGAGGCCACGGGTGGCAAGCATCGCCTGGATCTTTTCTCTGGGTCATGCTGATTTGCTGGGGAATGAACAAGCGGTCAGACTGGTGGCTCTGCAAAACATGGTGGAGTATTGATGCATGACAAGTCAGAAGTGGTTGCGGCCTTGTGGGAGCACGTGTACACCTCGGAGGAGCAAATGAATCACCATGGTCTGGCAAGAATGAGACAGCGAGGAGTGACGAGGGGATCTGGCCGGAAAAGGCGAGACAGACATATAATCAGATTGCTACTGGTACTATTGGTGTTGGAACTCTTCAGCCGCATGCGCTTTCAACAACACATTTGAGTACAACCTTCGGAGCCCGAGTCAGACGGCTTGACTACTTCACCACGGAGACTCCCGAGAGGGGTGCAATGTGTAATATTAGTAAAGATAGAGAATTTACAGAGGCATGGGGTAAATAAAGTGTAAATTGACAGGAAAGTAGAAGGAATATATTTCTTACCTTATTTTTCATTTCCTTCTTGTTTCTTCAGCTGCTAATGTATACACAAGTATTCATGTTACTAGGATGCATTGAGCTTTTTATATTGAGTTCGTGAAAGCTTCTAAATAGCTGTGCGTTAATGTGCGTATGAGTGACCAGGAATGATACCGCAATTTAGTTATCATGTGTCCAATTTTAAGGATCTGTTCAACTATCTATGTAGATTGTTCACACATACACATGGATGACAGACCCGCTTTGAGTCTTCGTGAAAGATTGTCTACTCTGCTGTTTACCGTTCAGAGACGGAGCATGATTACCTGTTTTGCACTATGAAAATAGTTGTCAGTGTCTCTGTAGTGGCTTTCTTCTTAACGACCAAGATGTTGGTCCTCTTGTCATTGAAGTTTATAGATTGATTCGTATGCACGTGTGTTGTCCCCTAATTTGACAACGTGTTTGCTCTCACGTTTCTTGTTATGCCACAATATGTCAGTTTCCACCGCAATATTACTCTTCTGTTGGTATTCAATGCTTTTAGTATGTGAGTGTTTGTTTTTTTCAATACCAGTTGTTTGTCACCGCTGAGGACTTGAAATTCATCACTGTGGAATACAAACTGTTGCCATTGACATTGTGCTGATGCTGTAATGTTTAGGGCCTGTAATTCGTCTGAATAGGTGGAGCAAAATATCCCAGTAAGTGTGAATGTGGATTAAGGTCTGCTATCTGCTCAGACCTTAATCTGTGTCGGATGATTCCAGTAGGTTGATTACTGATGTCGGTTGCATAAAATTCAATCCATCCTTTCTCCAATGGTCCTCTTCCTCTGTCAACACATGGTCCTCACATTTTTTTTCCAGTAACTTTTATCAGTATTTAATAGCGCGGACTGGGTTATTATCTTGACATCAGACAATTTGAATGTAGTATTGGCAGCTGCCACTTGTCCTTTAATTTTAGCCCACACAAGTTCTATAGGGTTTAAATGAGAATGATACAGCGGAAGTCTCAAGCACCTATGGCCATGCTCTTCTATCAACTTGTCGATCTGATATTTCTTGCTTTCTTTTTTGCGCCTGTTTTACAAGGGACAACAACTGTAGCTTGAAATATGTTTCTGGAAATGGTATATTTTCCCTTCGGAGCCATATCTTTATTGCTTCCTTTGTGCTCGATGTCTTCTTGGGCAACAACATTGTGATATGATGCATTGTCCATGATTAGATAAAGACGGTCTATCAAGGGATAGAAGTACTGTATTCTCGAGCCAATCTCTAAATACATTACCATTCATCTCATTATGATAATCCCTATTTTCTGTATGCTTTGATACGAACACGAGTCCAGCATTATGTAGTAAGTCATTATGAGTACTACCATCATAGGCTATGACCAAACGCTGTCCTTTACTACTGTGCACATAACGCTTTATCTTTCCATCCACTGATTGCCATTCCTTTTCACTTGTGTGGTGCGCATTAATCCACGTCTCATCCAAATACACTATGTCATAATTTTCTTTGCGCATTTCACTTATATGCCTAGGAAGAGAGGAAGAGGAAGGCCAAAGAGAAGGTGGGTGCAGGATCTGGCTGATGATCTCCAGATGGGTGTATCAGACGAGGGACATCTTGCTTGTGACAGAGAGGTTTTCCGGAAGGTTGTTATGGCAGCGAGGTTCTGCAAAGGACATGCTACTGAATGAATGAATTAATGAATGAATGAATGAATGAATGAATTTCCCTTATTTCACGTAGGTATCTGCTTCTCATGGTTCCTAAATGCGGTTGCTCGCAAAGGATATTTCTACCTCCCTTGTACTTTCTAAAAGAGAAGCCTAATTTCCTTATAATTTTCCAGAAAGTTGTTTTGGATAGCTTTATGTTATTGTTCTTTCTCAACCAAACCCTAAGTTTTCTTACAGTCACTGTTTCTTTGGCATCCAGCATTTTTATAATAACTCGCCTTATGACATCCTTGTCAAAGCTGTCTACAATTGCCTTTCTACCTACCGTTTGCTTATCGCGTGGTGGTTTCATTCCAGGTTCTTGCACCCATCGACGAAATGACCGTTTATTCAAACCCAATGCATGCGCTGTTCTTTTTTCGGGATTTGTAACAGTATGAAACAGTTTCCTGCGATCAGCTTCTAAAAAAAATATATGTGTACAACTTCATAGCGATGCTTTGAAGTGTACAAAATTTCACATTCAATCCCATTGAACAATATTCGCACATTCAAATATTAGCTATTAATATTATATTAATGGTAAGATTTATTTATATATTTATTTATATAATCACGTTTCATGAAAGAACCCACATTGACGACACCTCTGAACAATCCCATTTAACTGCGCGCAGTTTGTGCCAAAACGGAAACCACGAGACAATTTTTTTAAAAGCGCGTATGTGTCTTGGTAAAGGTGTAATACTTTTAAAATTATGGACTTAATCTCTGACCCGTAAATTGTATACCGCATATAAACAAACATTGAAATCTGCTGTACAATCTCCAGAATAAAATGTTTTTTGTTGGGTGGACATAATGATAAGGTTATATGCTAAATCTCATAATTTTCCTTCAGTTGGTTACTGAGATATGGAATTTTATATTGGGCAGAAAAAAGTAAACAGACTATAGTCAATGTTACGTTCAGTAATTGTTCATTCTTGTGTGAAGAAATGCAATCTAAAGACTTAATGTCATGGCAGGGCAGACCAGACCCTGAGCCTTGGTTGCCAACTGGTCTAGGATCGAAGCTCCGACAGGCAGGCAGTTATAGCATTACTTTGCTGATTCGGCACCTTCTGCCGCTTGTCTTGTTCCAGACATATTGGTGTTACCTTTCCTCTGGAGTAAACTAGACAGGCCGAGAGAGGGGTAAATGCTCCAAGGGGGCAAAACATGGTCTCTAATTTCAGCCCAGGCTTTGTATTATGGAGAGATATAATAATTCCTATTTTACAAACCATCGTGTCTCAAGACGGCAAGGTGCCAGTCAGTCAGTCAGTCAGTCAATTTTTCATTGCTGTTTGAAAGGTCAACACTCATACTATTAAAATCAGCGCTAAACGATCTGCTGATTTCGAAACTGCTTTCACTTTTCACCAACCCCTGTGCCACAGAGGCCAACTATCATGACCAGGTTACATGCTAATATGCCTCTTCGCATATCTGAACTTCCGGTACCGGTTTTGAACCTTACCCTGGTTTCTGAGATTGAAGAGCTGAAGGAGATAAATCACTCACCATCTTGCCTCTATATTTACGTGTCACTCCTTTTGTTTATGGCCCCAAGGCTGCAAATATCCCATCGTATAACCTTTCTCTCGTCTCACCTTGTTGATTGTTTTGATTTTCTCACAATTTTCGTCTCTACCTCCTTTCTGATCTTTCGTTCTCTTCTTTTCTCGCACGCCATCTCTGTTGCTTTCTCCCGTCTCCCATCTCCCGTTCTCTCTACTCTCTCGTCTCTCATCTCCCGTTCTCGCTACACTCTCGTCTCTCATCTCCCGTTCTCTCCACTCTCTCGTCTCTCATCTCCCGTTCTCTCTATTCTCTCGTCTCTCATCTCCCGTTCTCTCTACTCTCTCTTTTCTCATCGCCCGTTCTCTCTATTTTCTCGTCTCTCATTTCCCGTTCTCTCTACTCTCTCGTTTCTCATCTCCCGTTCTCTCTACTCTGTCGTTGCTCATCTTCCGTTCTATCTACTCTCTCGTTTCTCATCTTCCGTTCTCGCTACTCTTTCGTCTCTCATCTCCCGCTTTGTCTACTCTCTCGTCTCTCATCTCTCGTTCTCTGTGCTCCTGTGTTTCTCATCTCAATTTCTCTCTACTTTCTTATCTCTCGTTCTCTCTTTACTCTCGTTTCTCATCTCTTATTACCTGTATTACTTCTCATTCGTTACTCTTTTGTCTCTTATCTTTAAATGTTCTCCATTCGCAGCTCTCGTTCACTTTCCTCCTTTTCGTCTCTTCTCTCTAGTTGTCTTTCCACTATCTTTTTATGCTCATGTCTAACTTACTTTGTTCTCTCTCCGATCTTTTAAATCGAGTTGCTTCTCTTATCGCCTCCTAACTTTTCTCTCTCATCTCTTTTCCTAATCTCTCTCTCTCTCTCTCTCTCTCTCTCTCTCTCTCTCTCTCTCTCTCTCTCTCTCTCTCTCTCTCTCTCTCTCTCTTCTTTATCATCTGTTCGTTCTGATTCTCATTCTTGTCTGAATTGGTCGTTTTCTCTACTCTCTCAAGATTCTCTCATCCCATTTATCATCTCTTTTGGTTTCTTCCTCTCACGTCCTGCATATCTTGTGCTTTCTCTTTTTTTTGGTCGCTCATCTGTCGTTTTCTCTCCGCACTCACCTCTCATTATGTCTTCTCTATCATCTCTCATCTCTCGTTCTTCTTCCGCTTTCATCGCTAATTATGTCTCATCTCTCATTGTCTCTCCGCTCTCATCTCTCTTTATGTCTTCTCTATTGTCTCTCATCTCTCGTTCTCTCTTCGCTCTCACCTGTCATTATGTCTTCTCAGTCGTCTCTCGTCTCTCGTTCTCCCTCCGCTTTCATCTCTCAGCATGTCTTCTTTATCGTCTCATCTCTCATTATCTATCCGCTCGCATTTCTCTCTCTCTCTCTCTCTCTCTCTCTCTCTCTCTCTCTCTCTCTCTCTCTCTCTCTATGTCTTCTCCATCGTCTCTTATCTCTCTCTCGTACTGTCTTCGCTCTCATCTCTCATTATGTGTTCTCTATCGTCTCTCATCTCTCATTCTCTCTTCGCTCTCATCTCTCATTTCATTATATCTTCTATACTATGTCTCATCTCTAATTCGTTATCCTCGTTCGATTTCATCTCCGTTCTCTCTACAGCCCTTTCTCATCTCTCGTCTCTAGGTTCACGCTTCTCCTCTCATCTAGCGATCATTTTTCTCTCTCATCTATCTCTCATCTATCTCTCATCTATGCTATATCTTGTCTTTCACGTTTCCCCTCTTGTTTCTCTTATTTCACTCTAATCTGTCATCTCAGTAGTATATTGAGGCGTCCAGACACACATTATGCAACCAGAATCTGGCGGCTGATGGCGGCTGATGGTCTTATGAAGGAAAATATGGGGAAAATTGTCGACTCGGTAAAAAATTTTTTGGCGTGTGGGAACGGTTTTTTGACGGGTGTGAAAGTAATTAAGGTAAAAGTATTCGGTGGGAATAGAAAGCGAGGTTGTGAGTACGGATGAGTGGTAGTACTGGAAATAGAAAGAGAGGGTGTGAGTACGGCTGAGGGAGGGGGGGGGAAGTTATTTTGGTTTGAAAGGAGTATATGAATGTGTTAGTATGCGTGGTGTAGTGATGTATAAACGGCCAAGGGTGTGATGGGTCGTGGTTTCTACTCATGGGTTGTATATATGGTGGTGGCGTAGACATAATGTATTAGTATGCGTGGTGAGTAATGTATAAACTGCCAAGGGTGTGATGGGTCGTGGTTTCTACTCATGGGTTGGATATATGGTGGTTACGTATATGAATGTGTTAGTATGCGTGGTGAGTAATGTATAAACTGCCAAGGGTGTGATGGGTCGTGGTTATACTTGACGAAGTAAGAGGTGTAGCTGGTTACTGAACAAAAGAGGTGTAGTTGGTTACTGAACAAAAGAGGGTTGTAGGAGTCTGACACAGTAAAACACGGAGACAAAAGTAAAAACAAACAAAAAAGTAATATTTTCAAGTGATTTTTATTGGTATACAACATCAAACTACAGGTAAAAAAGGTTTACGACCCATACATTAAAAAGGGATTACTACCCTAAAGGGGATCAGCGGATTATTGTAGAAAGATGAGTGGTCCTGTAGAGGTCTGTCGTGCCTGTGGTTAGTAATAATAGAAGGTGAATGGAAACGAATAGTACAATCACCTATGAATTAATCGATGGTAATTATTACTAGCGGGGGAATGGGTTCAACAATGAAACAATCTGGGTCGTGGTGTAATACGAATGCATTATCCCGTCGTAGGGATAAAAGAGGCCGCCGGGGTGGTGCTATAGGTGGTAGTAACTGCAAGGGTGGGTTCTTCACCGAAAAGCTTATAAAGAAGGATATGGTGATAAGGGGTATTAGGGGTCGATATAGCGATGTTTATAATAAGAGGATATAATCTGAAAAAAGAGCCTGGGCTTAGTAATATAGTGAGGGGGGTCGTAGAGGGGTTGATGTCCGGTGTAATGGTGATGTCGATCGGGCCCGCAGATCACCCGGTGTCAATACGGTTCCAGGTGCTTGAACTGTTCCTCTAGGCGATATATCAGCGTCTACACGAGTCTCCTTGTCTATAACAAATACATAAACACAAACACAACGACAACCATACAGCAGACATCAACCATACAATCAGGGCCATTTTAGATTCAGACACACAAGTATAACGAATCTAAAATACAACCGCGCACACAACGAAACAGACACGAGTGCAGCCATACACAGAATCAAATAGACAGATACACAATCGCGCACACACTCACATACACAAACTCACACAAACTAACGTGTTAGAACAAGCACTCGGGTTCATACCAACTTTTAATGAGAAAAACACCCAAACGTATACGGCCACTACTAATACAAACCTCGCTGATGCCAAAGTAGATGGGTGTAGTATAACGCTGGGAAAACTAATCAGTCTTCTTCATGTCGTGCGAAGTCGAGATTCTACCAACAGATAGTTGGCTACAAGACTATGATAATGAGAATAACAGGCAGAGACTCATACAGACAGAGAGAGTACGGGTGGTAGCAGTACAACCGTGGTATGAATGTGAGGCGTCTGCGGCAAACACGCGATGGTACTAATAACCCCTTGCTATCAAAGAGAGAGAGAGAGAGAGAGAGAGAGAGAGAGAGAGAGAGAGAGAGAGAGAGAGAGAGAGAGAAGAAAAAACTAGACAATCGAACAAAAACATAATAAAATAGAGAAACAAATAATAACATTTTCAAATGGCTTTTATTGGTATACAACAATTAAAACTGGGTTTTGTTTTATGTTCCAAAGGGAGCAGAGGGGGACTTGCTTATTGTAGAAAGGTGTCTTGACTGTCGGTAGATTGATATAGATGTAGTGTCGTTGTTCCTGTGTCTTGAGAAACTGTCACCGCTTTCAAACTGTTGTCTAGTTGTCTGGGCATATCAACAGGTTTTGGCATGAATAACCACTTGGGTGTAAAAATCTTGATCGTTGTAGACACAAAAATACGAGTGGTCGTCTCATTTTATAACGACGAATTTATCTAGTTTTAAACAGTTCTGGACTTGTCTTTTTTAACTACGGAGTAACCAATCGAAACACGAGACGATCGTTCACGTGTTGTCTGTGTCCAAAGCGTTGCAGGATACGTGACATGCTCGAACCGCGACATTTCATTAATAAGAAATACAACGCATACAGACCACAAGTACTGTTATTAATGTCTTGTAGCATACGGGTATTGTACACGGGTGATCTGTCCGAGTTTCATTGTATAAAATGGATAATGTCGGCGTGTAACGGTGGCAAGCCAAACGAATCGAAATATTCCAACTGACCTAGACCATTAAAATATAGGGCGATCCAATGTGAACCAGAGTAAGCACTGGTGTCAGTATTGACGATCAAAGCAGCTGGCTATGTTCTATCAATGTGTCTAGGCAAATGATCTCTAGCGCATACGTTGACTAGTGGAAGGCGACGAACAAACAGATCAGACATGAGTAATTGTCTTAGTTGTTGGGTATCCATTATGCTATGCAATCTGTTAGCACTTGTCTCGTCTTGGAAACTTCTAGGACCGAATCGAGTTCGGCGTATACGATGACTTGTAGAGGTACAGTCGTTATAACGTCAAACTTTAGTTCTACTGACAATGGGCCAGATTTCGCCATTTCAAACTGTTCTCCATCTAATATACTGGGAGTCAGATCAAAACTATAGAGACAATTCCCTTGACTATAACTTTCATAATTTATACCATTCACGACATCCTTACCGGTCAGACCAAGGGCCAAGTTGGTACTATGGAAAGCTCGCATGTACTGACCTGTGGTATAATTCATGGTTAAGGGTTTGCCTGTAACACTACGCCCATCTACCATCAGACTCAAATAATTTAACTGATAATGATTGAATATGAAGGGGTTCGTATTCAGCTCGCCATTGAAGCAGGAAGCATTCACTAATCCGATCACCACCCGGGTCGGTGTCTGGCTGAGGAAAAGGTTATCTTGTGTGTGGGAAAACATACCTTTAGGGATAGAAAAGGTCTTTACCACGACCCTTTTAAAAGGATACCTGGCATTGGCTCTCAATAAGGCTTTTTCATGGGCCAGAGAGATAGCTGGATTTAACTTAGCTTTCCTCACCAAGAGGGCGGCATAAGTAATGACACTTTTGTACCCACCATTTACATCCGTGGCAATCAAATTAAAGGCGGACTTTGATGGGGTTAGTTTGATTTTAATATCGACACCATTCAACATGTACCGGTCCTGATTGGAAATGTCGGAATGTAGGCGCCCATCATATCCAGAGGCACACTATAGCTGGCTAATGATCTTCTTTTGGCTAGACCTGTATTGTGCTCACCCTTTGTGTCTGCCATGTGCAAAGAAGTATCTTGATAGTATAGAGCTGACGTCAGATGACTCTTTTTGGCCTCTTCACCATAATTCAGAAGAGCTTCCAAGTAGGCCCGGTACGGATACGAATTTTCACTCGGTGAAATAAGAGTGTCGTTCAGGGACACATCTACTTGAGAAAACAAACTATGCAAATAATAATTTATAGGACCGACTTAGGCTGTGTTTGGTAGGTCGTCGCCATTGGGCAGTGTAACTTTGGCTCTCACGTGTAGAAAAGTATTAAACAAATCAATGTAATCTTCACCGGCACCAGAAATGGTGAATTCGATGGGTGCCCCATAAGCTAAAGTGGCCAATGGATGAATCTCCACAAACTGTCCCTCTTCCACGGCTGTCTGGGTGGGAGGTACACTAAACAGATCCAGACCAGAATGCAGACACTCACACGACTTGGGATGAATTAACGCCATTATGAGAAAATATCCGAATGTCCCGCTTGGTGGTGATGTGTCTTATGACTCGACGACTTTCTGACTGTTGGTTTTATTCTTTTACTGGGCTGACCTGGCGGGGCGGCTCGTTTTCGTTTCCTAACACCACTACCTGATTGGCTGATGTGTTGAGCTGCGCCTTGGAGTAGTCGTTGACCAGCATCTCTGGCGTGTTCTTTGAAGGACTCACCAACATTTCTACCAGCTAAGGCATCTTGAGCCACTTGCAAACCCGTCCCTAGTCCTTCTCTCAATAGGGCTTTGCCACCAGTCTTCAACCAAGGAAGAATTGTGCGACCAAGACCACTAAAGAAACTACCAATTCCATGACCTCGCTGACTTCGACCACCTACAAAAACAGGGAGACCACTTCCAGCTTGATTGCAGAAATAGTCCTCGTATAGTTTGCGGTTGCGTTGGATTGGCACGTGCCTAACCATGGTTACCCCAGATCAAACCGTTTGGTTGTTCGAAAATGTAACGTCACTACTGAAGTTCCACCTGTAAATGGGATAGGTTTCCCCTGCTCGTCGGTTATAAGAAGTTCAACCGCGTCAAATGAAAATCGACTGAGGGGTACGTAATGTGGCTTGTCATACATCCTAAATACCGAGGTGGTAGATCTGTCTAGAACAGGTAGTGTCCTCAGTAATGGTACCATCACATCACCAACCACCCGCGAGGTGACAATATCGGAATAGACAAAGACATTTTTTGTGCCCTGGTCTAAATCCACTTCACCCACACCAGACAGACTGGGTTCAGTCTCGGTGACATGTGTCGCGGGAAACTGTAATATTTCTGCCAACTTGTCACTAAGTCTAACTTCAGCCCCCTGTTCATATAACTGGAAACGAGCCTTATTCGAAATATCGTTATAAGAGAACATCATTCGGTTATGTTCTTGTTAATCATCATCGAGACGCAGCCATTGCAGTTCATTGATAAATCTCTCAGCTTCGAAAAGCAATCTATTTAATTCTCCAATGAATTTTTCTGTTGATTTGTATAGACCAGGCGTCAGCGTAATCGTCATCGGTGGTTCGTCTAGGTCTGGAGGTGGAAAGTACTTTATCCACACCTCATCTTTCAAAATATTAAAATAGGTGTTGGGAAACTGAATATCAACCAAACCAACTTCGTACTGGGAGGTGAGCTCAATAGTTTGTGGTAGTTTGACAAAGAAATGTCCGGCGTTATTTTGGGGGTATATTTGTAATGACGCATTACTCGTCAGTGTCACGTAGAAACTCATATTAGTCTATTCGAGGTCTGAGTGCTTCCTGATTCGAAAATGTAAAGTTAGTACTGAAGTCCCATCGTTGAATGAGAGTGTTTTACTCGTATCGTCAGTTAAAAGTATTTCCACCGTGTCGAAGGAGAATCGACTTAATGGTACATAATGTGGCTTATCATAAAGACGACACACTGAAGGTGACAGTCGGTCCAATATAGGAACAGTCCTTAGTAAAGGAACCATGACGTCTCCAACTGGTCTCGCGGCTACGAGATCGGAATAGACGTAGATATTTTTAACTTCGTTATCCATCTCTAATTCTGTATTACCGTATAATAAGACATTATCATCTGATAGAGTCGAGCTGGGAAAACCTAATATATTCTTCAATCTGTCACTAACTTTAGCCTGGGCGCCTTTTTCAAATATTTTCATCGCGACTTTTTACCAAGGTGTACCTAGCACGAATTTGATGTTTACTTTCTCGTCTAGTTGGGTTTCTACACACAACTTATTCAATTCCTCGATGAAAGTTTCCGGGCTGCTGAACGGACCCGGTGGACATACAAGGGTTATAGGTTCCATACCACTACCTTTAGGTGGAAAGTATTGGAACCAAATTTCACCAGGCAAACCATTAAAATACGAATTGGGGAACTGAATCTCGACCAGGGCCACTTCGTATTGGGTCTTTACATCAATGGTCTGCGGCAATTTGACAAAAAAGTGACCGGGTTGGTTGTTGGGAAATACCTGTGGTCCAGAATTACTCGGTAAAGTTACGTGGAAACTCATCGTTTTTCTAATTTAGGATTAGGTAGCATATACCCCAAACAACTACTCATTAGAGCTACCCACAACTTGCCGTCTGGTGTGTCTGCGCTGCCTTGAGTCAGATTGAACAAAGACACGGCAATTACGGCATATATAACCACCATTTGACACAGAAATACAATCTCTGGCCTCGGTACACGTTGTCCAAAGAATGACCAGATCGATGTTCTTTCCCCCTCTGTCGGTTGTGGGCGCACCCCCATAGTTTTCACCCTATCTTCAGTCACACCACTAGTCTCCATAACTAGCTAGTTGCGTGTCAGCTATCCAACTATTGAATGAATGGGGATAACCAAACCACTTCACTAAATACTCTTTCCCACCACCTCTCCTGGGTCTTTCTTGTAAGATTGTTTCGATACGATACACTTGCTTGTCTCCAACTAGTTGTATTTCTTCTCTGTAGAACGAACCCTGTAGTTCCTGTCCCGAATCGTCTTTTACCACATAGGTCACTGGACTGGTCTGGTTTATGCGACTGACGGTAAACAATTCTTCTGTCCACGAGGGCATATACCCTTTTTTAAAAGGTTGTTTGGGTTGAGCCAGTCTGACTCGATCCCCAGGTGTAAAATGCACTTTTTTCGATACGTATTTCGGCTTATATAAGTTATTCCACACCTCTTCTTGATTACTATAGTTGACTTGCACAGGGGCCATGCGAATACTTCTGTAATACGAACCAATGTAGTTCTGGATCAATTTATCTATCACGTCGACGTAGCGCAGTGTATTGGTCTTGGTGAAATAACGCCACATTTTTTCTTTCAGGGTTCGATTGAATCTTTCCACTATCGCTGCCTTCACATCTTCATTCTCGGTGGTAAAGAAGTGCACACCTCGATCTTTCAGAAATTTTAAGAAGGTCCGATTAACGAATTCCGAACCTTTATCGCTCTGAAAATTTATCGGTTGGCTATCACCAAAGATTTTACTCATAGCCACCACCAGAGCTTTCCCTGTTTTCTTCTGGATCGGGATAGCCCAAGCATATTTACTAAACACATCAATACAAGTCACTAGGTACGACATCCCATCATTGTATCTTTGTAATAGTCGCATATCTATCAAGTCGGCTTGAAATTGGTGATTTATACCACCGGTTATGGTCTGACGTCTCTGGAAGCGGCGACGGATCGGTTTATGTAACGTGTAGGTATCCTGATGACGTAACCATTTATCTATTTTCTTCAGGTTAGTATTTCTTTTTAAGGCGGCGGCTCCACCATAGGCCCCCGGCTCCTTAGGGTCATAGTAATATTTTCTTAATTGGGCGGCCATTTTTGCCACTTGGGGGTAGGTATCCTAGTCTTCTTCTTGCCTCGCCTGAGTTTGTAAGGCGGTGTGGTCTCGACATTTTTGGGCTCGACTACTTGAGCCGGTTGAATAGGTGTTGGTTGAAGAGGTGTTGGTTGAAGAGGTGTCTCGGCTACTGCTGTCGGTACACTGGTGACTTCAGGTTTTTGTTCCTTGATATCTACTAGTCCCAGAGGCTTGTGTCTGTACTGTTCGAGTCGATTCAGATACCTCTGTAGTGTTTGCTGATAGGCTCTGGCCTTGTCACGAGGTGGTAGATCTTCTGTTTCCAGGACTTGTTGCATCTGACGATCCAAATCCTGTAGACTATCATTTAGTGTGTCGGGTGGTACATAGGGTTTTTCTAGCAACCGGGGATCGATCAAGATCATATTCTTGGCCATTACAAACCCACCACGCTTTTCAACACATTTAGTATGGGGCCTAGTAAGGCGCCTATGAAACCACCTTGTTGTAGAATCTCTTTCCTTTTCTTGAGTGATAATTTCTTATGAGTGAGTGCTCTCAGACTGTCTTTGTGTCGTTGCAGACGCTTCTTCTGAGCTGGTGTCAGGGGAACATTACCTTTTAAAACGTTGTGACAGCATTCACAAATTGATTGGACGAGATCCGGGGTAGCTGATTTCATTACTGCCTTCACAGTGGCTGGGTTGGTCTGACCCAAGAACCGTAACATACCCTCATTACGTTTAAGTCGGTTAGACATGTTATTTGGGGACGTAGACGACTTGATGCTGGTCGGGAAATATATGACTTCGTAAGCGGAGCTGATCCGGTCTTTCCTGTCGCAGGTCAAATAACAAATACCCGTGTGGAGCCGATGTCGCGTCTTTAAAACTCTCTTGGACATATGACACACGGCCTGGATACATCTGTTTGGCCAGATTGGTAATCTGAGACCCATCTCGAGGATTCTTAAATACCACTAGGTAGTGCGAACTCAGACTGATAGTTCTTTGTTCTTTATTCTTACCAAATAGGTTCTGTTCTATATACATAACACTGAGGTTGCGATGATGACTGCCTTTAGTAAATAATTTAGTCACTCTGTCATCTGTCTCAGACATTAGATCATCTATGACTACTAACCGACGTCTATTCCCTGTCCATTTTTCCATATCCGGCAGACCTTCATTAAATTGAACACCTTTCATACTTTCATAGATGGGTTGCCATTCCCCATAACACCATATAATTTCCTCTGGAAGGGGTCTACCATGGCTGGTAGATGGGCCAAGAACTGTTGGACAAAGACGGTTTACCACTCCCTGTTGGGCCCGCAATCAAGGCCGTAAAAGGATGTTTCCACCTAGGATCCATGATTATTAATAACCACCTATCTAGTCGCATTGGTGTTTATAAACGTATCGGGTGATATTATTAGACCATTTGACCACCAACTGCACGCCAGTGGGTCTCTGGTAGCTATTGGTATAATAATGATGGAACCAATGGTCGAGTTGACACAAGTTCACACTGAGGTGGTGAGTATGGCGTTGACTATTATTAGTTCCTACAAGCCCACAAAGACCAATAACTCGAGGTTGTGTCGCTTAGTACGTCAGATAGCCAACCAACATGATGTGTTATTTACGAGACTAGAAGTCTGTATCAAGCCCGAACACGTTTTCCCGGTCTTTGTTTCAATCGCTGACGAAGTCTTTGCCGATAACGTCATCAATTACGGGAGAATAATGATGGTTTTTACACTTGGTATGCGTCTGGGTAAGCATCTGGTTAATAATTCTTACAATACAGACGTGAGTGTCCAGGACCTAGAGGAAAGCTTCGCTACATCTGTAGGCACGTATATGACTGATAAACTACATCGTTGGATACTGGGAGGTGGATGGCGTAATTTCTATACTTGGTTGCAACCATCAGTTGAATAAATACATAATACATTTCAGTATGTGTCTTTGTTTCATTGTCTGTCAGTGTTGATGTCTCTCGGGACAAGAAGTAAAAACAAAACTACTAAAGAAAATCAACAAAAATCTTGGTTTCAATATTTGTTCACCAAAATATGTGTGTTATTCATGAAAATAGTTTAGTGATATAAGAAAACACCAATGACATACATGATTAGTGACAAAAATATAAAACAATGTAGTGGGGGGGGGGATGACCTAGACATCAAACTATCGGGAACTCGGGCATATGAAAGAGGTAAAAACATATGCCAGCTACTGTCTCTAGTGTATATTTGGTGTCTGCACGTTATTGGATGGCATAGGAATGAATGTCATGTTCGTGTACTGTTGTAAGGAAGGCATCAAAGTCGTATCTGTTATTTATTAGCGCTGGAAATTCTAAAACAGAAGAATTATTAAATGAGGCATGATAGAATCTAAGATCTTGTGTTCCTCTATCTCGTAACACTAAATGAAAGCTAAAGTTGATCTTAAAGCGACTAATTTGAGCGTTGAAAATCTTATACAACGTATCTGTCCAGTTGATAGGCTTTTGTATCTCCGGGCTAATAAAGAAGGTGTATGTCGATAACCACTTGTTAATCTTGTGATGTGTCCTGATAGCTTCCCAATTTTCTCTATATATTTGTTGAATATCGGGTGGAAGGATGTGTAGTGTCTCTGGTTCCCCGGCTGCTAAGATGGCCGCTTCGTCTTCTACCACTTGTTCAAGAATATTCTCGTCTGGTTGTATCTGACTGTTAGTTATATTGGTTTCAGTTGTTGGTGTCGTCGAGGTTGTTGGTGGTGTTGTCTCTGATGGTGAAGAGGTAGTTGTCTCTGGTTCTGATGTATCCATAGGCCGGTGATGACGTATTCGTATGTGTTTTTGTAGATTGTCTTTTCTCTTGAAACGTTGTCCACAGATATGACATAAGTGTGGCTGATCTTTCGTATCGTGAATGGTACGAATGTGGCGATTAAGATTATTCGCATCACGGAAGTCTTTGTCGCATACTGAACACGTGAAAGTAGATCTGGTGGCCATATTGATAAACTGCTCACACCAGCCTGAAGCACCTCTGTAGCAAAGTCACTACGTGAAAAATATCTGGTTACTACACGAACACTGCTCACACCGGCCTGATTTAAAATATAACTCTGTAGCTACCCAAGTCAGCCCGTGAACTGGTACTGAGCTCACAAGAGACGCCGTCTATTTTATACACTGGTTCTGCACATGACGTAGCTGACGTGGCAGTTAGACAAGCTATTCTCACGCCGCCTCTTCCCTACACACCGATGACTCATACTTAATGACTTTTGCATATGGCGTTGATGACGTAGGGGCTGTCTCGGACATCCGCGTTCTTTACCAAAAATTTATGGTTTGTGATATTCTTGTAGGGACACAATTTGTTTATGGGTGAGTGTATCTGTAGTGGTTGTGGTACCAGTAGTAATGGTTTGTGTGGCCCTCTTTGTGTATGGGTGAGTGTGTCTGTGTGTACTTGTGTATATCTGTTGATAGTGACAGTAGTAATGGTATGGGTTGTCTGTACTTCTGTGTCTGTATTTGTCTTTGAGTGTTCTTGTTTGTAGGTGTGTATTTGTGTAATTGATTATGGGTGTGTACTTGTGTATAGTTGTGATGACAGTAGTAATAGTATGGATTGTCTGTACTTCTGTGTCTGTATGTACAAGTGTGTCTGTGTCTTTGAGTGTTTTTGTTTGTAGGTGTGTATTTGTGTAATTGATTATGGGTGTGTACTTGTGTATAGTTGTGATGACAGTAGTAATAGTATGGATTGTCTGTACTTCTGTGTCTGTATTTGTCTTTGAGTGTTCTTGTTTGTAGGTGTGTTCTTGTGTATTTGTTTATGGGTGTGTACTTGAGTATAGTTGTGATGACAGTAGTAATAGTATGGATTGTCCGTACTTCTGTGTCTGTATGTACAAGTGTGTCTGTGTCTTTGAGTGTTTTTGTTTGTAGGTGTGTATTTGTGTAATTGATTATGGGTGTGTACTTGTGTATAGTTGTGATGACAGTAGTAATAGTATGGATTGTCTGTACTTCTGTGTCTGTATTTGTCTTTGAGTGTTCTTGTTTGTAGGTGTGTTCTTGTGTATTTGTTTATGGGTGTGTACTTGAGTATAGTTGTGAGTACTTGGCTGTCTTTGTATTTGTCTTTGAGTGTTCTTGTGTATGGGTGAGTGTGTCTGTGTGTACTTATGTATAGTTGTTGATAATGACAGTAGTAATGGTATGGGTTGTCTGTGTATGGTTGTCTTTGTGTTTGTCTTCGAGTGTTCTTGTGTATGGGTGAGTGTGTGTGTACTTGTGTATAGTTGTGATGACAGTAGTAATGGTATGGGTGTGTCTGTACTTCTGTGTCTGTATGTACAAGTGTGTCTGTGTCTTTGTGTGTTTGTGTTTGTAGGTGTGTATTTGTGTAATTGATTATGGGTGAGTGTATGACCCTCTTTGTATAATTTTTACACACCCCACAAAAATATAGTATAATAACAACGCACCAGCTAATATTCTTGTCGCTAATATTGGTAGTACTATTATCACTACTACTGCTTCCTCCTCACTTTATCCACTACCATTGCACAATACGTACTTTCCCCTACAATTTCCTTACTTGACTACTTGACCACTGCTTGACCACGTCATCGATCACTTTAACCACTACCATAATCTTAGGCACATCGTTCTCTACAATTTAAGTGGTCACTCGACCACTTGACCACTACTTGACCACTACTTGACCACTAATGTACCACCCTTTAAGCATCACCATGTCGCTACAACTACTTTCCGCTAAAATTTATTCACTTGACCACTTGACCACTGCTTGACCACTGCTTGACCACTAATTTACCACTCTTTAAACATCACCATATCGTTACAATCACTTTTCCCTAAAATTTCCCTAAAATTTTCCTCACTTACCCACCCTTTGACCACTGCTTGACCACTACTTGACCACTAATTTACCACTAATTTAAGCATTACCATGTCACTACGACCAATTTTCCCTAAAATTTTCCTTACTTGACCACTTGAACACTGCTTGACCACTGCTTGACCACTAATTTACCACTCTTTAATCAGCACCATATCATTACAATCACTTTTCCCTAAAATTTCCTTACTTGACTACTTGACCCTTACTTGACCATTGCTTGACCACTGGTTGACCAGTGTGTAACTGCGAACACCTCTTATTACATTTATGACCACCCCTATATCACTCCTACTTGACCACTAATATCCACCCCTTACCATCAAATGACACCCATTATAACTTTATAAGATTTCCTTTGTAATGATGGTAGTGAATAAGCTACATACCACCCTTTACTTTCACTTAGACACTACTATCACACTGTTCAGATGATAGTAACCACCTCTTACTTCGTCAAGTATAACCACGACCCATCACACCCTTGGCAGTTTATACATTACTCACCACGCATACTAATACATTATGTCTACGCCACCACCATATATACAACCCATGAGTAGAAACCACGACCCATCACACCCTTGGCCGTTTATACATCACTACACCACGCATACTAACAAATTCATATACTCCTTTCTAACCAAAATAACTCCCCCCCCCCCTCCCTCATCCGTACTCACACCCTCTCTTTCTATTTCCAGTACTACCACTCATCCGTACTCACAACCTCGCTTTCTATTCACACCGAATACTTTTACCTTAATTACTTTCACACCCGTCAAAAAACCGTTCCCACACGCCAAATTTTTTTTTACCGAGTCGACAATTTTCCCCATATTTTCCTTCATAAAACCATCAGCCGCCATCAGCCGCCAGATTCTGGTTGCATAATGTGTGTCTGGACGCCTCAATATACTACTCATCTCTTCTTCTTTCCCACTCCTCTCTTTTTTCTTCCTTGCTTTCATATCTCTCTCTCTCTCTTTTGTTTGTTTTTGTTTTGTTATTGATTATTGTCTCCATTACCGCAAGGTACAAGAGGAACAAGACGAGATGAGATTGTTTCCATTCTTTCTCTCTCTTTTCCCTCCTGCTCCTTGTGTTCTCCTATTGATATCTAGCTCTGTCTTGTCTCTCACTTATATTTTGGTGCAGTTCTCTCTGCCTCCCATTTCTACCTAACTCGCCTCTAATGTATTTCTAGTACAGTTTCTCATCGCTGGGGAGCTGGCGAAGTTGACAGCAGATTGCACTGGTGAAGTCATGAGCCCGTTGGGACACGGGTTCCACACGTGGGCTCGTTGCCTGCGACAGTGAGGGAAAGACTGGTCATATATTCATTCCTCCGTACATCCATATCTACAGAGTGTATGTTAATGACTGTGCAGTGTTTGTCGATATTGCCGGTCCAAGTTTTGTATTCACCCTCTGTAAAGTTTATGCAACATAATAGGTAAATACAAAACTTGGACCGGCAATATTTTCAAACACTGCACAGTCATTAAAAATACACACTGTACACATGTAATGGCGATATCACATCACAGACCCGAAGCAGGAAACTGATTGGGGATAATTTCACATTTTGTGACAGTGTCAGATTCTCACCCGGAGTTACAACGCGTTGTCTGTACCAACGCCAGACAATGCAAGGCTGAACTATGATAAACACTACAGTTATAACGCGGCGTCGTCGCCAACGCCAGGCAATCAACACTGAGCGATGCTAAGCAGTCGGGGGTCAGCTGGAACACAGCGTGAACATTGGGAGTCACGCAAGCTGACTCGAGCACAACTGACGCGTGTGCTAAAAGGCCAGTTAGACTGGGCTTGGGCGCCGTACTGTACAGACGTGTGAATGCGGCCCGAGAGTTTGTGCATGTATTGATAGCTAGCCTGTATGACCGTTGGAGATGGAACGCCTGTGTGTTTGACTTGTAAGTGGAGTGCATTGATGTATTATTATATTGATGTATTGATTGCTTGTATTTATGATCTAGTTGATATTGTGAATTGTGATTGCGCGACGCCTGTATTGTTTCTGATGTGTGCAGTGCGCGAATAAAGAGTGCGAATTATATAATCGGGTATTCGCGTCGCGTTATTTGATAATCATATTTAGTATCACACTTGTCAAGAAACGAGCCACATTTCTTGCTCTACGCAAGACTCTGACAAGTGCGAACGTGGGGTCTTCGTCCTCATTGGTTTGAACCGTTAAATACGAAAAGTACAGTGTTAAATAAGTGCGAACGTGGTGACTGTTGTCGGGTTTTTGAATCAATTGTGTGGATAAAGTACGAGTTTTGAACAAATGCGAGCGTGTAGGTAATAAAGTAACAGATAAATACCATCTTTCGGGTTGATTTATTGAAACCATAATTGCGTCTTCGGACTTAGAAAATTCCAACCGATTTAGTGAAGTAGATAAAAACAAAAATGGCGGCCATGTCCTTGAATGTCATTGAGTAGAAGTAGTGTAAGCGGAATGTCTGGAAAGTGGGAAAAGAGATTTGTTGAGTGTGGTGAAACGACTAACAACAATACTTGACGACATACAAACCTACAAAAACTTAAGTGACGTTACATACACCACACACTTGCACATGTTCTAATTTCTCTTGTTCCAAAAACAACAGGTTGTTTGGTGTCATCTACACCTGTCCCTTGTAAACTCCGAATGTTTTGTCGACCTGAATTAAAAATCAGTGTGGTTGTGGGCAGTACTGAGCAGCCATTGTCCGATACATTGTCTCAGGAGTACTTGAGTATAACATTTTTTTTCTCTTCCTTATACTTTCGTTCATCAGGCCTAAACATAAGCTGTAATATTAATTACTGTAAACTTTTGAACTTAAATTACTAACAACATTATTAATTTTGTGTCTATCTATTTCATCATACATATTGTTCATCATGTCTAGTTTAAACGAGTACATCGAAATGGGTTTAAAGATGAACCTTTCTGATGAAGAGTTAAGGGCCTGGAGTGAGAAAAAGTTTGCAGAATATAAGGTTAATGAACGTGATGATAGAGCAGCCGAAAGATCACTTAAACAGGCAGAATCAGATACTGCTTTGAAACTTAAACAGGCAGAATCAGATACTGCTTTGAAACTTAAAGAGGCAGAATCAGAAGCTGCTTTAAAACTTAAGCAAGCAGAAACAGATGCAGAAATAAGAAAAGCTGAAATTGTAGCTCAGAGCAAAAGAGAGGAACTTGAAGTACAGCTAAAAATTGAACAGCTGAAAGCAGAAACTTTCAAAGAAAAGGAAGATAGAAAATCTGACAAAGATCAGCCATACAAGAAATACCAAGGGCTGATTAAAAGTTACACCACAGGTGATTGCATAGCAGCCTTCACTCAAAATTTTGAATGTATTATGGATCATTACCAGATCCCATAGTCAGAATGGAGTATAATATACATGAGAAGTCTTTCTGGGGAACCTCTGAAAGTGATAGAGTCTATTCCAAATGACCTGAAGAAAGAATATTAGTATATTAAGACAAAAATTATGTCTCATTTTCTGCTAGATGAAGCAGGCTACAGAGAACAGTTTGGTAAATTGTCTCCTAAACCAACACAAACGTTCTCTGATTACATCTCAGAAATACAGAATGTTTTTTCTAAGTGGCTGTCAGCAGCCAAAGTGAATGGTAATTTTGATAGATTGACAGATCTTATTTTGAGAGATAAAATTATCACATCTCTCCCACCTCTATTTTCGAAATTTCTATTAGAATGTCAGTGTGAAAGTGTACAACAGATTGAAAGTCGTGGCTCGGGTTATTTTTCAGCCAATAAACAATGTTTCATTAGTGGTCTGACTAGCACAGACTTTGTAGCAGCCGCTACATATGATAGATCTAAGTCAGTGCCCTATAACAAACAAAAGCCCTATAGGCAATCTACTGAACAGTTTAATCAATGCAAATATTGCCACTTATCACACAACGAAAGTGAAATGTGTGACCAACATCCTGGATATATGTCTTAATTACAAAACTACATAGCGAAGCAAGACAAAGAAAGAAAGACATACAGACATGTCACCAAATGCTTCCTTTGTAAGGCGTACGACCATTGGCGGAAAGATTGTAAAGCCAAAGCTATGTCCAGAAAGGCTAATGCAGCCATGATTGATAGTTCTTCCTCAGAAGATGAAAGTGTAGAAGATCACCCTGTAAACGCAGCACATTCTATTGATGTGTTTCAACACGACAAATGTACTATCTGTGATCAATTTCATGAGGATGGCATTTTGACATGCGGCCATTCCATACCTGTTACAAATGAGGAAGCCAATTTAGTAGTTAACTCCCAAGGTAAATTAAATATCCACCATTGGTATATTAATGGTAGAGCTGCCACCGTTTTATGGGATAGCGGCAGTACCCTCATTGGCATTAAGAGAGACTATATCTTACCATCACAATATAGTGGTAAATATGTTACATGCAGAACTTTCTCGGATAACCTCGAGAGATACCCGCTTGCATGGGCATACATAAGTACACAATTTCTTACAGGAAATGTCAAATGCGCAGCATTAACCAATCCTTGTTGCGATGTCATCATTGGTACCCTTCCTGAGGTAAATGATATGCCACATGACAGTATTATATCCACTGTCACTTGTAACATTGATAATACCATTTCACCTTCATCACAAATCACCATTCATGATGTATTACCACCTGTAAATGAATGTATGTATCCCAATTCGGCAACGCAAGCACATGAATGTAGTTGTTTGAATGTAACACCAAGTTGTAATGTAAATGATAACCTTGATATTACAAATGCAGTAACCAGATCTACTGCCCAAATGCAAGATCGAATCGATCAGACAGAGGCTTTACAGCTAATAAGCCCAGTTGTAACACCTCCTGAGACAACCAGGGAGAAATTTATAACAGCTCAAAAAGCCGATCGATCTTTGCAAAAGTATTTTAAACTAATAGGCCAAAAGCCACGAGTAGCAAAGAACGCAAAATGGTATTTTGCTCTAAAAACGGAGTTCTGACACGGTACTATACCAAAGGTTCTAGCATTACAGAACAAACGGTGCTACCTTCAGAAAACCGCAACCAAGCATTAAAGCTAGCGCATGACATACACTTTGCAGGGCATATGGCTTATGCTAAAACACGAGCAAGGTTACTTACTCAATTCTATTGGCCTAAATTTTGCAGTGATACCAAACAGTATTGCAGATCGTGTGACATCTGCCAAAAGCTTGTTAAAATGGGGAAACACCCGCAAGCAGAACTGCAAATCACTGATTTGGCAAGTAGACCGTTTGAAAAGATCTCGGTCAATATAGTTGGTCCTCTTAACCACATAACATCGAGAGGAAACAAATATATTGTAACAATAATTGATTTATGTAGTCGGTGGTCAGAAGCCATTCCGACGAAGAACATAACTTCCAAAGACATCATGGAAGTATTCTTCCATATTTTTGCAAGGGTAGGATTCCCTGATACCATCCTTTCAGATCGGGGTAGTCAGTTTATTGCCTCAGCTACACAAGCCTTTACTAAAATGTTGGGGGTGAAGCAGTGCTTTAACAGCCCATACCACCCACACTCCACGGGTATTATAGAAAAGATTAACGGCGATCTTAAACATATGCTCTCAAAAGTAACCCAAGAACATCCCGAAGATTGGGACACGTATCTACCTGCTATCTTATGTGCATATAGGGAAGTGCCACATTCCAGCACCGGATTCTCACCATTTGAAATTGTATATGGTGCCAAACCACGCGGCCCATTATCGTTGTACCAGTCTATGTTGACTGAAAGTAAAACTATACCTACACCCATTTCATCGTATGAACATGTAACATCATTGCGCGATAGAATCATGAGATCATGTGTGTTAGCGAAAGAAGCATTACAAAAATCTGGTGCTATCTGCCGACAATACGATAACAGAGGAAATAGAACAATTACTCTGACGCCAGGACAGGACGTTCTTCTTCTATTGCCAAGTGACAGACATCTTCTCACAGACTCATGGCAAGGACCGTTTAAAGAGTTACGACAAATTTCGACAGTAGATTACGAAATTGCAATTAGGGAAAACACAAGATTTTTCATATTAACATGCTTAAACCCTATTACCACAGAGACGACGAACAAGTAGAGACTACAGCAAGCACAACAATAGTGTACCAGACAGACGACAACGATACTGACGAGATACCAACACCAGTACTGGACACGACAACCAACCTACAGGATATAAAGGTAAAACCCAATCTGACGCAGACACAGACCGACAGTTGCAGACAAGTGTTACAAGAATACAGTACAATTTATTCTAACAACCCAGGACAGACAGACTTAGTGCATCATCATATTATTTTGACGTCTGACATCCCAATAAAATGCAGACCATATTCCATTCCTATACACTACAAAGACAAATTACACCAAAAATTATTGATTTAGAAGCAAACCATATCATCCGACGGTCACAATCACATTTTTGTTCACCGATTGTCATTGTGAGAAAAAAGGACAACACAATAAGACTCTGTGTTGACTATAGGAAACTCAACAGCATTACACAGTTGGATTTAGAACCAATGAGCAACTGTGAAGACATACTAACTGAACTGACTGACTCACGTTACTTTACTAAACTTGACATGACAAAAGGTTACTGGCAAATACCTGTACATGCTGACAGCATATATCTGACAGCATTTGCCACACCCTGGGGACTATACGAATGGTGCAAGTTGCCATTTGGGCTAGTTAATGCTCCAGCAACATTTGTCAGAATGACAAGACGGCTTTTGACAGGCATTTCTAACATCATTTGGTACATGGACGACATTTGCATACATACAAAGAACATGACAGACCACATAACAGCACTACAGCAGACATTCGACAGGATTAGACAACATGGACTGACAATAAAACCTTCCAAAGTTGATATAGCCTTTCAAGAAATTTAATTTTTGGGCTATAAGATCTCAAATGGCTTTATTTCGACTGACGATAACATCATGTCTAGAATTTTGAAATTGTCGCTTCCGAAAACCAAGAAAGAGCTGCGAAGTGTGTTAGGGCTTTTGAATTATTATAGACAATTTATTCCTCATTTTGCTGAATTGACCAAATGTTTCACTGATTTACTAACAAACAAACGTCCTAATGTCATTGTAAACAGCGAATGTTTAACGCCTGCATTTGCGAAAGTACTTTCTTATTTTTCCAGTGAACCTATTCTAAAATTACCCGATCTTAGCACTATTTTCAGGCTAAGATGCGATGCGAGCTCCGTAGCCATTGGAGGGGTACTGCTTCAAGAGCACGACCAAATATTATAGCCTGTATACTACGTCTCTCGAAAATTGAACGCCAGTGAACGAAATTACAGCACGCCGGAACTTGAAGCCCTCGCTCTTGTGTTCTCGGTACGTAAACTTTCAAAATGTCTTTTAGGTAAACACTTCATTATAGAAACAGACAATAGCCCGTTGACATTTATCACCAGTGGAACCCCAAGTAACCACAGAGTGGCAAGATGGTCCCTTCTTCTGCAGGATTATAGCTTCCACATCAGACATATAAGAGGCTCACATAACTCACTGGCCGATCTTCTATATAGATGTCCATACGACTCACCCAATAGCCAGGTAACACCCGAGCACATTGCAGATGGTGTATAAACTGCAAATTAAATGGTGCTCAACACCACAGCCAATTGTCACTTCATGTCAGTTACGCTGTGAAGAACGGTGTGATAGGGAAGATTTAATCTCCCATTGTAAATAAATTGTGTACATACTATTATTATTATGTGAATGAATGTGTCGTATAATTGTGAGAGATGTGAAAGAATGCCATTAGTATTGTAAATATGTAATATTATAAGAAATAGGCACCACAAGTTTCACAGGACAGTACTACCGGACCCAAAAACTTACCGAGCTTGAACAGCGTCAAGTAATCCTGAGTACATCTACAAAGATGGTCCACGACGTTTTAACAAGTACGAATGGTGACCATGACAACCTAATCCGAGAAGAAGACGGAAGAAACTATCCAACAGCTGATGACAATAACTGGTTGCTCCGTATATTTAAAGTCCATCTAGAACGGAAGACCTTGATGTGAATGTCAACATAACACATGTGTGCAACAACACAGCTCTACACTTCAGTTATATTTGCATATTAATTTGAAAGTTAGCAGACGATACTAAAATGTTTATAAATTTATGACAATTGTATGAAAATTTGGGTATGAAACATTTCCATATACGAAATTGTATATGTCGAGTTTTGTTAGATGTAATCTCAGCATCGTAGCTTGATTTATTTTTTCACAAGAGTGACCTTTTGTACACTTTTGTCAATAAGTATCAAATTATGACACTAAGAAAGGAAATGTTACTTGTAATTTATTTTGTTGAAAGCATGATAAAATTTCTGTCCCTAACTTTTGTACTATAACCAAGGGACATAACTAAAAATTATTGGTGATGTGTAAATATGTATTGAAACTACCATGGTTGCCTAATGAGTAACACGTCAATGTGACGTCATGTGTGTATGGAGAAACTTGCCAAAACTGAAGACCTTCATTGGATATTCTATGAGATAAGGGTAGATGTCCAATGTCGGAGTTATCTTATAGGTAGATACTCACAGGCTGACCTGATTATTTGTAATTTTTGTTTTTGGTTGAGAGGTAGGGGCTAGTTAGCTGTAACCTACCGGACTGGCTGTGTCTCAGCGAGGTAAAATCCATGGAATTGATTGTACTTGACGAGTATGCTTGATGGGTAGGCATGGAGATTGTATGCATATTGTTTACTAATCACCTGTACATGTTAAGAACAACCAAAGATTTACGTCAGATGAAGTGAAAAGTTCGAT
The DNA here is from genome assembly GCA_963921405.1 of Cepaea hortensis. NCBI lineage: Eukaryota > Metazoa > Mollusca > Gastropoda > Stylommatophora > Helicidae > Cepaea > Cepaea hortensis. The sequence goes on along the minus strand of OY992883.1, from coordinate 52,212,395 downwards.
TCTGACAAGATAAAGAACAGCTATATAGAGTACATGAAAGGAAAACCTTTCATGAGAAAAAAAAGGGGGGGGGGGGGAGAATGTCAGATTCTCACCCGGAGTTACAACGCGTTGTCTGTACCAACGCCAGACAATGGAAGGCTGAACTATGATAAACACTACAGTTATAACGCGGCGTCGTCGCCAACGCCAGGCAATCAACACTGAGCGATGCTAAGCAGTCGGGGGTCAGCTGGAACACAGCGTGAACATTGGGGGTCACGCAAGCTGACTCGAGCACAACTGACGCGTGTGCTAAAAGGCCAGTTAGACTGGGCTTGGGCGCCGTACTGTACAGACGTGTGAATGCGGCCTGAGAGTTTGTGCATGTATTGATAGCTAGCCTGTATGACCGTTGGAGATGGAACGCCGGTGTGTTTGACTTGTAAGTGGAGTGCATTGATGTATTATTATATTGATGTATTGATTGCTTGTATTTATGATCTAGTTGATATTGTGAATTGTGATTGCGCGACGCCTGTATTGTTTCTGATGTGTGCAGTGCGCGAATAAAGAGTGCGAATTATATAATCGGGTATTCGCGTCGCGTTATTTGATAATGATATTTAGTATCACACTTGTCAAGAAACGAGCCACATTTCTTGCTCTACGCAAGACTCTGACAGACAGTTTCTTCTGGAAGTCATTGTAGCGGAATCTCTTACCGGCACGATGGGCGCGTGTTCGAGTACCCATAGAAGCGGGGATTGATTAAACAACTGACAGGTGCTTCAAGGTCGACCCAATCTAAATCCGGTACCAGAAATGTGCTGGAAAGTAAAGGCGGGCGTATGGATATAGACCACCTCTACCAAAGAGTGCCCATTGATCTGATCAAACATGGAGTTAGCATAATTTACCCGTATGACTCAAGACGTGAAACAAGGTCCGGTGCCTTGTCCGGTACTTGACAGATGCAAAATCAGTCCTCGAGGCGCTCCTGTCTGGGAAATTGCCAGCACTAAGGACACTACTTTCTGAACTTAGCAGTCAGCATAATGTCACCATACAGTGGATACCATCCCACTGTGGAGTACCCGGAAACGACAGAGCTGATCAATTGGCTAAGGAAGGGGCCAAAGAAGAACAGCCTGATGTGCCCGTTACACACCACCAAAAGAAAAGAATGATCAAATCAGTCAGAAAGCCACCAAAACCTGCTTAAGCTTAAGATGACTACCACATTATGGACAGACCAGAACAAGTCATTATTCTGCGCCTCAGAACAGGACACAATAGATTACGCAACCACATGTATACAAAATTCAAGATTGATGAAACAGCCATGTGCACATGTGGATTGGCCTCGCAGACAGCAGAGCACATACTCCAAGACTGTCCAAAATATAACATATCCAGGCAAACCTTCTGGCTTAGAGAGACACCAGTGGAAGATAAACTCTATGGACCGAAGAGTGAACTAAAAAAGACAGTTAAATTCATACAAGAGACAGCATTGCAGTTATAGACATATTTCAAGCGATCGAAAGAAGAAGAAGAAGGTCTGGTGCTTCATTTTTACAGTTTCTACTCTTTGTTTCTGATCTCTAGTTATCTCTAATCTCTCTTGTCTCTTATCTCTATTGCTGTCCTCTCATTCTAATCTCTTTTATGCCTATGTATTTTATGTCTTTCATTTGGTATCTTCCATTTTTATTTATTTCTGCACACTTCTCTCTAACCCCTCTTTCTGTAATCTCTTCCCCTGTCGCTGACTTCCTGCTAATTCTTCTTTCTCTTTTACAAGTATTTCTGTCCTTACCACCTTCTCTCCCTCCTCTCTCTCTCTCTCTCTCTCTCTCTCTCTCTCTCTCTTTCTTTCTCCTCTCAGATTTGTGTCTCTTTTCTCTTCTGACTCCACACACACAGACGTATATATATATATATATATATATATATATATATATATATATATATATATATATATATATATATATATATATATATATATGGCCGGTCTCTCTGGCTGTGGGGTTACAACACTTTCTCTCTGTAATCCCGTTTATCACGCAGAGTCTCGCAGCGGAGCGAGAACTGAGGTGGTTCGACCCCCGCTCGTGACTTGCGGATACTGAGCCGGCCGCTCAGAAAGCAATGGCAAACTACTGAGCGTAATCTTGCCAAGAGATCAACAGACAGCTGAAAGATGCTGCTGTTGACAGCTAAGTCCTGTAAAAGGATACGCAAAACATTTATATATATATATATATATATATATATATATATATATATATATATATATATATATATATATATATATATATATATATATATATATATATATATATATATATATACTAGCTGACCCTGCCCGGCTTCGCCCAGACCCTGGTGGGGAGCATCTCATTTAATTCATATAAGTAGTCATATAAGTTCCCGTTCCCGTTACCGACTATCTGTCTGTCTGTCTGTCTGTCTGTCTGTCTGACCCGGCCCGACATCGCCCAGCTCCTGGTGTGAAGCATCTCATTTAATTTATATAAGTAGTCATATAAGTTCTCGTTCCCGATGTTATCGCGGACCTCAGAGAGAAGTGTCTATGTAGAAGACCATTTCCTGGACGTACGTATTTTGGGAGGGGGAGGAGGGAGGAGGGAGGAGGAGGAAGAAGAAAAAAAAACTACGACAGTTGGCATCTCTGGAATGAAAGGAAGGCGTGTAGAAAATTTCATCTCAATCGGATGGGCCGTTCGCGAGCGTATAAAGGACATACGGAGATACATAAATACATACAGAGATACGCACATACGCACATCCTTTTTTATATATAAGATATATATATATATTCTCATAAGTGTCTTTCAATAGTCTATCTCTCTTCTCTCCATCTAAGGTACACATTCCCTGCTTGTTTATCTTCACCTCCCCAAAATGTTTATTTTTCACCTCGCCGCTGTTCAACCGAATAACCCTGTTCCCGCTCACCTTATCTGAGTGTCTGCTCCAATCCCAGATATACACTGATACGTGCCTTCTGCCACACAAAAAAAGGCGGGTGCGTAGGGGAGAATCGGGTATGTATACATATTTCCCATTATTTTTGTTCGCACGTTATTAAGCGCATTTGCGGGTACTTCTTCAAATAAGTGATCCTGCGCATGCGCATTTTGCTCTAAAGAAATCCCAGCAATTTTAACAGATCCTGCCAAAGGTTAAGTGAAATCACTGGACTCTTGTGTAATCCCCCCCCCCCCCCCCCACCCCCCCCCATATCCTTTTTACAGAACATTGCTGTCAACACCAGCATTTTACAGCTGTCGTTGATGTCTTGGCAAGTTTACGTTCAGTAGCTTGTCATTGCTTTCCGAACGACCGGCTCCCTTACAAATTCCTTAAAACCCAGGGCAACGAGGTCTGCTGCCAAATCGCGCGCAGGTTGTTTCGAACGCCGGTAAGCGGAATTACTAATCGTGTCCATAACTTCCTTCGCCACGGAGGTCGGCACTCTATGTAATTTTTTTCCCGCATATCCTATTACAGGACATCGCTGTCAACATCAGCATTGTACCGCTGTTGTTGATTTCTTGGCAAGATTACGCTCAGTAGTTTGCCATTGTTTCTGAGCGACCGGCTCACATATCCCGTAAGTAACGGGGGGGGGGGGGGGGGGCGACGAGAACCTGACCGATTCTGGCGCAGCTGCGTTTGCTCGCGTGGATAAACGGGATTACGGAGAAAGTCGCTAACGCCTAGGCCAGGGAGACCGGCACTCTATGTAATACTTGGTTCTAATTATACGATATGAGTTGACCAGTTATTTATCTTAGTGGATTCTTTGTTTACCACTGTTTGTCGATGCAGAGAAATTATACGATATGAGTTGACCAGTTGTTTATCTTAGTGGATTCTTTGTTTACCACTGTTTGTCGATGCAGAGAAATTATACGAGATGAGTTGACCAGTTATTTATCTTAGTGGATTCTTTGTTTACCACTGTTTGTCGATGCAGAGAAATTATACGAGATGAGTTGACCAGTTATTTATCTTAGTGGATTCTTTGTTTACCACTGTTTGTCGATGCAGAGAAATTATACGAGATGAGTTGACCAGTTATTTATCTTAGTGGATTCTTTGTTTACCACTGTTTGTCGATGCAGAGAAATTATACGATATGAGTTGACCAGTTGTTTATCTTAGTGGATTCTTTGTTTACCACTGTTTGTCGATGCAGAGAAATTATACGATATGAGTTGACCAGTTATTTATCTTAGTGGATTCTTTGTTTACCACTGTTTGTCGATGCAGAGAAATTATACGAGATGAGTTGACCAGTTATTTATCTTAGTGGATTCTTTGTTTACCACTGTTTGTCGATGCAGAGAAACTCAGTGTGAAGTAAGGGTGGAGCCCATCCCGACCGGGACATTTGTGTGTGTTTGCGCTCGCTCGCCCTGAACTCGAGCATAGTCCGTACACACGCTACAATTACTTTTAGTGCAATGGACTGGTTTGTGCGTGTGCATTAACTTTCCCTATCACCAGTGTGATGTCACAGTTTTTATTTTTTGGTGTGTGGTCATGTTATAAAAAGAAATAAATTGGAAAACTTGGTGACAACTGGCAAGATCTAGGGGACGAGAACAAGGGAAGGACAGAGAAGTAAATACCGGGATGGCTTGGCCACGTTGTATGGTTGAGACTACAACATTGAGCTAATCCACGAATCTGGTGATCGAGTGAGATGGCAAAACATGACCGCCCACGCTTATCGGCATGGCACATGATGATGATGATGATCACCAGTGTCCCTCGCCATCAAGCGAATCCACTCCGACTTCAGAGATACTTGTAATGTACGTCCCCAAGACAAGATCGAGATGTCAACATTTTAGTCCAACTGTCCGGTGTAGGGGTTGAAACGACCGGAGAATGATCTCGGACATCTAAGATATAACCCACGTGTCCACCAAGGGGCCGTCTTAGCATAGTGATCAGCGAACTTCCGATCGAGACTGTGGTGCGGGTTCAGTCCCCAACAGTGGCAGAATCATCATCATCATCATCATCATCATCATCATCATCATCATTTCAGGACATGCGACTCAGTTGTAATCCCGTTTTCGTGAAACTGATACAATTCTTTCTTCTCTCCAGAAATTTCTGAAAATTGTCCGGGAAGGGCAAGCGGTTAGGAGGGAAACTGATTACTTCACCTAATTATGCGGTGACCAATGGTAGTATCTGGAATGGGATTTATCGTCAATGTGTGCCATATCGAGAGGCGCAGGCGATCATGTACCTCCACAAGCATCTACCTTCTGTGTTCTTGACAAGTTCGACCACTGTTCGCTTTTCCCGCCACTCTGTTAGACCATCCAACATTTTCTATCTCTGTCGACCTCTGCCTCTAATAGCCCTGATCTTCCCGGTTTTCACACCCTTCTCACCCTCTCATCCCATAACACTACCAGCTAAAGGATTATCGTCTCATCATGTTCCTCTTGTACCTTGCGGTGTCGTGGTGAAATATAAACAGCGGGAGAGTACCCGTTTATGGGCTTCATGTATCGATATTCCCATGGACTCTGTTATTCCCTGCTTCCATCGTTTAAGTGATCGCCTCTTCCTCTGCTTCCCTCTGGTCTGTACATCATTGCTTGTTGTGGTGTACTGTTAGTTGGTAATTTAGTTGCATGGCCAAATCATTTGACTTGCTGCCTTCTAATAAAATCTAGCTTTGCTATAACCCCAATTTTAGTCCTGATTTCTTTATTTCTTATTTTCTATCTTCTTGATACATTGAATATTCTCTCAGGAATCTCATTTCTGTTGTGATTTTTCCTTTCTCTTTTTCTGTCATTGTCCAGGTTTGACATTGGTAGCATAAAGTTGGTAGGAAGATTTTGTTGTAGAGTGCTTTCTTAGTAACTATTGATACGCGTTTGTTCTTTAGTATTGGTGTTATTTGTTCAATGCGTTGGTTTGCCTTATTGCATCTATTTTCTATCTCGTCTTCTGATTTGCCATTTGATGATATTATGCTATAGAATTGTAATTCTTATTATTCAATACTTCTTTCACTCTATGTCCACCATTGGAGTTTAGGACTCAACCAACTTACCCAGCTCTCCTATTCTTAAACATCCTATGTAACTTCGTGCATGTTCTCCCCACATTAGTCATTTCCATTTCTACTTCTGTCAGTCTGTTTGACAGTCAAGCTTTATCTTACTCTCTATTTGATAGACCAGTTGTTTGTCTGTCTATCTATTTGACATTCTAGATGCTTGTCTAGCTATCGTTCTGTCCTTGTGCTTATCTGTCTGTCTGTTTTACAGTCTAGAATTCTAGATGCTTGTCTTTCTGTCTTTATTTCTATCTATTTTACAGTCTAACTGCTTATTTGACTGTCTGTATGTCTGTCTGTTTGATAGTCTAGCAGCTTGTCTGACTCTCTGTATAGCTGTTTGACAGTCTAGCAGCTTCTCTGACTGTCTATCTCTCTGTCAGTTTGACAATCTAGCTGCCTGTCTTTCTGTTTATATGTCTGTCTGTTTGACAATCTAACTGCTTGTCTTTCTGTTTATATGTCTGTCTGTTTGACAATCTAACTGCTTGTCTTTCTGTTTATATGTCTGTCTGTTTGACAATCTAGCTGCCTGTCTTTCTGTTTATATGTCTGTCTGTTTGACAATCTAACTGCTTGTCTGACTGTCTGTATATCTGTCTACTTGACAGTCTCGCTGCTTGTCTTTCTGTCGATATATCAGTCTATTTGACAGTCTAGCTGCTTGTCTGGTTGTCTGTCTGACTGGTAAACTGGTAGCCAGGTATGTCAGGATCCAGCAAGCAGACATAACAGCAAACATCTGTGAATCCAATCAGACCTTACCGCGTCAGCCCTCCCCCTGCCTCATACTTGGCATGTTTACGTGCATTGTTTCCGCTATCTGCAGCCATTATCTAGTGTGCTGGATGCTGATTGGTCCACGTTGCACCAGACCTCGACACACCCTGTAGCCTTATTTTTTTGTCCCCGTTGGCATAGAACTCAAGCTTAACCCACACACGTGCTTCTACTACTCGTAGTTCTACTACTAAAGAGTGCACTGGACTGTTTTTTTGCATGTTGTGTAGCCTTTCCTATTACTAGGGTCCACCGCCACCAGGCGAACCCACTCCGATTTCCGAGGTACATGTAATTTACGTTTCCAAGTCAAGGACGAGAAGTCAATATTCAAGTTCAATTGACCGGCGAGGGACTGAACTAACTACCCAGCAATCAGCGCACCAGAAGAATATTTTAGCCACATCGACTGCCAACCCTATAGCCTTAAAAACTCATGGAGCACACTTATTCAGCTATTGACGTCTCAGTTCTATAGACAAAGGGCGAGCGGGTAGATTGTTCATGCAACATTAGCACATTTGCTCCCTCAGGACCAGGTAAAAAGTGTAACCTCGCATTGGTATAGTCTTGGCACTGAAGACATGTTTGAGTACAAATATAACGGGGGTCTCAAGCCGAATGACCGGTACCTAATCGTCTTTACAGACGATAGTTTGTTACACTGTGATTTGAAAATAAAAGGCACGTAAACTACAACCCATGGTGTTAACGAATGTGGCTGATCAGACCAATTCGCAAAGTAAATGTTAATCCACAACGGAAGCATGTGAACAAAATTGTCATTTCCACCATCACACATCATGTGACGTCTCACACGCTCGGTATGTGACCTATCTGTAATCATTTTCTCCGTTGTATTTATTCCATTTCTGATCTTTGCCCTCCATGTAACGCGGTCAGCGGCGATTTACTTCTAAGATTCAATATTAATGCCTGTATCAATCATGTCCCGCTTACACACATCTTTGTATTGTGATAGAGGCTGACAGCGACATCTTTTACCCATCTGTAATTCACAAAAAAAAAAAAAAAAGATGCCATGTGGTATTCTACCATCGTCCATCCTCCTAACGTGTCCTATCCATCTAAGTCTACGAAGACTGAGCATAAAACAAACCTTCACACAGCGCTATCGTTCCAATACTTCAGTATTTTTTATTTTGCCCCGCCACTTAATAGCAAGAACTGTTAATGTCTTTATGTAGTGTTTTTCGTGTAGTTGTGTGTCGGTTTGTGTTTGTTTGTTCTTGTTGCTGACAAAGGCTATAGCCGCAAAGTCCATTTTGTTACTTGTAATCGTGTTCTAGGGTAAAGCTCACAATCTACTTCTCGTTTTTCGGTGATTCATTCATTGCCACTTAATACCAAGTATTCTTCGCAGAGAACACATATGAAAGCTGATAAACGTTTCTCTTTGTTGAGTAACTTGACCAGGCGTCCCTGCCATATAGAAGAGTACTAACGACACAGACTTGATGGACCAAGACTTTTGTTTTGGCAGTAAGCTTCCTATTCTCCCATACTCTTTTTTGTTAACCTGTTCATTGCTGTTGCTGACTTACCAATTCTGATGTTGATTTCCTGATCTAAAAATAATTTATTTATCTCAAACCAAGGTACATATGATAAGAAATTGTCAGGAGATGGAACTCCTGCTGTATAGTAGGGAATCTTGACCCTTAAGCGAACTAACTGGGAAGAGTTTGAAGCGGAGACTAGGTTTAGAAACGACTGTTGCCTATGCCTCGGGTGGCCAGAGTAACTAACAACGTTTGGCTGGAACAGGCCAATGTGCCATACCGATAAGCGTGGGTGGTAATGGTTCACGATCTCACACCATCATCAGTCTTCGATTAGCTCAGTGTCCTTGTCTGGATTATGCCATCTGGCCAAGCCATTTGGGTATTTATCAGTTTGCCTTCCCCTGGCTATCTTTCCGTCAATTTTGCGAGTTGTCACTAAGTTTACAATTTGTTTTTTGTTTTTTTTAAATCATCTTTACATCACATCTTAAACCAAAATGGGGACTTGATGTGTCTCTCTTGGAGTCACATAGTGTACAGAATTTGAAGTCTCCGGCGTACGTCATTACTGTTAGAAACATGGTCGATCCTCCTTTCGTTGGTGCGGGAAAAAACACAACATATGACAAAGGAGATGGATGAACACAGCACACAGGAGAAAGTTTTCACCGAGATCTTTGTCAACGAAACAATATAAACAATACCATTAAAATACGAACAACACAAATATGTACTTGCCTTGTGGTGTTCGTATTTATATAGTTTATATAGTTGTAATAGTTTTGTTATTATTATTTGGTTGATAAAGATTTATACCAGATTTATGTCGAAATACTCGCCTATAATATGTGTTTTTTGCTCATCAGTCGAGCTTCGTAGTCATTTGTTTGTTTTTCGCACCCCGTCACAAGCTCGGCAGGAGCACACTCCCTATCCTCCCCTGTTGTTGGCCAGAATGGTGTCTACGGAGGGACTACTCTTTAGAAGTAAAGAAAGGTTTTAGTTAATTTATACTTCAGTCCTGCTAAACAAGCGCCCCTAAATTAAATATCTGAAATTAGACAGTTATATATTTCATTGTTTGTTTCGGGCCACGCTAGGCCGGGTGGGCTTAACCACCAACACTGTATGACATTTCTGGTATAGATGGCGCTGATGGCGTGGTAGAAGGTTCAGTCCTTACACCGGCATCAACTTGGACTTAAATGTTGAGTTCTCGTTCTGAAAGTAATGGCAGATTATTGAACGTAAAATTGCCTATAAAATTCAACCTCGGGTTGATCTCAACGTTCTGCAAAGGATAAGTAAACATTTTTCTAATGTCTAATGCAAGGAATTATTTGAAAAGTATAGCCTGGAAAAAAAAACACAAAACAAAAGAATTAGAGGTAGTTGCAGACCTGGCATATTGGCTTCTCATCATAAACGCCTGAAAGTATTGAACCCTATATAGTGTCTTCCCGCCGCATAGTTCATTCCCTGCCATTCTGTGAGAACAAATCAATACTTATACATTAATTTATGAATTAGTTTGTTTGATGACCTCCGGCGTTGAATCGTCATCATTCTTGATTACTCCCTAACTTTGTACCCAGAAATGTCCGTTACTTTGAAGAGCTGAGATTATTCTTGGCTGTGTTATATTCCATTTACGTAACAGGTTATTAAATGAAATGGGTAAATCATATCTCGCTAGATGCACAAAAACAGTGAATGGGGACGGATCAAAGGAGCCTGACAGTGAGTCACTCGGTTGTTGGCATGGGAGGGTTGCTACACATCCATAGTCACAGAAGGAGAGGGGGATGGAGGGAGAGACATACAGAGACAGACAGACAGGACAGATGGACAGACAATACAGACAGACACAGAAACAGCGAGAGAAAACACTGAGAGATAAACTTCAAACAGGAAGACTGTCTGGAATGTGATACTGCGTTCGCTATCCCTAAGTCATAGACTGAGATAGAGAGCGCCAGAGAGAGACAGACAGCCAAACAGAGAGAGACAGAGACAAACAGAGAGACAGAGACAGACAGAGGAAAAGCGAGAGAGAGAGAGAGCAAATACCAGCAATCGTTTTAAAACACCGTGCAATGACATTTACCTCTCACGCTTAGCAAATACAGAGATCGTAAAAAAATAACACACACACACACACGCACGCACATCACGCACGCACGCACGCACACACACACACACACACACACACACACACACGAAACGCTAATGACATTGACACCTCAAACATGGCAAATATCGGCGATTGTTGCAACAGCAAAAAAATGAAAACGCTATGATGATATTTGCACGGAAAACTCTAAGTACTGGACTGGGGTCTGTTGACAAAAAACTACCTCAAGCTAGTTATGGAAACACTACCAACCTGGATCTAACCCCAGCCAACCCGCGTGTCCTGTGCTGAATCATGACCTCGCTGCGTCCTCATCTGTCTCTCCTCGGATTGGAAATTAAATGAGTCCATTACCCATATGGACAACAAACACCTTCGGATAAATAAGCCTGTGAGGGTAAAACCGTGGGCAGCTGCTTTTGCGGCTCACTCATTCACAGGACTACCATTCTCAGGCGGTGATGGAGCCTAACTATAACTTCTCCTTGAAGTTCAAAGGGATAGGAGTACTGGTAAAATCGAATCGAATTGAAGTTTTCAGTGCGATCTTGCAACCCAGACTTTTGTGTGTGTGAGTGTGTGTGTGTGTGTGTGTGTGTGTGTGTGTGCGCGATCTTGCAACCCAGACTTTTGTGTGTGTGAGTGTGTGTGTGTGCGCGAGCTTGGGCGTGTGCGTGTGCGTGTGTGTGCGTGTGTGTGTGTGTTCACGCGCGTGTGCGTGTGCGTGTGCGTGTGTGTGTGTGTGTGCGTAAAGACTCAGGAAGGCGAGAAGAGCTCTGCAACCCAGACCCCTCGGAGCTGAGACTTTGGTGCCAATTCACGAAAAGTTCAAAGGTTGAAACGGGTTTAAAGACCAGAGGGTTGGCCACATTGTGTTGGATTTTATCCCATACGACTCTTTTCCTTTTCACAGAGTAATCTGACATGAACATCGCAAGGAGAATGAACTCTGTAGCCCCAAGAACAACCCCCAGGAGTCCTTGAAAATTTGCACTCATGAATTAAAAGACAGTGCGAAAACAAAATTACGATTTTTGGCGGCTTGACCATTTCGCCTCGGAGACGTCCTGCTCCTTCTTTTACAACAACCTCAAGCTAATAAATACAAGCAGCTTTCAGGGTTCAGACTACCTGAACGCTAGTATATAAGACTTAAGAGTTAAGTCTCAGTCTTCCTAATGATCCACAGCCAACACCTAAAGCGTGGCTGATATGACAACAGTAATACATACCACACGCATCATATATTGTCTAAAGATAATGGTGCCGCAGTTTTAAAAATAAAAACTACAAAGGTAATTCCATTGTCAAACTGCATTTTATAAAAGGAAGAACTTCTTTAGCAATAAGTCCTTGTTACTAGAGTTTAGAGAAAGAATTCGTGCATGTTTCATAGAATGAGTTTCAACATACGGCGTTGAATACAAGTAAACACGCTTTAAAACACTCCCTAGGAACTCCATGGACGTGGCTTTACAAACAAATGCTGAAAATTACTTTGATAGCCAAAATTATACTCTAAATCAGAGGTTCCCAAACCACGGCCCGCGGGCCACTTGTGGCCCGCCAGCTGTCAGAAAGTGGCACGCGAGGACTCGAGCAGTCATTTTCCACAATGATCGTTATAAAAAAAACAAGCAACGTTCCGGACTCAACGACAGTAACCTAGCTGCGCTTATGACTTTGGGCACGACAGATTTGTGATCAGACATTGATAAACTGGCATCTGAACTTAAGTAACTGGTTATGAAGAACAGTTACAATTGTAAATTAACTACATTAATAGCGATTTTCGAAACTGATTTAAAATTTCAGTTAAGAAAGGTAAGAATAATATTGCACGACTTTTATAATTTTATAACGTAACTACCGAAAATAGTAGATATGGCCCTCTGCTTGAAACGTCTGGGAACCACTGCTCTAAATGTTTTAACTGAAACTGTGCCGAAGGAAAGTAAATTGTCAAGCATGACTTCCCATTTGAACGGAAGGACGATAGATCGCCATACTAGGATCATCGTGTTATTTGTTTCGTTTCGCGGTATCTTTCTTAATTTAATGCTTAATAGATGGACATTTATATTATAATATTTGATCATTTTATTGTGCACCATGTTTGGTCCAAACCCACTTTTATTGGCACTGAATTAATTAAAAAGGCTAAGTCAACTTGCCAGGAACATCAAAAAGGAGCAGTCAACGTGTTTGGTCACATCACGAGAAGACAAACACTAGACAAGATTGTGATAACTGAAAACATTGATAAAAATAGAGGTAAAAGAAGACAGCGACATAAATTCTTGACAGTCTTGTGTCATGGCAAGGGAGCGTGTCCGCGCACGAATTAATACATGCTGTTGGAGTTCGCAAGATGTAGAGAGGCATGAACGCCTGCGCCAGTCGGTAAGGCGCTTGATGACGATGATCCCCATTGCAAAAGCAGACTTATTAGAAAATATAGTACAGATTTCTATTCCGCACCATGGGACAAGGGGGCGGAGTATTTTGGATATGGTAAGAAATATTGGAACTATGAAGTCAAGAATGACCATCATTGCACTCAGGATATCCCTACACATGCTCGGTTAACTTCTTCAGTGGCCAGCGAAGAGTCCCCGTGCTGATGATACCAATGGCACCTGACAGAACGTACACCTGCGTTGTTCTATTGCGTAAGTGTTAAGTGTCGTCCAGATCCTCCATTTAACCCCCGCTGAATCAGCCTTTACGGATCTGGGTTCCTTCTTTGTTTTGCTGCACTTTTCCATTTGATCCCAGAAAGTCTTCTCCACATCAGCCTTGTCATAATCTAGCTCACAGCTCAAAGGTGCGGCAACAGCCAGTCTACCCGTCTGTTCATTTCCTCGCACGCCTGCATGCCCAGAGGTAGAAGACTCATGATACACATTTTTGCACATGGTTAAAAGTTAGTAGCATGTCCTATACAAGACGTTGCAATCAACCGCAACGTTTATTGGCTATTTGTGATTTACTGGACAATATTAGTTCAGTAGCATGCCATTGTGTATGGTGCTAACTCCATATTTTTTATAGACAAATAGGTCAATATCTGCCGACAGCTTTTGCTTCCGACAACATCTTCTGGTACCCACTTGAGGCTAGGTCACCATGGGATCCCAAGTGAATTTCAAACACCCGCCACGACGGGGGTTCGAGTTCATGCCCACAAGACTGGCAGGCAAACTTCACCGAGCGCCGATTGGTTAATACAAATATGAGTCTAGCACCTTATGCCTAATAGTAATGTGTCTTGAAGTTTGCATATCTTTTACATGACGTCGCAGTCAACTCCAGCATATTGTTAGCTGTTTGTGATTCCTGTTATTCAGTAGTTTGCCATTGCTTTCTGAACGACTGGTACTCATGCCGTTTTATACAAATGCAACACAAGGCGATCTGCTGACGAATCGTCAGCAGCTGTGTTTTGAACGAGGTATGTGGGACTACAAACTGCGTCAGTAACCCTTTCGCCCCACGCCTTAAAGCGTGTTAAAACAATAATGTACTCTTTGTTGTTTTACTTGTATAAGTATTTTTATAAACCACGGTCTACAAGGTTTGGACTGCGCCTGGCCCTGCAGCCAGCAGGGTTAGGATCGACTAGCCTCTCCCAGGAGGGGTGAAAAGTGAAAATTAGTAGCCTGCCGATGACCCTCAGACTACACAAGTCAACCCCACATCCACGTGGTGTAGACTGGGAAACCATAACAGCGAGGTCATGGGCTAACGGGGCCATGGCTCGCCATAGGGGATGGACTCCCTATGGTCAGATTTTTGTCCTAAGCCTGTGACTGGCCTAGCAAGCTTGCAGGGGATCTTCATACTGCTCGTAGAAAAACTAAGAAGTATAAACGGACTGACCCAAATGGATATAGACCCGACAATGTTAATGGACTACTAGATAGGTCAGCAATTCAAAACATACGCACAATGAACGACTGCGGGTTTAATAGTAAACAAGAAGAACTTACAGTAACAATGGAAGAGAGGAAAATTGGACTGATGGGAATAGCGGACACCAGAATAAAAGGGGAAGGATGCAAGGAGATCCACCAACGTTACACGTTTGTCTACTCTGGAGTGGTACAGCAAGAAAGGGCAAGACACGGTGTGGGAATAGTCATTGAACCACGGCTAGCAAGAGGAATACTAGAAAATATACATCAGAAAAAATCATAACAGTGAGAATAAAAGAATAAACAATTACAACATAAGTACAAATATGCGCACCATGTAATACAAACACTAATGACCAAGAATGTTAGGAATTCTACGAAGACATTCACGACGTGCTAAATAAAATAGATAAGCTGGACAACATCATAGTTATGGGAGACTTCAATGCAAGACTAGGACACAACAGAGCGGGCATAGAAAAACATCTTGGAGCATTTGGAGACCAACATAATGAAAGAAATGATAAAGGAAGTAGACTGATAGAGCCATGCGGCCAACACGACCTCAATATAACAAACACATTCTATAAACACAAAGACTCACAAATATACACCTGGTATAAATGGAACGATCTAGATAATAAGAGCCAAATTGATTTTATATTAACAAGAAATAACAGAAAGAGAAATATATTAGATGCAAGGGCAGTGCCCAACTTAAGTATAACACATACCACAAAGCAGTCGTTGCCACAATAAAAACCATCAGTAGAAGAAAGCAAAGACCAGGAAAATACGTGCCATGCGAATCAGTAAACATAAAAAAACTTCAAAGAGGAGGCAGTGAGGGAAAATTATGAGAAAGAATAAACTGAAATCTTTGTGAAATTACCTATAGAAAGAAAGACAGTTGGAGAAGAATGGGAGATGTTCAAGTCAAGCATTTTAAATACTGCAAAAATAAAACGTGGAACCGTGAAAAAACGTAAAACACGGATAAAGAAAATAACAAGTTGGTGGTACGCAGAATAAAAGAATGCTGTAAAAGACAAAAACGAAAAATATAAAAGTTGTCGAAGAATATAGAATAGCGAGAAGACATGTGAATAGAATAGTAAAGAGAGAAAAACAAAACGACTGGGAGGAGTATGGAGAAACCCTAAATAAAAACTACAAGGAGGCAACTAGAAAATTCTACAAAAAAATAAGTGAGAACCAGAGGAGAACCCTTTGACCCAACTGAAATAATTAACAGCGAAAATGGAGAACCAATAAGTGAACAAAAACAAATCCTAATGAGATGGAAACAGTATTTCGAACAACTTCTCAACATTTCATCAGATGTCACAGAAATTAGAGAAGATGCCACCGAAGAACCAGACATACTGAAAGAAGAAATTATAGAAGCCGTCAGATTAACCCCATTGAACAAATCACCAAGACAAGATGAAATACCAAATGAACTAATTAAAGCAGCAAGAGATGAAGGAACAGCATGGCTACATAGACTATTCAACCATGCTTGGGTAGAACAACAGACACCACGAGACTGGGGAAACGCCATAATTATCCCAATTTGGAAAAACAAATCAGCAAAAGAGACTGCACACAATACAAAGGCATTTCACTGTTGAGTCATACTGGGAAAATATTTTGCAAAATTCTTGAGAAAAGATTACGAACTACTATAGAACAACAACTAAGCGAAACACAACTTGGATTTAGGAAAAACAAAGAATGTACAGATGTCATTTTTGCTCTTAGACAACTTATAGAAAAAGCAATCGAATTCAATGAAATACTCTTCTTAGGCTTTGTTGACCAAGAAAAATGCATTTGATAGAGTAGATAGAAACAAGCTGTGGGAAATCTTTAAGCAATATGGAGTGAGTACACATCTAACAAACCTATATAGAAGATTATACAACAACAGTGAATGCATAGTGAGAGCAACTGGAGGACACTCAGAACCCTTCACCATAAGGTCCGGAGTGTCCTGTCCCCTCTCTAGTTCATAATATATATATAAACAACATATGTAAAGAAACCAGCCAAACAGAGACCACAAGAACACTGTATGACGAGAAAACGGAAGAAGAAACATCTGCAAATCTAACCATTAGAGAACTCCTGTTTGAGGACGACCAAGCACTAATAGCGAAATCAGAAGCTGAATTTCTACAAGACCACATGAATAGTCTAAACGAAATTGTAGGGAACATAACATGAAAATTAGCACAAGTAAAAGAGAGGTAATGAAGAACTAAAGAAGAAAAAGCAACAACGATTCACCTGAACATACATCCCTTGAAACAAGTAAATAGTTTCAAGTACCTAGGAAGTATAATATCATAAAATGACAAATCAGAAGACGAGATCGAAAATAGATGCAATAATGCAAATCAGCTCATTGGACAAATGGCACCAATACTAAAGAACAAACATGTATCAATAACTACTAAGAAAGCACATTACAACACAATCTTCCTACCAACTCTATGTTACCAATGCCAAATCCGGACAATGACAGAAAAAGATAAAAGAAAAATCACAACAATAGAAATGAGATTTCTTAGAAGAATACTCAATGTATCAAGAAGAGATAAGATCAGAAATGAAGAAATCAGGACTAAAGTGGGGGTTATACCTGCACTAGATTTTATTAGAAGACAGCAAGTCGAATGGTTTGGCCATGTAACTAGGTTACCAACTAACAGTATACCACAACAAGCAATGATGTAGAGACCAGAGGGAAGCAGAGGAAGAGGCGATCACGTAAACGATGGACGCAGGGAATAACAGTCCATGGGAATACCGATACATGAAGCCCATAAGCGGGCACTCTCCCGCTGTTTTTACTTGACCTCGACACCGCAAAATACAAGAGGAACATGATGAGATGAGATGAGATGAGATAAACCAAGAGGCACTCGATAGCTGATGCTGTCAATATCTCGCCTGTCGCATTTACTTCCCAGTACATACTCTGGTACTGATTAAAGACTGTCGATATGGTCAATGTAAACAGTGTTCCTTATCGATGGAGATTCGAACACTGGACAAGCAGGCAAGTGTGCTATCCACTGCGCCACCACGTCATCCTCATCAGCTGACAATTGTTTTCAAAAGCATGAAAATCCCCGGCCGTAATACACCTCTAGATACGAACATGGCCCTTCCCGACCTCACATATACTACGTCTTAGTATAATGACGTGGAGTGACCTGTTCTCCTATGACCGCCCTTCCCTTCCCCACATCCTGCATATTCTGAACATCGTCTAGTTCTCAGTTTAGGAAGCCGGATCGATCCTGAAACGTGATTGGCCGGGAAATATCTCACCACAATTGGGTGATTTCACCAGGTGTAGGCAAGACAGCACGGAAATAACTCTGTTATCACGTCGCCTGCTATCGCCGGGTGCACACTGACATTGGCAGACGGGGTGGCATAGTGGTTGGCGCGCCTGTCTGTCCCGACAGTGGCCTGGGTTCAAAATCCAGCAGAGGCGAGATTATTTGTTTTAGTAGGGCTCAGGGGTCAACCATATACCACAGAAAGCTGTGCCAGACAACTTTGAGAATTCTATGAAAATTGTTTAGGAAGGATAGGCGACGAGCAAAATAATTAGTTACCACATCTCATATGTCATGGTCTAGACTATGTGAAGGCCTAACACTTCACATTTCAATGGTGCTATCTGCCACGGGATTATCTTCACACTTACATTGATCAGTTATTGAAAAGCAAGAAGAATATATGGCAATTTAAAGGGAAAACGAAACCGACTACAAAACAATTCATTTCATTTATTCAGTAACATGTCCTTCGCAGAACCACGCTCCCATAACAACCTTCTGGAAATTCTCGGTCATAAGCAAGATGTCCCGCTTCCGATACACCCATCTGGAGATCATCTGCCACATTATGCATCCATCTTCTCTTTGGCCTTCCTCTTCCTATCTTCCCTCTTCAGTCAAGTAAGTCTTTTTTTTTTAATTCGCATATCCTTTTACAGAACATCGCTGTCAACAGCAGCATCTTTCAGCTGTCTGTTGATTTCTTGGCAAGATTACGCTCAGTAGTTTGCCATTGCTTTCTGAGCGGCCGGCTCAGTTATCCCGCAAGTCACCAGCGGGGGTCGAAACGCTCCCAGCTCTCGCCCGCTACGAGACTCTGCGTGATAAACGGGATTACGGAGAAAGTGTTGTAACCCTTCGGCCAGAGAGACTGGCTCAAGTAAGTCTAGTCTAGATTTTATTCAGAAAGCTCTAAAGGCGAATCAGAATTCCCCAACTCCGGAAATAGATTTAAGTTCACATATATTTAAACCATGCAAAGAGCATGCTTTGGTGATGGTTGATGGCCGCAGACAGGAAGTTTGTTGTTTTACTCTCCACTCTAGGAAACTGTATTTTCTTGCCAAATTTCCGTATTTTTCTAATGCTAAAGCTGCCTGTGCTCACAATGGTGACTTATATGTGTCAGGGGGTTCCGATCAACCCAACAGAATGGTGAGGTTTATTATAGATCAGAATAGACTGCATTGAGACTCGTTATTTCCATTCTATGGTATCCGTTGGCGATTTCATTTACATCCTCGGTGGATTCAGCAAGAGTAAATTTTCAAACCCATCTGGAGTTGAAAAGTATGACCCATCAAAATCTGTCATCTCACTGGTGGGAGAGATTGCATATGCCTCCGGCAAGATGTCTGCAACTGCTGTAGGAGATGTGATTTATATGTGTGGATGCAGTGAAGACCGCTATGACTATCCTGACAATGAATTACTTTACAAATCAACTACTTTTCACAGCTACAACTCAAAAACCAATACAGCTTGCATTCTGGGTTGTTCACCATCAATCACCATGGGCAGCCAGGCACTAACAATTGAGGACAGTGCACATATTTTAGTGCTAATGGCAATGTCCTAACCTTGTCAGACGAGAAAACTCCTACCATCGTCCATGTCCTGACATCATTTGACTATCGCCACTTCCGAGTTGTCCACCATCATGGATATTTCTTTTTACTACAACTGGCTGCCCCGAAGTTCCACGATGAAGCCCTTGTCCTGTCATGGAACCCTCAGAGTATGTACTGCTGTGGGATAAATTGCCGAGGACACTTCTAGACTCCCACTGGATGAAAGTTACCATCAGCAAGTAGCATCTATGTTATGAGTGTACTAGACTATAGATATGGTGCAATTTCCTTACAATTTGGGCTCCACTTTCTGTTGTTATTGGTAAATTCGGTTGTTGTATTTTAAGTTGTAACTCTTGCTTATATAAATTTAATGCTAACATCCAAACAGTGCCAATTTTGGAGGAAAGTGTCTTCAGATCACTCAATGTATATGTTTTGCTGTGCTGTAATTCAATATTTACTGCAGCTTTAAATATAAAAAACATATCATTTCAATGCATTACTCGCTCATATTATCTTCATGTTTAACATTCATTATCATCCATATTTGTGCATTTCTTGTAGATAATATTAGGTAAATGATTTTATAAATACTTCATTTGGGTGCTAAAGTAGTCAGAAAAATAATACTCTATATATTTCAACTTGTACGCACACAAACACTTGGGCTCCACTGCATTGTTGTCAATTGTTATTGTTTCGTTAACAATTTCTCAGGTATTAGATTTATTCTCATGAATTATACTGGGTAGTCTCCTGTCACAGGAGCTAAAATACTGAAATATTCAGCATTATTTTTAAAACTCCTGTACTCTTATTTAATTATGTTATTTATAGCTAAAATGTTGAGGAAAATTAAGCAGTTTTTATGTTCCATCCACTTCATCCATTTGGTCCGTCCGAAGGCTGGTGTTGAGGTTGTCTCATCATGCCACTCCATTATCCCCTTTTCTAAGCCATACTCTTCAGCTCTGTATCATCCAAGATTTTGCCTTCCTTTATTGTCATTATGAGACGTGCCCATATTTCATGTTAACCAGCCAGTAGGGGGTCTACCTTTTTGTATTTCTTCATAGCAGTTTCTGCCAATGTGTTGAGGAACTTGTTAGTAGTAATGTTTGTGGTAATGGGGTAGCAAATGGAATCCGTGGCGGGGGTCCGCCGGTCGTATTTCCTTATATGATTGTCATCCCACCCTCAGCGGACCCCCTGAAAAACGGACCCCAAATGTCCATGGGTGGTAGTGTCTCCTGGTCCGCCCCGTCCCCGGTCCAATCCGATCGCCCCCGACCGCCTCCGAGACTATTCTAAGACAGCGAGGCAAGCCCCGGGCATGTAGAATACTGAAATGAATAAGTAGACCAAATATGCACCAGGCACCCGAATTTGAGTCCCAGTCTGTGTCGGTGTGTGTGTGTGTACGGGGTAGGTCGATGTGAGGGGCGAAAGGGAATGGGCCCCTACCCCGGATATTAGCCTTTGCCCCCAAAGGGGCCACCAAATGTGCACCTAGATGCAAAGAGTGGTGATCAGTGCAGCCAGACCAAAGGCATTATTTGGCAATATTAGACCTGATAAGAAAATACGGAACCAAATTGACTACATACTAATTAATAAAATATATAGAAATGCTTTAGTTAATGTAAAGACAATGCCTGGTGCTGACTGTAATAGTGATCATGTACCACTATGTGGACAAATAAAAGTAAGATTAAAGAGAGGGAAAAAAATGGTTAAGAACATGAGACTTAATAAAGAGGTTCTGAAAATAGATAAAGAACTGCAAGAACAATACAGAGTGACTGTGAAAAATAGGTACAATGCGATAGCTAAAATACAGAATATAAATGAACAATGGGAAATGTTAAGGGACTCAATTCATCAAACTAGCAAAGAAGTATTACCGGAGAGAGGCAAAATAGCTAAGAAAAAATGGATGAATGAAGAAATCTTAAAACTGATGGACAAAAGAAAACAGAGTAAAAATGACAAACAAGAATACGCTAAGATAAATAAAGAAATAAAAGATAAATGTGGGAAGGCTAAAGAAAGTTGGTTAAACGAGCAATGCAAAAAAATTGAATTAAATTCCATTAATGATACAAAAAATATGTACAGACAAATCAGTGAGCTTACAGGAAGAAAAATAAGAATAAATACAGGGTGTTTGAAATCAAAAACAGGAAAGATATTATTAGAGGAAGGTGCTATAATGAAGAGGTGGAATGAGTATATAAGAGAATTATATGACGGAGAAAGGGAAGAATTAACAGAAGATAGTAACTTAGAAGGTCCACCTATTCTGACAGAAGAAGTCGCTGACGCTATGAAACATATGAAGAAAGGAAAAACGGCTGGGCCAGATGAAATCACAATAGAAGAATTAGAAGTGTTGGGAGAATTTGGAGTATATATTAACCAAAATGTTGAATGATATTTACAGCAGTGGATATTTACCCAGTCATATGCTGAAATCTGTATTTATAGCTATACCAAAAAGACAAGGAGCAATTGATTGTGAAGATTTTCGTACAATTAACCTCATAAACCATATCACTAAGCTTCTACTCCGAATCATAATGAGAAGAAACAAAAAGAAAATAAAAATGGAAATTAGTGAAGAACAGTATGGATTTGTGGAAGGAAAGGACACAAACAATGCAATTTATACATTACGGACACTAATAAAAAGGTCAATAGAGAAACAGAGAGACATATATTTGTGCTTCATAGATTATACAAAGGCATTTGATAAAGTAAAACATGATGAACTGATTAAAATGTTGGAAGATATCAACATTGATGGAAAAGATTTAAGAATAATAAAGAATGTTTACTAGAACCAAGTAGCAGCAATTAAAAGGGGAAATAAAGAGGGTAGTTATGAACAGATAAACCTAGGAGTACGACAGGGGTGTGTCTTGTCACCAGATCTTTTCTCCCAGTATAGCGAAGTAATAATGAGAGAGATCAAAGAGATGCCAGGAATACTAGTTGGAGGTTATAATATAAATAATATACGCTATGCAGATGACACAGTATTGGTGGCGGGTAATTCAACAGACCTACAGCAATTATTAGACGTTGTAGTAACAGAGAGTGCAAGGAAAGGACTCTCCTTGAATATCAAGAAAACAGTAACAATGGTATTATCAAAGAAAATGGTGACACCAAAATGTGACATAGAAATAGAAGGAAAAATCCTTAACCAAGTGGATAATTTTAGATACCTAGGGGCATTTATAACATCAGATGGAAGATGTACAACAGAGATTAGGAGCAGAATAGGGCAGGCAAAAGCCGCATTTCAGAAAATGAAGAGTATCTTGTGCAATAAGTCACTATCACTGAATGTAAGAAAGAGAGTGCTGAAATGCTATGTAGAACCAGTTTTGCTGTATGGCAGTGAATCTTGGAATGTAAATGAACAAAGTAAGAAGAAATTAGAAGCAACAGAGACGTGGTTCCTGAGACGAATGTTGCGAATTCCTTGGACTGCCAGAGTAATTAACGATGACTTCCTGAAGCAGGCTAATGAAACTAGAACATTATATACAACAATAAGACAGAGACAAACATCTTTCTTCGGTCACGTGATGAGAAGAGAGACATTGGAGAGCATCGTAACAACTGGAAAGATCGAGGGGAAGAGAGGCAGAGGCAGACCAAGAGAAATGATGCTGGATGGATTGAGACGGTGGCATGGAGGAATATCAGCAGCAGAGTTGATCCAGAAAACCAAAGACCGAGATCCGTGGAGAGCCATGAACGCCTACGCCAGCTGGCACTGCACTTGATGATGATGATGAGACTCTGATCTTAGCCAAAAAACCCAAAAGATATGGGTCAAAAGGGACGTTTCGGCATGCTCAGCTTTAGGAAAAAGACTAAAGCCAGAGTACGGCTAATAATTCTATATACGGTGATTATTATTATAAATACATATGCTTAAAAACATATAGGAAGTGATTAATTCTAGAGAAAATAACATTAAAGACCAGTCTCAAAATTATACATTCAATTAAAATAACATAATTAGTGAATTTTGCGAAATAATCATACAAATACTTTTAAAAATAATAACGCCAGTTATTTCCCTTCGCATATTTTGGAAATAATTGTGTCCCTTGATACCGGTAAGCCCGGGGCTGGCCTTCTGCTCTTAGTATAATATCACAGTGACGGACTACGCACGATAGTGAAATATTGAATATAGCGGTTTTAAATGGCGCGCAATCAACTCAACACATCACCAAAAGTGTAGATAAATATTCTAAGGCACTTTGCTTTGGTGCCAATGAAGTAATCACATGAAAAATTTGCGTAAATGTTAACACAAAACTACAATATATGTCAGAAACTGTACATCTCAAAAAGGAAAACATGTCGGTATACGCGGATGTTGACAAATCTGTTCTAGCTTGCAGTAACCGCGCAAAAGTGGTAAAAATTATGCACCCGATAGTGATAAAAGAGGCGTATTATACAGAGATCAATTATATCACACCACCCGGGCATCTTGTAAAAGTAAAACGAGGTCTGACGTTCCTTTAATCACATGTGCGTGAGCCCATTCCGAGAGTATGACATAAATCTCACATATGTGTGAATGTAAGTAGTATGGCATGTCGCAAACGAGTCGTAAGATGGAATCGCCCCAGGACACGAAATAATTTCTTATATCGAATAAGTGTCGCCACAACAATCATTAAGAAGCCGAATTTTTAAAGCCCATGCGGTAGGATACATAACTACTTCCATTTTTTTTTTTGCAGTTAAAAAGTAAAACTGTAAGTATTAAAAGAAATATTAAAAAAATAGTATATTTTGATGTGTAAAGGGAAACGTAAAGATGGCAGCATGGGTAGGAGGTCTACCGCTAACAATTTCTAACCATATTTACGGAGCCGATCGTCAGATGACCTTGGCTTTTTCCAGCTATGTCTATTGTAAAGTAATCGATTATATATTGTAATAGCGTTTATTACTGTCAGTAGTGGATGGGACTTAAACACCGTCTTCAGGCCAAGGGCGAAGTGGTAGAGACACAAGACTCTTTCTTTGGTTGTGTGACGGTGTAAAGCCAGTCACAGGAGCACGCATCTAAGGAATACACCCGATCACACTGGGTTAATGGCAAAACAGATCAAGTGCTCACTGGCTAAAAAAGGTCAAATTTGGCGCTGATTCCGGTCGGATGTGTAACAGCTACAAACAGACCACTTGCTCAATGTCTAAAGCCGGTCAAAGATGGCGTCGCATCCGATCACACGTGGTAATGGGGTATAACCGAAACACGTGGCTAAAGTCGCTCAAAGATGGCGCTGTATCTGGTACACATGGGTAATGGTCACATCCGATCAAATATGACGCTGCTTCTGGTCGCATGTGTAATGACTATAACCAGACCACGTGCACACTGGCTACAAGTGTTCAAAGAAGGCTCTGCATCCGGTCGCATCCATAAAAATATCCGAGACAAGTGCTGACTGGCTAAAACCGGTCAAAGATGGCGTCGCATCCGGTCACAGGACCAGACAGTGCATAATATTCTGCTGAGTCATTCTAAGTCAGCAAATAGCATGTATATAACGTCCACCATTCACCGTCTTGGACAATGAGCAGCCAGGCTGAAAAACATCTGATGGCTGTAGAAATGTGGTTTCTGAGGAAAATGCAAAGAATACCATGGACAGCTAGAAAGACCAATGAACAAGTCCTTCAAGAAACAAATGAAGATCGTAAACTGATCAGAGACATTAGACGTAGACAGTCACAATTTTTTGGGCATGTTATGAGAAGAAATGATTTGGAGAACTAGGTGACAACTGGTAAGATCGAGGGGAACAGACCAAGGGGAAGACCTAGAAACAAGTATCTGGATGGCTTGGCCTTGTGGCATGGTCGAGACAAAAACACGGAACTGATCCACGACTCTGTTGATCGAGTGAGATGGCAGAACATGACCGCCCACGCTTACCGGCATGGCACATGATGGATGGATGGATTCACCGTCTAGAAGTACCGTTCTCTGTGAGCAGCAAGAAGATCACCATGTGGCCCGTCGCTAATGGTAAGTTGGCTGTTTGATAAAACTCTCACATTTTCGATGTGGTCTCCAAGTAGGCATACAGTTAACCTAACAATACTAGTATAATAAAGGAATATATGGTGCTAGCCGCATATAACTGAAGAGACAAGCCATTTCTCTATATATTATGGTAGGCTGTCACGACATGGAATACAGCTGGCATTCGAATTTTTGAACACAGCGCTATGGTGGTACCCTAATAATATAGGTAGTAGTGTGTAGTCGTAGGGGAAAGTGAAAATGTACTATATGGTCTACATACCCATTATCGATAGAAATATATGATTGTGTAACAGAGGGTGCATGTCAGATACATAGCTATTATTTTTAATATGTATTTCTATAACGTTGGTATAGTAACTTAAACTTATAATTGTTTTACAGATACGTATTGCCACATGGTGGTCACGCCCACACGCACCACCAAATGTAAATTAGGAGATTCCCAGTCTAACAATAGAATGACTTGACGACTAGAAACTGAGGACGACGTAATCATCGTCCGGAACAGCGGAAAGGTGACTTTGAGAAAGGAGATCAAGACGGCTGTGTGTATTTTTCCCTGAAAGCTCCGTGAACAAAAGGATTGATCATCTAGGGCAAGGCATTGTTACTGAGGAAGGGATATCGCCTGTTTGGATATAGCATTCTTGTCATACTCAGGACCGGAACAGATATCAAGTATAGACAACGAGTTAACGAGTTATGTTTGGACATGGGTGGCAATATGCTTTAGTAGATTGGGTAATTATAGAATTATATGAACGGCCAAGTTGTATTTATATATATAACGTCCCGTGCCCGTGTTAGGGCCCCGTTATATGATACGGCAGTGTTGTGTTCATTTTGTCTAAAAGAGAGCAGATCCGAAATAAAAGGATTTATCTCAAAATTATATCAGTCTTCAAGGTGAGCGACTTTTATTACATACATTCATTCAAGTTTGAGTTCTATCGGTTGTAAGCATGTTGAGACACGTGGGGACTTCGATCCGAGGAAACAATGGTGTAATGCAAACAAGCGACGATTGATTCCCGCCATATCAGAAGTAAATATACAAAGAATGCGCGCCTCGATGATAAATTCCTTAGCACGATATGACATCAGGAGTAGACACAATGCGACATCATGGCGGCTGAGTTAAAATAAGCTGTATTACACTGCCAGAGAAAAACATTGCACATTATCGTTTGTACGCAAAGTAAGACATTATAGTAATCTTCCGAGTTTTTCATAAAAAGGGACTGTCGTTTTAAAGATAAATAGTTGCACATCAAGTTGAAGTGCAAACGACGCGCACCATTCTAAACTCAGCGGAAGCCGAAATTGCAGCTCGTGTAAAGATCAGTTACAGACTGCAAGTATTTAATATTTGTCGATATTAAGTGGATGTCATTCGCCACACACAACTTAAGAGATTAAACCTGTACTATTCCACATATCTAAATGACAATGGAACACATTATCAGTTTTGATGTCCGCTATCAGGAGACATACTACACTTACTAGTACCAAATTTGTACCCAGGACGGAACTAGATATGTCTTGGAATTAGACATAGTTGACACAGATTCCTTACACAGACTAGACAAGCAGTTGACACAGCACTGCACAACGCTGGAACAGTAATATACCACACAATCAAGATACTCTTGGCGAGAAGAATGATACTTCCATAATATTATTATTATTGGCTGCCGACACTCTGCCAAATTTACAATATCGACACAAGGAACATTCATTATTCTTCTGGGGACATTAACTATTTTACATGTATCTAGATCGGATGTAACTATGAAGGTACATTATACATTATCGGGAGTACCTACACTTCCCTCCACCAAGAGTCTGAAGGAAATATAAGTGGGACATTCAGTGGAACTCTACACACGATATATTACGTCGGGACTTATTGCATTTAGTCCTACACTACCACTCTGATACCAGGTCATTCAGACAACGCCACATATAGATACACAGACAACAGGACACTTACCTCCACACGGCATTTGTACGACTTCACCAACTTCTACACATTTACGATGCCATTATCAGGAACATATAAAGACACTTATGGATGTTACACATTGCACCGCTGTAGCAAATGACTCAATTATTTATTGACATTGTTCCAATGTTAGCGATCCTCACTAGGACACCATTGAGCTCATTTACGGACATGGAAGTAACACTTCGTTCGTCTAACGACACCATTTCATGATTGTGGATTGACACAACGACGATACAAACATTAACTCATTACGTCGACATCTACGGACAACGGTAACGTTTGGACATTGATTGACTGTACACGGATACTACTGGACACTACACTGCACCTGAAACGCATCGAAACGTTACATGTTCCTCAAGACTCTGACGCCAGGACAGACGTACACTATCACACGGATTGACAACTACCATTTTTCATCGTGACACCAGACACAGTCAGCTTGTTCACGCATTGGACTTTATGTACCAGAACTGGATGCAAGCAGATCTACTGATTTCACTGTGGGCATCATTCATTCGGATACCTACAACAGCCTAAACTTATCACAATAAGGCTGCAGAAAAATTCAAACGTCGTCGTTACACTACAGCCAACTACGTGTTATGGGTTGGTTACGGACTTCCTGAGTCCAGGGTGAAAGTAGTACAAGTTAATTGTACTATCGTTCAAGCCAGGAGCAACAGTCTATTGTGGACACAGCTTCTCGGGTATAAATCAACAAGCATACCAATACTCGAGTGGTGACCACGGATCAATTCCTTAATGAACTGATCGACACAATTCTATGTCAAAATTTTTGAACGACAGGAACTCTACTCGGTTATCTATGTACAAGAGAGCCGGAAAAAGGCCAGTAATTGTTATTCATTGTTGATTGATGTTATGTTGACTCATAATAAGGCTATTTATTTTATTTGCGGGTGGTTAGAAGGCCTTGATGAGCTAATGATATCTGATATCTTGATTAGTTCATGAAGTGATTTGTGGGTTGACAAGAGCCAGGTCATTACGAATTAATTTTGTTTGGTTTTGATCTTGCGGGCGTCACCTCAATATTATAGTCTCGTCTTTACGTTAGTAGTATAGTAGGAACATTATCCGGAAAAAAAAATGGGGATAAAATTTTGTTATCGTTTGTAAACAGTAATATGTATTTACGTCAGTCGTCGATCGTCTCTTATGATTATTAGTTGTCTTGCGTCACACATATTGTATATTAGACATATTTCTTCATATTTATTTTATAATTTAGATCTGTTTCGTTCATTATAGATATATTTGGTTGATTCTTTTGTTGTGTTCGAATTTACACTACAGAGTTGATTGAGTTCGTGTTTGCTCAACGGTGATACAACACTTACGTGATTGATGGTGATTTGAGATATTATCACAATTTTGTCTATTTTTTTTCTTCTCTTGCCTACGTCCATATTTATTTCAGCCAGATAGCTCATTTTACAGGTAAAAGTATTGAGTGCAGGACATTTGGGGGTACAATAGAAATGTACAAAACTGCATGGGTCAGTATAAAATGCAAATACTATAAAGGTCGAGTGTGCGCAGCAGTACTACCAAACCCATGTGCTGGGTTGATAATTGGTAACATCGCAGATGTCAAAGATTACGCTCAAACTATAGAACGCAAACCTGATGTGATACTCACAACAACACAAGAAGAAAGAATTACACATTCATTAAAAGTTCAACTGACTGGTAATAACAACAGTGTAGCACACAAAAATAGACCAAAAGTTAAACACAATAGTTACAAACAACAGATGAAATGGGATGTTGTAGCCATATTTATGATAAATATGTTGAGTTGGCTTAAATTGACTTTATCTCAGGTTACATCCATAGTCACAAACACAGCCTCACAAACAAAGGCATATATTGATGATATTGTGAATAAAAATACAGTCATTCAATCACTCAAGAAAATTTACACACAAGTCAATGATAACAAACAAAATTACGATGCATTAATTAATGCGTACTTTATTTGCTTGGCTTGTTTCTGCTACAAATTAATCAAATATACTTTATTGTCGTTATATATACGAGTGAAAGTTATGACAGTGTTCAATTTAACAAAGTTGAAAAGTACAAATATGAACATACGTTCAGTACGGAAACACCATAAGTATGAAAGAAAGAAAGAGAGAAAGAAATAGAATAAAAGAGAAGAATAAAAGAAAATAGAATGGGATGAAAGTGTTAGGTTCATATTAACACAAAATACATTACAGACACATTTACAGTCTGATTACTTAGAATTCCAAATTTTTTAGATCTAAATCTATATTTGTTCAAAGTGTTCACACTATCTCATATCTCCACACTTGGGTGTGTGAAAATATTTTAGTTCTCTATTGTACAGATAATTGTTAGTAAATATATTGTTATTTTATGATGATAAATTGGTTAAGGATTTATTCTTGTTGAGTCATAATATTAGAATATAATTCTGAGTTATTTTCTTAAAAAGTTTTACATCTTTGAAATGTATGATTTTTCACATGTATATATCTATATTACAGACCTATAAAAATAGTTGGACAGAGGATCATGAGAAATTATTACAACAAATAAAAACTCTATTTAGTACATATCCTATTTTGAAATTACCTGATATTTCAAAAGATTTTGTTTTACAAACGGATGCTAGTTTACATGCTATTTCAGCTGTATTACTTCCTATTCTTTATTTCAGTAAAAAGCTATCTGAAACTCAAAGCTGTTACTGAACTAGAGGCTTTAGCGTTAATTGAAAGTATTGAAAAGTTCTCTAGATACTTACTAGGTAGGAAATTTCTAGTTCTTTCGGATAACAAACCGCTACAAATTTTCAAATCGGGTCATCCAAAGAATTCTAGAATACATAGATGGTCATTACTATTACAGGATTATGAATTTGACATTTGTCATATTCCTGGAAAAGATAATAATCTTGCTGACATTCTGAGTCGATTATAGAATGGCAGATTTTCTTGTTGATTATGTAGAGTTGAATTAGAGTTATAGTTTTGTTGTATTAAGTTCAAAGTTCAGATATATATTGAGTTGATTACGTATTATAAACCTTATTAGTGGGTCAAGATAACAATAACCAACATGTTAAGATAGGTTATTTGATTAAATATTATAAATAAGGTACATTTGTATCTGATATGTGTTCAAAACAGGGCCACGGCAAGGATGAAAGTTATTAACAGAGACAAGGACTTCCGATCGGAAAGAACTCAGAAACACTTGAGTATAAAGTTGTAATTGTGAATGACTATATTTGATTTATTTAGCATTTATATTAGTTAATGAGAAATGTTGGGTCCGAAGGGTATGTGTTATGTTATGCTGTATGCTTATGAATCAGTACAGGAGCTAAATATGACCAAGTGACAATCCAAATCCCAAAGGAAAATATCGGGAAAACGTTAAGGTGGAATCACAGACAAGCACCCTACCCATTAATATTGTCATACGACACCAAGTAACGACTACGTCTAACCTGGTTACTGGAAAAAC
The DNA here is from genome assembly GCA_963921405.1 of Cepaea hortensis. Lineage (NCBI taxonomy): Eukaryota > Metazoa > Mollusca > Gastropoda > Stylommatophora > Helicidae > Cepaea > Cepaea hortensis. The sequence goes on along the minus strand of OY992883.1, from coordinate 52,181,369 downwards.
ATCATTATTACCCTCGTCCTAGAACTAGGACATACTTGTCATTAGGACAAGGTAGGGACTAATATTAACTTATTAGTTGAACTGATCCCATAGGATCAGTCACACGACGTTCGACGTAGGGTTCGGACAGGTGGGCGTGCCCGTTATGTAGCATTTATGATTTTTTTTTTGGAGGGTTAATGATGGGGTAAATCCTGGAACTATGTGGTAGTGCGTAAAAAAATATGGTTACAGTTGTAAGTAATTATGAGAAGAAAAATGACATAGCATTTTTTTTTTGGGAGGGGGTATTATGCCACATGGTGGTCACGCCCACACGCACCACCAAATGTAAATTAGGAGATTCCCAGTCTAACAATAGAATGACTTGACGACTAGAAACTGAGGACGACGTAATCATCGTCCGGGACAGCGGAAAGGTGACTTCGAGAAAGGAGATCAAGACGGCTGTGTGTATTTTTCCCTGAAAGCTCCGTGAACAAAAGGATTGATCATCTAGGGCAAGGCATTGTTACTGAGGAAGGGATATCGCCTGTTTGGATATAGCATTCTTGTCATACTCAGGACCGGAACAGATATCAAGTATAGACAACGAGTTAACGAGTTATGTTTGGACATGGGTGGCAATATGCTTTAGTAGATTGGGTAATTATAGAATTATATGAACGGCCAAGTTGTATTTATATATATAACGTCCCGTGCCCGTGTTAGGGCCCCGTTATATGATACGGCAGTGTTGTGTTCATTTTGTCTAAAAGAGAGCAGATCCGAAATAAAAGGATTTATCTCAAAATTATATCAGTCTTCAAGGTGAGCGACTTTTATTACATACATTCATTCAAGTTTGAGTTCTATCGGTTGTAAGCATGTTGAGACACGTATGCCCACGAAAACCTAATTTGCAAAATGTGGAGCATACTAAGAGCAGAGCCAAACAGCTATTGCATGGCATATCTTAATATCCCACAAAATAAAGAAGCAGGGAATCCATTCAGTCATTCTTGTGATTATGGTGATGGTGGTTGTTTTGCAGACCTAGTAACGATTCTACTGCGGGATGTGCTACAAGATCAGTTCACCAAAGACGCAATAATCTCATTAAGTCTGAATATAATTTAGGAGTGCATCCTCGACTATAATCGCCAGCAGGATACGGCGGAACCATACCCAACCAACGTGGGGCGATCAGCGTCACCGACATCCTTAACCTTAAGTCAATCCATACTAGCGGACGAGTAATAAAACACCTACGTAAAAACAAGATGGCTGTAATATACTTACAGTCATGTCATCAATAGCTGACCAGTCCTCATAACAAAGAAAACTTCGGTGAGTGTGAAGAGACTGTATATGTATATCGTTGCTATTCTGGCTTCACAGACTGTGTCTCATAGTGACTACAACGCAAGTACCACGGCGCTCTCTATGCTGTCTATTTCATCTTGTTGATAGGTCATGGGGCGAGCATGACCCGCATCCCCCAACCCAGTTCAAACATACAAAGGGTCAACGAGCGGTTAGTAGAACGCTTAGTCGTGCCATACGGACATCCGCGTCAGCGTAATCTGAGCCGCTTGACCTAAGAAACTGGCTGAAATCAGTTTTACGCGTGACTCAAATACTAGTATATAAACCTGAAGCTGGTAACAGTCAAAACATTGTGATCTGAAGATGACTATAGACCTCAAGACTGTGCCTGATAACTGGGTTTATGACTCGTAGTGGTGAGACTATTAGACCAGTGGGCGGTAGTGATAAGACCGTGTTCGTCTCATCCCACAGAGGCACGAGCACGTTACACATCCGTAGATTCTTCGGTGAATTCGACAAGAAGTTTCCTTCTAAGATTGGAATGCCACTTACTCGTCAAGAATATGAACAGATGATCGCTATGCAGCACGATATCCTAGTTGACGTTGACAGACTCAATCAAGTTAACCAAGTCAGTAACGAAGTCAAACAAGCCATTAACAGAGGCAAGCAAGTCAGTAATCAAATCAATAAAGTCAGTGCTTATTTCAAACAGGGCACTAACCGAAGCAATCAAGTCCAAAAGACGCAAGACAGTGCTCAAGTCAAACAGGGTACTAAACGAAGTCACCAAGTAGACGCATACTATACTGCCGGGTTTCAACACAGCTACACTCAGATTGTGATGACCCCAGCAACCAGATGTGTGATGAGCCCAATAGCCAGCTGTTTGATGTGCGCGACACCCAGTTGTTTGATGAGCCCGAGACTCAGAGGTCAGCCTACCAAGCAGGAGACCAGTCCTTATGATTACACGCGAAGTGACAGATACATACCAGGCTACCAGCCGGAAAAACTCAGACAATGGTGTGAAGAAATCCAGAAACAACATACTATGTGCATAGCTCTGTATGTGAAGATAAAATGGTGTGATCATACTATGTATACCAGCTCATATTGCATCATCCATTTCGTATGACATTATGCCTTTTTATTCTTATAAAATGTACTGAAATACTGTAAATAAACAGGTATATATTATAACTACGTTTTGGTTGTTGATTTTATTTTTAGTGGTTACGGTATATATAGTTGTCATGTGATGAGAGAGTCATACATATTGACAAGAAATTCAAGAAATATTTCAACAAATTTAAGGAGACGGTTTAACCAGATTAGGAAAACGGTTGACCAAAAGTCTGAAATATCTCAACCAAACTTATGAAAAGTAGGAAACTTTGTAAAAAGTAGGAAAAACTGTTACCCAAAAGGGAAAATTTTTGGCCACCTTTCAACCAAATTTATAAAAAGTAGGAAAATGTGTTAACCAAATGGCAGAAATCTTGGCCAAGTAAGAAAATTTGTTAACCAAATGTGAAAAGTGAAAAGTGTGGCCAAATTTCAACCAGTCTACCATAATATATGAAGACATGGCTTGACTCTTCAGTTATATGCGGCAAGCACCATATATTCCTCTATTATACTAGTATTGTTAGGTTAACTGTATGCCTACTTGGAGAACCACATAGAAAATGTGAGAAATCTATCAAAAAGCCAACTTACCATTAGCGACTTGCCACATGGTGATCTGCTTGCTGCTCACAGAGAACGGTACTTCTAGACGGTGAATGGTGGACGTTATATACATGCTATTTGCTGACGTAGAATGACTCAGCAGAATAATATGCACTGTCTGGTCCTGTGACCGGATGCGACGCCGTCTTTGACAGGTGTTAGCCAGTCAGCACTTGTCTCGGATGTATTTTTATGGATGCGACCGGATGCAGCGCCATCGTTGACCACTTGTAGCCAGTGAGCACGTGGTCTGGTTATAGTCATTATACATGCAACCGGAAGCAGCGTCATATTTGATCGGATGTCACAATTACCCATGTGTACCGGATACAGTGCCATCTTTGAGCGGCTTTAGCCACGTGTTTCGGTTGTATCCCATTACCACGTGTGATCGGATGTGACGCCATCTTTGACCGTCTTTAGCCATTGAGCACGTTGTCTGGTTGTAGCTGTTACACATGCGACCGGGAGCAGCGCCAAATTTGACCTGTTTTAGCCAGTGAGTACGTGATCTGTTTTGCCTTTAAACCAGTGTTATCGGGTGTATTCCTAGGATGCGTGCCTCTGTGACTGATTGTACACCATGACACAACCCAAGGACGCGTCTTGTGTCTCTACCACTTCGCCCTTGGTCTGATGACAGTGTTTAAGTCCCATCCACTACTGACAGTAATAAACGCTATTACAATATATAATCGATTACTTTACAATAGACGTAGCTGGAAAAAGCCAAGGTCTTCTGACGATCGGCTCCATAAATATGCATTGAAATTGTTAGCGGTAGACCTCTTACCCATGTTGCCATCTTTACTTGTCCCTTTACACATACAAATAGACTATTTTTAAATATTTCTTTTAATACTTACAGAGTTGCGTTTTTAACTACACAAAACCGGAAGTAGTTACGTATCCTACCTCATGGACTGTGAAAATAAATTCAGCTTCTTAATGCTTGTTGGGCGACACATATTCGATATAAGAAATTATTTCGGGTCCTGGGGTGAGCCCACCTTACGACTCGATTGCGACATCCCATGCTACTTACATTCACACATATGTGATATTTATGTCAAACTCTCGGAATGGACTCACGCACATGTGATTAAAGGAACGTCAGACCTCGTTTTACTTTTACAAGACGCCCGGCTGGTGTGATATCATTGATCTCTGTATAATACGTCTCTTTTATCACTATCGGGTGCATACTTTTTACCACGTTTGCGCGATTACTGCAAGCTAGAACAGGTTTGTCAACATCCGCGCATACCGACAGGTTTTACCTTTCGAGATGTACAATTTCTGACATTTATTGTAGTTTTGTGTTAATATTTACTCAAATTTTTCACGTGATTACTTCATTGGCACCAAAGCAAAGTGCCTTAGAATATTTATCTACATTTTTGGCGATGTGTTCAGTCGATTAAGCGCCATTTAAAACCGCTATATTCAATATTTCATTAGTCGGTCACTGAGATATTACACTAAGAGCAGAAGGCCAGCCCCGGGCTTACTTGGATCAAGGGACACAATTATTTCCAAAATATGCAAAGGGGATAACTGGTGTTATTATTTTTTAAAGTATTTGTATGATAATTTCGCAAAATTCACTGATTATGTTATTTTAATTGAATGTATAATTTTGAGACTCGTCTTTAATGTTATTTTCTCTAGAATTAATCACTTCCTATATGTTTTAAGCATATGTATTTATAATAATAATCACCATATACAGAATTATCAGCCGCACTCTGCCTTCAATCTTTTTCCTAAAGCTGAATATGCCCGAACGTCCATTTTGACTCATATTTTTTGGGTCTGTTGGCTAAGATCAGAGTCTAATATTGCCAAATAATGCCTTTGGTCTGGCTGCACTGATCACCACTCTTTGCGTCTAGGTGCAAATTTGGTGGCCCCTTTGGGGGCCAAGACTAATATCAGGAGTAGAGGCCCATTCCCTCGCGACACATACATCGGCCTACCCCGTACACACCGACACACACTGGGACTCGAACTCGGGTGCCCGGTGCATAATTGGTATACTTATTCATATCAGTATTCCACATGCCCGGGGCTTGCCTCGCTGTCTTAGAAGGGTCTCGGGGCGGTCGGGGGTTATCGGATCGGACCAGGAGACACTACTACCCATGGACCGGAAGTAGTCAACCGGAAGTAGTCAACCGGAAGTAGTCACCGGATGTACCCAAGAATATGCCCACTAAGTTCAAATATCTGGGTCATTTGGGGTCCGTTTTTCAGGGGGTCCGCTGGGGCGGGATAACAATCATATTAAGAAATATGACCGGCGGACCCCGCCGCGGACTCCATTTGCTACTCCATTACCACATACATTACTACTCTTGTTCATTTGACCCTTTTGTCTGTTCTGGTCATGCTTTGAATTCTGTTGTAGCACCATTATAATCATAATGACCCGTGGCAACTGGCATGGGTGTTCATGTCCTTCCAATATCTGAAACCATGGTGATCTGGATCAACTCTATTGATGATATTCCTCCATGGCGCCATCTCATTCCAACTAGCATCAGCTCTCTTGCTATCGCATCATTATGTTTTCCAGTGCATATCTTCTCATTATATGACCAAAGAATATTGTCAGTCTCTTTCTTATGTGTATATTATGTTCTAATTTTACTAACCTCAGTCTGGCAGTCGTTGTTAGCTACTCTGGCATTCCAAAGAATCATTGACATTGTTCTTAGGAACCACACCTCCGTTGCTTCCAAGCTCTTCTTAATTTGTCCATTCATGTTTCATAATTCACTGCCATAAAGGAAGACAGGTTCTATATATCATTTCAGTACTCTCTGAAGATCAGGAATAGTGATTTATTGGCTTGTTGTTCCACCATCATCTTCATGGCAGTCAGTCAGTCAGTCAGTCAGTCAGTCAGAAGGCTGGTATTAAAGTGTCTCATCATGCCACTCATATGTAGCACAATATCGAGAAAGAAAAACTTACAATCTCTTCTTCCTGTTTGGTTAGAATCCATGTTTCAGAGTCACACAATGCTACAGGCCAGTTATGTGTGGTGATAATTATTTTCCACAGCTGAATATTCATGCTACTTGATGTTAGAAATGCTGGAACGTCTTTATTTGTGCTGTATAAAGAGGTCGAACGGCATAAAAACACTAGTAGAAATTGTGTATTTGTTTTAATTGCAGTAACATTCGTTTATCAGTTTATCTGAAAGTGTACATTTGAAAGACTTGTTATCTTTTAAATGATTCAATTCCAGAAAGTCTTGCAGCAGATACTCAAGGGGGAATATAGCCAATATGAAATATGAGGGCATGACTTTTCAAGAGGCTACATGCACAGTGAGAGTACTCACTGAGGAGGCCAGATTTCTGTAGTACGCTCTTTCCAAATGTAAAAATTACAAAAACACATTATGTTATGCTTGGGATTCATGGGAAAGAATCAATATCACAGCATGCGTTGCTTGGGAAATAACATGAACAGAGGTTGCTAATACATGCATGCATACACTCACTCTCTGTCTCTCTCTCTCAACACCCACCCACCCAGCCACCCACACACACAACCAGAGAGAGAGAGAGAGAGAGAGAGAGAGAGAGAGAGAGAGAGAGAGAGAGAGAGAGAGAGAGTCAAAGAAGATGTTTTATTTCAGGCCAGACACGTTATGTAGATGCTCACTTTATATTACAATGTCTTATCATGTTGTTATTGGGGGTTCCAGTGTTGGAAACTGTTACAATGTATGCTGTTCTTTTGCTCAACTCCTTCACTTGTGTAAATATTCATGACTTTGTAACCTGATATTCTATCCCTTATTATTTTCACCTTTTTGTTTGTGATCATGTGGTATCCATTTCATTATTTTTCATTATTATTTTCAGCATTGTAACTGTGGTCATGTGATATCTATTTCATTTTTTTCATTATTATTCTCAGCTTTGTAACTTTGATCATGTGGTATCAATTTGACGATTATTTTCAGGTTTGTAACTGTCATAATATGGTATTTATTTCATTATAATTTCGTGAAAGGGCCTCTAGATAATAGCTGCGAATACCCAATAAGCAGCCGTGTATAGGCAGCAATAAGCAGCAACTCATATGTGGAGACTTCAATGCGAGGAACAGAGAATGGGACAGTAGTGGAGAAACTCGATAGAGAATTGCCCTTACGGATGTCATGGTGGACTCCGATGTGGTCTGCATAAATGATGATGGGCCTACTAGAATGGCAATGAGGCCTGGCGATGCAGACACAGCTATTGACTTGGCACTTGTCTCCCAGTCATCAGTCCTTGATGTAAAGTGGACTGTTTTGAATGACCATGGGAGTGATCACATGCCATGCTCAGTCCTGATCTCTAAATTCAAAGTTAAGGCTGGGAGAACGCGCAAGATCTTCCGGTATGAGTGGACCGATAGCCTTCTTAGACGCCTCAGACAGGGGGCTTGCAACAGGACTGTTAAACTCCTTTTTTGCATCCCGCATTGTGGACCCCAGAAGTAGACCATGCTTGGAAAGCAAAGAGAGCTGCAGTGAAGCAGCTAAGGAAAGTGCGACAGACACCCCGAAGCTCACGAGAGGAAGTGGATACAGCGGAAAATGTCAAGAAAGACAAGGTGGAGGTTTTCAAGCGCTGTTCTGCAGAGGCCAAAAACGCAAAATGGGAATGTTTCATGGAGGAGATTGGAGGTGATAAAACGCTGCGAAAATTCTGGAAAATACTGCAGAGACAAATACAAAGAAAAGATCGGCCTATGACAGTGGGAACAATTTATAGAGATGATGGTGTGCGCGTGACAACAGACAAAGAGAAAGGGGAGGCGGTTCTCCAGAGTTTTTTTTTAGAGCAGACCAATCATATTGATGCGGACACCAGGGGTGCAGTTAGAGAGGAATTAACTGGCACCATGAAGAATATGCATTATGAAGACATCATACGGGGTGAAGATGTTAAACATATTTTGAAAAAGGCAAAAGACACGGCACCAGGGCCTGATGGGGTTAGGTATGGCCACATGAAGGCTTTGAGCGGTGCAGACCCGAAGGAGATGACCGACTGCTTTAACCAGAGCATTAGGACAGCGTCAGTACCGCAGGATTGGGTCACAGCTATCTCATCCCTCTTCCAAAACCATTCAAGGATCATTTAAAGCTTAGCGGCTTTAGGATCATCACCCTTCAAAATACATTTGGGAAGGTTCTAGAGAAGATAGTCGCTGTCAAGCTGCAAGAGGGACGCAGAGGTGTTTCCAAGGCACCAGGGCCGGGTTATATACTGGCCAAGACCTATTGACGCGTCCTCGCCGAGCGTCCTGGGCAACAGGTCCCTTCGGGGTCCTGGCTGAAGTCAATAGGATCGCCGTTTCCTCCGAAGTCGGAGAGTGTCTGCCTGTATGGCGAGGAACCACCAGTCTGCACACCAATAAGCCAGACATGGGACAACGGATACTCACGCAAACCTCAGGTTCTGTATGACATCACACTGATGTTGGACAACAGGATGCCTTCATCCGACATACACGACTTCGCGTTGGAGCTCAAGCCAACGAACACAAGCAAGCAAGCTGCAAGAGTTTTTGGAAAGGGGAAAGCTTCTTCCAAGAGGCCTGGGCAGCTACAGGAAAGATACCTGGTCAAATGCAGCCACTTTTGCCTTTGATGTTTATGAGGGGTTCCAGAGTAGACAGGAAACGATGGCGGCAACGCTTGATCTCAATGATGCGTACAATAGAGGTCGATATAATATTTTGATGACCACACTGATGGAGAAGGGGGTCAATCCCTGGTTGGTGAACTGGATAGCGGCCGTCCTGCATTCTCGTCGGGTTGCTCTCCGTCCTCCGTCTGGGTGCATGGACGTCAGAGCCACACATTTTAACCCCGGGACTGCCACAGGGTCTACAATCTCACCGGTGCTCTTTAATGTGTATCCGAGCAAGATTGCAAACCTAGAAGCACTAGGGATTGGAAGGATACTAACATTTGCAGATGATATTCTTGCATATAGGCAGGGGAGAGATAAGGAGCAAACAGCCCAGGACCTAAAGCCGACAGTTGGCAAAGTGATTGACTGGTGCACTGAAATAAATGCTGTCAACCACCCGGAAAAGTCGGTTGTTTTTTGGTGCTCTCTGGACAACAGGATTGTGAGAGCTGATGTCCCAAGCCTCGCGATAGATAGTAGAAGCGTCAACAGAGAGAACAAACTGAAGTATTTGGGAATCACATTTGACAGGAGCCTGTCCTTCAAGGACCATGTGGAGACGATTGTGACAAGGTCTCAAAAGGGACTCAATGCACTTAAAACTATAGCTGTAGTGGACATAGAGCAGAGAATGCTTTTCAGACTATACCAGCACTTGATCCTCTCAGCGATTGATTATAGACTAGGACTGCTCACTGTCTCAAAGAGTCAGCTGGTGAAATTAGAGCGCATACAGAACGAAGCTATGCGGGTCATTCTGGGATGCACCAGAGACACCCCAGTGGTGTGTATGCGTTACATCCTTGGTCTGCCGACTGTTGCTGGTAGGCTCAAGGTGATGCAGGCGAAGGCATACCTCAGAGTGGTTGCTGACACAGATCACCCGTTGCATGAGACGCTTGACGTAGTTAAGGGTCAGAGACTGATAAGAGGGAAATCATGGATGGCTCAGGCCGAGGATACGATCAGACAGGTGTGCATCTTGGAGAACATTAGGCGAGGGGAGGAGTGGGTCAGAGTGCCTGCGGAGCAGTCAGACTTGTGCAGAGTTATAATCACATTGAGCCGGGAGTGCAGGGAGTGGCCAGCAGGAGCCACGGAAGTGGAAATCCAGCAACTAGTTCAGGATAATGCTCGCTCGGGTGATGTGATTATCTACACGGATGGGTCGGTGTTGAGAGGTAGGAGAAGTGCCTGGGGGTTTCTTAGCAAAAGCTAATGGTCGACGAGTGGTGCAGGTGAGACTGGCATACGATACCACAATATCTAGCTTAAGAATGGAGGTGGAGGCGGTCAGTGCAGCTTTCCGCTGGATGGACAATACGATACACACACATCGTGATTGAACTTATTCAGAAAGCATGCTGAGGAAGGTGAGGACAGGCAAGCTTTAGGCAGAGTGGCTTGCTTCGCTTCGGAGGTCACGGGTGGCAAGCATCGCCTGGATCTTTTCTCCGGGGCATGCCGGTGTGCTGGGGAATGAACAAGCGGACAGATTGGCTAGCTCTGCAAAACTTGGTGGAGTATTTATGCAAGACAAGTCAGACGTGGTTGCAGCTTTGTGGGAGCACGTGTACACCTCGGAAGAGCAAATGGATCACCATGGTATGGCAAGAATGAGACAGCGAGGAGTGACGAGGTTATTTGGCCGACGCTCGACGCTCAGAGGAAAGGCGAGACGGACACATAATCAGATTGCTACTGGTACTGTTGGTGTTGGAATTCTTCGCTGGCTGGTGAGGATGGGGACGGAGCGCTTATGGGAATGCCCCGAATGCTGTGATGTCGGTTCCTAAATCAATCAATCAATCAATCAATCAATCAATCATCATCTTCCCGGGCATATACCCCTCCATGATTGTTCTCTCCAAACTTTCATGACGTTTCAAGTGACTAAAATAGTTAAATGTTCTTTATTTTATGGTCTTTAGTAGCCAACCTTCTTCAATATTCAGCGTTTGTCGTATGAATGCATTTTTTTTTTTTTTTTGGTATCCAAGATATTCTTAGAACTCGTCTATAACATTTATATTCAAAGGCATTTATGCGCTGTTCAGCTTGTTTAGTAAGTGTCAGGTCTCACAGGCTTACACTGCAATGGGAAAGATGCATTATCTTAAAATCTAATGCTTGTAGTTCTATCTGTCCCCCTCCACAATTTAGACAGTTGTTTTATTATTTGAAGAGCAGTAGATATTCGTCTTTCAATTTCTTTCCATTGTTGGTATATAAAACAATACAAACAAAATTGCTCAAAAACTGACGTGGAATTTTCGGGCCACAATTGATGACAAGAAAAGGAACTGATCTTCACACATCATATGTCATAGTTTAGAATATATGAAGGCCTAATTCACCACACCCCAGTGACCTATACACTAATATTTAACAACTGTTGAAAGGCAAGAGCCAATTTAAAGGGAAAACGAAATCGCTTATAAAACAATGTTGTTGTTTGTCCATCAAGAATGATGATGACCATTCATCTCATCCAGTGGGATTGAAAGTATGGATCCGTGAGTTTTAAGATGGCCGATAAGGCCTATTTTGGCTCGAAATGTTCTTTGACAATGTGGGCGGGGAATGCTTGGCGTTCCAGGAGGAGGATCCCCTCAGTGTTTTTTTTTTTTTTTTTGTCCAGCCTTTTCTTCACTTTTCAAATATCGGTCTCTGTAGCTAAGGGCTTGCGAACGCGGTTTGTGAGCCCGTATACCCGGGTTCGAAACACAGCGGTGCTGGTTTTTTCGAAAAAGGTATAGGAGCCAGTCGTTCAGAAAGCAATGGCAAACTATTGAACGTAAAAGTTGCCCAGGAATCACGAACAGCAAAAATGCTGGGGTTGACTGCTACGTGCTGTGAAAGACATACAACTTATTTTTTTTTCTTCACAGCTCTTGCTGTCCTGGTTGCTTTCACAAGTGATTGCACCCTTGCGTAATGATGTACGCCACGAATTTCGGTCTTTAGCAGCAGTCTCCTAGGTGTCAAGATGAATTCAAAACGCTTTTAGTGAGATTTTCAGATTGCCTTTAAAAAGTTTCCTCTTGCCGTCTTGGGAGCGTTTACCACAAAGCAGATTGCCGTAAATCTGATTCTTCATTAGTAGTGTGGATACTGGGCTTGGACGCTTTTTCTAGAATTTCAGTGTATGGGATCTTGTCTTGCCATTTAATATTCAATAGCTTCCTAAGGCAGACTGTGTGGAAGTGGTTTAATTTCCTAGCGTGTCGCTGATAAACAGTCCAGGTTTCACAAGCATATAGCAGTGTGGATAATACAACTGCTTTGTAGACTTTCAGCTTTGTTTGCAGGCTTATTCCATTTCTTCCCATACATTCTTGTACAGTTTGCCAAACACCGCGCTGGCCTTGGAGATTCTTGCATTCACTTCGTCATTATTTGTGGCAGCTTGTGACACAGTGCTGCCAGGATAGGTGAATTTATCCACAACACTTAGTCTATGACTATTCACCTTGATATTCGGCACGGTGTGATTATTCCCTGGAGTGGGCTGGTACATAACTACAGTCTTCTCCAAGTTGATATTGAGCCCAAAGTTGGTTCAGGCATATGAGAAAGCTGAAACATTGTGTTGCATCTCTGCCTCTGAGTTGGCACATAGAGCGCAATCATCAGCAAACAGCAGTTCTCTGACGGTGTCGCTGTTAATTTTGGTTTTAGCCTTCAGCCTTCTGAGAGTGAACAACTTTTCATCCATGCGGTAGTTTATGTCTATTCCAATGTCATTGTTCTCGAAGACATAGCTAAAAACATGAGGTTGAACAGTGGTCGTGCCAGGACACATCCTTGCTTCACTCCATTGGTGACAGGAAAGGGCTCAGAAAGTTCACCATTTTCCTGTACACTTGCCTGCATACTGTCGTGTCTTCCTTTAAAGTGTCGTCCCTGGAGTGAGGGGAGTCAACACCCACATTATAATTTTTTTCCCCCTATCAATATCCTGGAGAATCCACCAGCTTCCGTCCAACACACTCCTTCAGTTCATGGACACCTTTTCCTCTCTCTATCCCTGTCGTACTATACCCCCTCTCATTCTTCCCCACGCAACATATTCAACAACTCTTGCTTCTAAAAACTAATAAAGATTAATTTATTAAAAGAAAAGTGTAATGTACGTGAGACGTGTATGCGAAGAAAATGTGTGATATGTTCTATAATATGTGTAGGATCGGACCCTCAGATAATAGCATAGTCAGTTCATCCTTGCAAGGACACACCACAGCACGTTAAGTCAGAACAAGTCCATCTCACCCGGTACTGTATCTCTCCTGCCGGACACCGACTGTCATCTGTAGCTACCTGGTAATCCATCTTCCTGATCATCCGAAATAGATACTGTTTGTAAATTACAGCTGATCATGGACCGGTTGTACACTACACATAAGTTCCTATCGTTCCTAAAGAATGCACAAATCCTTTGTAGCGAGTATTTAGGTATCACTGTTATTGTTAATATACTTGATCCTAACTAGTGTCTATCTAGTTTCAAGTATCATGTCTTTTGTACTATTTCATTAGAATATATCACACCATGTGACTATTATATTTTAATGTTCTTGTTTAGGTACCACTGTTCTTATGCTGTGTGTTGCATCAACAATCATCACCCATCTTAGGTGAACCTTCTTCCTTCTAGCGTTATTTAATTTCCGTAAGAAACAGGTTACTGTTCAACTGAGGTTCTTTCAAATTGGCGTTGCACCTTTTCTAAAACAGTGTTGAGCTTCCTCGTAGCTGGTAGGGAACCTGTGAGAGAAACAACACATCTGGTGATAGTACTAGTCACTGATCCCACCGGTTGAGTGTAAGCCTATTGCCTTACTCAGTTATTACACAGCTAACTAAACTCTGTCATAGAGCATATTAGCTCCTCACCTACGTCCGAATCAGGCGATGACAAGGAAAGACCCATAAACAGAGTGCAAAACTTCAGTGGGCAAACCACTGAAAGATCCCCCCATTGGACACTTTCCCCATCTCCCAACCCATCTTAAATCTCTCCAAATATCACCCCGCTATCCTATTCATCCTAGCAGAGCCAATCATCACTCATCCTCTAACTAGTTTTCCACTACAGTGCTAATCATCACACTCTAGATTTAACAAGGTTACTGCCTATATTAATTAGAACTAATTAGATAATATGTTCTACCTTATACGGCACTGCAGTTTACTCAATCACATCTAAGTTTGCCATGACAGGCACGTGTAAAATAAATCTAATTAATCCCGCACACGTTAGATGTTCTTAACTCCCTAACTGCCGTGCCAAAGCACGTCTACCTAGATCAACGGTTCGAGTTACACTAGTTGTCCCCAAATCGGGTTTTTGGCAAACGCCTAAAATTGGTCACGTGACGTTATTCTTTATGTCCACACAGGTGTTATTTTGGGCAGATCAGCCCTTGTCAGGAATCTATCTTCCCTGGCTCAATCAATGTCAGATTCGTCCTCCCATGTTTTGACATCCACAACAAGCTAGCGAGTTACTGTATGGTCCCGACAACAGTTTTCAGGAACAAGCCGCCAATCTTCTGTCGAGTGGTGACAATCACAGCCGCCATTTCGCTTGATGTCCGGAAACTCTAAATGACAGACGGGACTGTTTTCTCCCGAGCTGGGCACTTCCGCTTGAATCCGACCTGTTTATGAACTGTCAAAGTGGTGTATAGATTCATCTCACTCACCACCGAATGTTCCTATTTAGCCCACCAGATGTAAACACGTGCAGCTGCAACCCAGACTGTTTTTACTGTATTTGTTGAAACAACCTGTGGCCTCGAACATGTTGTTAATCCGAACGCCCTTTATTGTCATCACTGGTTACTCACGGTGTTTTTTTCGTGACACATACCATCATGAAATAGCCGCACTATTTGGACAAACTTTCGTGGACAGCCATATTTTGCCATAATCTTCCACAGCCCTTCTCTGTTGACTGTATCAAAAGCCTTGGTAAGGTCAATGAAAGTGGAGAACATTTCGCAGTTCTGTTCCTGACATTTCTCTTGCAGCTGCCTTGCAGCGAAAATCATGTCAACAGTTCCACGTTCTTTTCTGAAGCCACATTGACTCTCAGGAAGAAGACCTTAATCGAGATGGGCCGTGAGGCGATTGAGAAGAATTCTGGCGAGTATCTTCCCTGCAATTGAAAGCAAGGAGATGCCTCGGTGGTTGTCACAGGATTGGCGGTTTCCTTTACGTTTGGACCATTGACGTGTCCTTGTATACAACAATACACACGAATAAACGCTCAACAACTGGAGTGAAATATTCGCGCCACAACTGAAACTGACAGACTGTACCAAGAGTTTAGAAAAATGGACGTTATATTAAATTATAACTATCTATCTATATCCCAGTTTAAAAGATCCTACAAACCTACAATGCATGTTTTTAAGCAAATACGCGTGCTCAACAACTGTAGTTAAACAAAGAACACAAAAAGAACGGAGCTAAAGTTGTAGTTGTGAAAGTCAACGAAGAGAAAACAACACATGTCAGCCATTCAAAAAAGTAATTAACGTCGCTGCCAAAATTGACTTCCGTGTCAATACACACAACGAAAGCAGATTTGGCTATGTGCCTTAAGTAAACATTGCAGCTGTCTATCTATCTATCAATCTATCAATCTATCTATCTATCTATCTATCTATCTATCTATCTATCTATCTATCTATCTATCTATCTATCTATCTACCTACCTACCTACATACCTACCTACCTACCTACCTGCCTGCCTGCCTGCCTGCCTGCCTGTCTGTTTGTCTGTCTGTCTGTCTGTCTGCCTGTCTGCCTGCCTTCCTGCCTGCCTGCTTGTCTGCCTATCTGTCTGTCTGTCTGTCTGTCTGTCTGTCTGTCTTCCTGTCTGCCTGCCTGCCTGTCTGTCTGTCTGTCTGCCTGCCTATCTGCCTGCCTGCCTGTCTGTCTGCCTGCCTACCTGCCTGCCTGCTTGTCTGCCTGTCTGTCTGTCTGTCAATTAATCAGTTGGTTAGTCCTTCGATCTCTGTCGATCTGTCAGTTATAATTGGTCTGTCGGTCGGTCCCGCTGCTGCCTGCTTATCTGTACATCTGTCTGCTGTTTTTCTGTCTACTTGTCTGTCTGCTTGTCTGATTGTCTGTTTGTCTATTTATCTGCAGGTTTTTGTAGTACAGTACGAGTCTCATGAACCACGCCTCCATTTCCTCCAACCTCTCTTGACGCTGTGCTGAAAAACACTGTCTGTGGGAGGAGAATTGAAGCCCAGTGCAGGTATCAATATGCCATGAAACACGATCCTTGATCAACACGAAACCCAATACCACAGAGGTGACGTAATCAACTATCTTGTACAGTCTGCGATACTTATTTTGTTCTCTTCTACTAAATAGGGGACAATCAATACAATTCAATGCGGGAGGCATTTAAGGAATTAGTAACACGACAACTAAACATTTGTTGCAGGAATGTCCAACATATGCAAAATGGAAAAAACTATTTTGAAATAAACCCGCTCCATTTAAGACCAAAGGCTATGATATCAACAAGCTCAGGATGACTGCTATTATTGCATTTATTCATATTGACATCTGACGTGAACGAAGAAGAAGAATACAAGCTGCTTGCTTCTTTCTCTTAAATACCTGGACATTAATGTGTTTAATGTGATTTACTTTAACTTGAAAACAGTCGCAGATTTTGAGTAAATATGCCTTGACCTTATTTCAGCAGAGATTGTTTAAATATCTGTGTACGTCATATTATGCTCAGCTCGTATGGGTTATTTTTCTTGATATATGCAATACCGTATTTACTCTCAAGAGCGTTGCTTCTGGTTAACACGTTCAGCCTGCGTCAGGTAAAGAACACAAGCATTTCCCCTCTTCACCATTATCATCATATTTAAAATCAGCATTGTCATCATTATCATCATCATGTGCCATGCCAAATGTCGTTCGTGTTCATATCCCTCCGCTGATCTCAGCCCCTATTGCTCTGGAGCACTTCTACCGACAGTCCTCTATGCCACCATTTTACACCATCAAATATCGTGTTTCTTGATCTGTCTGTGCGGTGGAAGTCAACACTATTCTAATGTACTCTAAACTATTGCCATGACATTTACACAGTACTTCTTGTTGGAAGTCAACACTATTCTAATGTACTCTAAACTATTGCCATGACATTTACACAGTACTTCTTGTTGGAAGTCAACATTATTCTAATGTATTCTAAACTATTGACATGGTACTTCTTGTTGGGAGTCAGCACTATTCTAATGTATTCTAAACTATTGCCATGACATTTACACAGTACTTCTTGTTGGAAGTCAACACTATTCTAATGTACTCTAAACTATTGCCATGACATTTACACAGTACTTCTTGTTGGAAGTCAACACTATTCTAATGTACTCTAAACTATTGCCATGACATTTACACAGTACTTCTTGTTGGAAGTCAACACTATTCTAATGTACTCTAAACTATTGCCATGACATTTACACAGTACTTCTTGTTGGAAGTCAACACTATTCTTATGTATTCTAAACTATTGACATGGTACTTCTTGTTGGAAGTCAACACTATTCTAATGTATACTAAACTATTGCCATGACATTTACACAGTACTTCTTGTTGGAAGTCAACACTATTCTTATGTATTCTAAATATTGACATGGTACTTCTTGTTGGAAGTCAACACTATTCTAATGTATACTAAACTATTGCCATGACATTTACACAGTACTTCTTGTTGGAAGTCAACACTATTCTAATGTATTCTAAACTATTGACATGACATTTACATGGTACTTCTTGTTGGAAGTCAAAACTATTCTAATGTATTCTAAACTATTTACATTGTACTTCTTGTTGGAAGTCAAAACTATTCTAATGTACTCTAAACTATTGCCAAGACATTTACACAGTACTTCTTGTTGGAAGTCAACACTATTCTAATGTAGTCTAAACTATTTACATGGTACTTCTTGTTGGAAGTCAACACTATTCTAATGTATTCTAAACTATTTACATGGTACTTCTTGTTGGAAGTCAACACTATTCTAATGTATTCTAAACTATTGACATGACATTTACACAGTACTTCTTGTTGGAAGTCAACACTATTCTAATGTATTCTAAACTATTGACATGGTACTTCTTGTTGGAATTCAGCACTATTCTAATGTATTCTAAACTATTGACATGGTACTTCTTATTGGAAGTCAGCACTATTCTAATGTATTCTAAACTATTGACATGGTACTTCTTGTTGGAAGTCAACACTATTCTAATGTATTCTAAACTATTGCCATGACATTTACACAGTACTTCTTGTTGGAAGTCAATACTATTCTAATGTATTCTAAACTATTTACATGGTACTTCTTGTTGGAAGTCACCACTATTCTAATGTATTCTAAACTATTGCCATGACATTTACACAGTACTTCTTGTTGGAAGTCAATACTATTCTAATGTATTCTAAACTATTTACATAGTACTTCTTGTTGGAAGTCAACACTATTCTAATGTATTCTAAACTATTGACATGGTACTTCTTGTTGGAAGTCAACACTATTCTAATGTATTCTAAACTATTGCCATGACATTTACACAGTACTTCTTGTTGAAAGTCAACACTATTCTAATGTATTCTAAACTATTGACATGGTACTTCTTGTTGGAAGTCAACACTATTCTAATGTATTCTAAACTATTGACATGACATTTACACAGTACTTCTTGTTGAAAGTCAACACTATTCTAATGTATTCTAAACTATTGACATGGTACTTCTTGTTGGAAGTCAACACTATTCTAATGTATTCTAAACTATTGACATGGTACTTCTTGTTGGAAGTCAACACTATTCTAATGTATTCTAAACTATTTACACAGTACTTCTTGTTGGAAGTCAACACTATTCTAATGTATTCTAAACTATTGCCATGACATTTACACAGTACTTCTTGTTGGAAGTCAATACTATTCTAATGTATTCTAAACTATTTACATGGTACTTCTTGTTGGAAGTCACCACTATTCTAATGTATTCTAAACTATTGCCATGACATTTACACAGTACTTCTTGTTGGAAGTCAATACTATTCTAATGTATTCTAAACTATTTACATAGTACTTCTTGTTGGAAGTCAACACTATTCTAATGTATTCTAAACTATTGACATGGTACTTCTTGTTGGAAGTCAACACTATTCTAATGTATTCTAAACTATTGCCATGACATTTACACAGTACTTCTTGTTGAAAGTCAACACTATTCTAATGTATTCTAAACTATTGACATGGTACTTCTTGTTGGAAGTCAACACTATTCTAATGTATTCTAAACTATTGACATGACATTTACACAGTACTTCTTGTTGAAAGTCAACACTATTCTAATGTATTCTAAACTATTGACATGGTACTTCTTGTTGGAAGTCAACACTATTCTAATGTATTCTAAACTATTGACATGGTACTTCTTGTTGGAAGTCAACACTATTCTAATGTATTCTAAACTATTGACATGGTACTTCTTGTTGGAAGTCAACACTATTCTAATGTATTCTAAACTGGTGACATGATATTTACACGGTACTTTGAGTTAGCTGCGGCATAAGAGGACTGAGCGCGCATCTGATTGTCCAAAGCGTGATAAAAAACGGATAACATTAACATAACATTAACATAACATCAACATAACATCGACATAATATTGACATAACATTAACATAACATTAACATAACATTAACATAACATTAACATAACATTAACATAACATTAACATAACATTAACATTAACATAACATTAACATAACATTAACATAACATTAACATAACATTAACATAACATTAACATAACATTACCATAACATTAACATAACATTAATATAACATGACATTAACATAACGTAATGAAACATAGCATAACATAACATCACACCAGACCTCTGTGTGGCTGTCAACAACAAACAACAACAGATCGGCGTACGACATTTGTGTACCGCCACATTGAAAGTAACAGTAACATTGACAATCGTAACTGTTATAATATAATTAGCATTCCTGTGAGTGTTGTTGTTATTGTTGTTGTTGTTGTTTTTGTTGATTGTGCATGTTCTGAAAGTCCAAGGAATTCGCAACATTCGTCTCAGGAACCACATCTCTGTTGCTTCTAATTTCTTCTTAATTTGTTAATTTACATACCAAGATTCACCGCCATACACCAAAACTGGTTCTACATAGCATTTCAGCACTCTCTTTCTTACATTCAGTGATAGTGACTTATTGCATAAGATACTCTTCATCTTCTGAAACGCAGCTTTTGCTTGACCTATTTTGCTCTTAATCTCTGTTATACATCTTCCATCTGATGTTATACATGCCCCTATGTATCTAAAATTATCCACTTGGTTAAGAATTTTTCCTTCTATTTCTAGGTCACATTTTGGTGTCACAATTTTCTTTGATATATAAAGATAACATAACACGAAGTAATGCAGCTTTAGACAATACAATTACGGAAAACATAAGACGTTGCGGCGATTAGGTTTCATTAGCCAACAATTGCACAAAAATTCAAAACAATGTTTTCCCGTAGTGAATTTGAATAACGAAGACACAAACAATAGATTGCACGATTTATTGCCTGGCATAAAAATTACCATGGTAGACAATTGACATTACTGTGTGAACATGTGTATATTTCAGCTTGAAGGATTTATCTAGTTAATTTACTTTATGTTGTCTGATTTCTGCAGTATGTACCCGACGAGGTGCAGCGAAATATGCCAGGCAATAAATCGTGCAATCTATTATGTGTGTCTTCGTTATTCAAATTGCTCAAAACACAACATACAAACACGGGGAAGACACTACAGTGTCCACATTAAGGCATAACACCCGAATAAGAAGTATAACAAGATGAAACAATGAGAACAATAAACAGAAAATGAAACGTGTGCTACTTAACTGAGAATCCCATGGTGTGATACACTTCTCATGGGTGGTTGAGTTTCTTTGCTTCATTGGGCGATGAGAGACAGAAGAAGTATGTCCACACCCCGATTTATTGTCTAAAATCAGACAGAAAATAGACTTGCATTTCAGGAGTAAATACGGTCTTTCTCATCACTTCGTGTAGCTTTTATTTTATTTCTCTACTTCACATAATTAAATTCTAGCTCTAAATGATGTAATGAAATATTCTACATACAAATTAAAATTTTTACTTATTTATTCCTTAATTATGTTATTGCATAAATTATTATTTTTGTCATTCATTCCTTAATTATGTTATGCAATTTATTTATTCTGATATGTTTTTTAATTTTTGCGCGCTTATAAGGCCAGCTGTAAGTGTGGCATTTAGACTATTGCATGATGATAATGACCAGGCTAACTGTAAGTGTTGCATTCAGATGAACGCATGATCATAATGATAAAGCCAACTGTAAGTGTGGCATTAAGATTAGAGCCTGGTAGTCATGACAAGACGAACATAAATGAGGCATTCAGATAAGGCCAACATAAGTGCGACATTCAGATCAGCGAATGATGATAATGATAATGTCAGCTGTAAGTGTAGTATTATAATGACAAGCCAACTGTAAGTGTGACATTCAGCTGAATGCAAGATTATAATGACAAGCCAACTGTAAGTGTGACATTCAGCTGAATGCAAGATTATAATGACAATCCAACTGTAAGTGTGACATTCAGCTGAATGCAAGATTATAATGACAAGCCAACTGTATGTGTGACATTCAGCTGAATGCAAGATTATAATGATAAGGCAACTGTAAGTGTGACATTCAGCTGAATGCAAGATTATAATGATAAGCCAACTGTAAGTGTAACATTCAGCTGAATGCAAGATTATAATCATAAGCCAATTGTAAGTATAACATTCGGATCAGACGAATGCATGATGTGATTGATTGATTGATTGATCTAGGAACCGACGCCACAGCATTCGGGGCATTCCCATAAGCGCTCCGTCCCTATCCTCAGCAGCCAGCGAAAAATTCTAAAACCAAAAGTACCATTAGCAATCTGATTATATGTCCGTCTCGCCTTCCTCTGAGCGTCGAGCGTCGGCCAGATCCCCTCGTCACTCCTCGCTGCCTCATTCTTGCCACACCATGGTGATCCATTTGCTCCTCCGAGGTGTACACGTGCTCCCACAAGGCCGTAACCACGTCTGCCTTGTCATGCATCAATACTCCACCAAATTTTGCAGAGCCAGCCAATCTGTCCGCCTGTTCATTCCCCAGCACACCGGCATGCCCCGGAGAAAAGATCCAGGCGATGCTTGCCACCTGTGACCTCCGAAGCGACGCAAGCCCCTCATGCATGATGTGATGATAACAATAAATCAGCTGTAAGATCAGATGCCGGGAAGGATAACCCGGTCAACAAATGCCCGAAAAAGTCGGATGTGTCGGCCTAACGGCGCAAGAACACAGCTCTGCTGTAAACAGGCACAACGCAATCACATCCGAAAAAAACTCCGGATGAACGAAGAAGAAGAAGAAGAAGATCAGATGAATGCATGATGATAATGATAACACCAAACTTAAGTGTGGCATTCTGACGAATGTATGGCATTCAACTGAAAATACAGAAACTATTTATTGTATGGAATAATGACTACTTGGCTTATTCTAGAGAACAATATTGCACATGCTGACATCAACCAGTTGGACTTCAATGTTCTTCTTGTTCTGGCTTCTTGTTCAGAAAGCAATGACAAATCACTGAAAGTAAAATTCCCTAGCAAATCACAAAAGGACAGTAGCGGCTGGAGGTGATTTCACAGTTCAGCAAAGAGCATACAACATTTAAAGTTTCTGTGTAGTCAGTCATTTATTATATAGCCTGTTCTTCCGTGCCATGATGCCAAACTAACTAGCGTCTTCTATCTCGGTCTCCCGTTGCCTTCCCTCTCCTCCAACTGTCCCGTTGGCACCACGTGTTCCAGCTTACCCCTTCTCTTATCACGTGCCCAAAGATGATCTTCTCCTGCCCTTTACCTCCATTGGGACATAGAACCTCAGCCAACTCAAGCCCAGCCTTTTGCTGTATCCTGCAGCTCCCTCCATACCCTCCCAAAGTAGTCATGTCTGTCTTACTGTGAAGACAGTATCCAGTTCTCATTATGAGTTAACTTCTTTCAAGATAAATTCACTTAGCTTCTTATCCGTCCAAGCTCTTCTCATCTATAAAACCACGCTTTTGCAGCTTCCACATAATTCCCCACAAGTCTGTTTCTTGCCCGTGATTCACTCTAGAACACCAGGATAGGCTCGTCTACACGCCTTGAGGTGCATTGAGCATATGGTGCTAGGCCCATATTACAAGTATTATGGACCAGTCGGCACTTGGTGGCTGATGTGGTCAGTATCACACATACCACCTTTACGTCCCCAGACATTTCCTGGTACCACTTGTATGCTGGGTCAGCCTAACAGCCAAGGCCACTTTTGTAAATTCGAATCCTACCAGATGAGGATCTAGTCCACGATGACCAAACCGGCAGGCGAGCGTCCCAGTTACTGCGCTACCTCTTGTACTGTCTCCTGGACACAACAGACTGACATGGCATCTATAAACATTTTCCAGATTAGTTAGACCGATGTCTGCGTGTGTAGCAATAAACCTATGGCTAGCCAAGCAGCTAGGACAGTGCCGCTCACCCTACAGTAAGTAATTAACCTACACAAAGATGGCATGAGCAAAGTTTCCTCCACTAAACTCTGCACGGGCAATGCCGCCACTCTAAACATAATCACAGCTGTTATCGGAGTCGTTAATGCGGAGGTCTTAGTGCGAACCAGGAAGAAGAAGTCTTCTGAGTAATCCTAGTTTTTATTTTTAGCCTCCTTTTGGAACCATTGAGTTTTGCGTTTATTCTAGATTCATTAGGTCATTAAATGAACCCTAATGTGTGTTAATAGGTGCCTTCTTGGAGAATGTGTTGGGGCGTTTGTTGTGCTTTTCTTTGTCACCAGTATTGAATGTATACATTTGAAACATTGATAATAAGCAGTCAAGCTGGAACGTATCTAATGGCAGTGGACAATTTGGAACATGTAAATAATACCATGGAAGAACACAAAAACCAATGAGACTGCCTTTATGGAACAAATTATCATCAAGTGACATCAAGTGAATTGCGCTGCACTCTTTCAAGGCTGTGGCCCAGAACATCCGACTTCGACAAGCATGTTTCGTGTTTGCTTTCCCTAAATTTGACTGTCCCCAGTCTACCTGCAAGGTTTGCGTCTTTCTTCGTCTGGTTCCTATTTCTTGACCTGTCCGATACGGGAGACCCACTCAGTAGCCGTGCTACCGACGTTATAGTTCTTTGAGCTTTTGGAACACGCAAGCCCGTTTACATCTTCAAGGTGACAACACATAAAGGGGTCAAGAAACACATGAAAACCTTCAACTGATTAGAGAAATTAGAAGTAGTCGTCAAGATTTTGTGGGCATGTTATGATATTCAATAAATTTTAAAAAAAACATAGTGGCATCAGGCAAGCTTGATGGGAAATAGGATTCGAACACAGACCATCACGCCAGCAGGTGTGCTTACCACTGCACTACTACGGCTCCCCTATGTTCAAGTCTATGATTTTAATTGATTTTCCTCACATATACTAGATAACGCAAATCAAACTTTTGAGCATCCAGTTTCTTTCCTACCCGGACGAGCTCAGCTTGCCTATAGCACAATGCAAGCGCGTATGATCCCTTATTTATGCGTGAGGGCAAGTAGATATGCCGGGCGGCGGTGTTTATTCTGTCTGGATGGGTAGATTATTCAGAATGTATTCATTCAGAAACTGGCGGCCACATTTCTATATGCCTGCTGATCCGACCTACAGACCTAGATAAATATTGATCCTTGTGGGGTAGGTTCAAAGTGTCCACAAACTCCCGAACCATTTCGAGAGTGGAAATTGTTAGATGATCCTGTTTGTGGCTATCCGCGGATTGGGAGAAGACATGTTATAGTGGAGACACAGGGACGAGAACTCAGTTGTTGTATACAGCCAGATGGCGCTTTAGTGGAGTTTATAAGGAGATGCGCTGACACTGCAATAAGCATGGTAGGGTGGGGGTGGGGAGGGTGGGGGTTTCGACGTCCTTGATTAGTCGCCTGCTAAGTGAGAGAAATATTGGCCACCTGTTTCTCTGTGTATTCAGGCTAGAAAATGTGATGGCCCTATCAAATAACAGCCACGTAGCAGGAAACTGATTCGGGAGAGTTCAAACAATAACATATCCTTGTAAGGAAATTAGAAAACATTTGGTAGGATGTTGCCTACTGCCCGTTCTATTGTACAGCTGTCAAACCTGCCCCTGAATGTTAAGATTGGGCAAGTATTCAGAGACCACAGAGATGTTGCTCTTCAAGTATTCAGAGACCACAGAGATGTTGCTCTTCAGGTATTCAGAGACCACAGAGATGTTGCTCTTCAGGTATTCAGAGACCACAGAGATGTTGCTCTTCAAGTATTCAGAGACCACAGAGATGTTGCTCTTCAAGTATTCAGAGACCACAGAGATGTTGCTCTTCAAGTATTCAGAGACCACAGAGATGTTGCTCTTCAAGTATTCAGAGACCACAGAGATGTTGCTCTTCAAGTATTCAGAGACCACAGAGATGTTACTCTTCAAGTATTCAGAGACCACAGAGATGTTGCTCTTCAAGTATTCAGAGACCACAGAGATGTTACTCTTCAAGTATTCAGAGACCACAGAGATGTTGCTCTTCAAGTATTCAGAGACCACAGAGATGTTACTCTTCAGGTATTCAGAGACCACAGAGATGTTGCTCTTCAAGTATTCAGAGACCACAGAGATGTTACTCTTCAAGTATTCAGAGACCACAGAGATGTTGCTCTTCAAGTATTCAGAGACCACAGAGATGTTGCTCTTCAGGTATTCAGAGACCACAGAGATGTTACTCTTCAAGTATTCAGAGACCACAGAGATGTTGCTCTTCAAGTATTCAGAGACCACAGAGATGTTGCTCTTCAGGTATTCAGAGACCACAGAGATGTTACTCTTCAAGTATTCAGAGACCACAGAGATGTTACTCTTCAAGTATTCAGAGACCACAGAGATGTTGCTCTTCAAGTATTCAGAGACCACAGAGATGTTGCTCTTCAAGTATGCTAAATCCCATAGATAATCTCATAGACGATTACGAAATCCAGATATCGCAGGAGACAAATTCATAGTCGCACAATTACTCAAATCCGAAGAGAATCGACTTTATTTGATGAGGTGAGTTGGCTGGCGGGGTATGGGATATCCTCAATTAAGGGAAAAGTAAGGTTCCTACCTCCCTTGCCGGTGGGACACCCGTTTAGCCCCATTCATTCCCATTGACCCCAAACAAGTGGTAGCGTGAGACTGTGAGGGCATGTTGCGGATTGAGCTTGAGAGCAGCCGACATGTAGTTGTTGGGTATGGTATCAAGTTCACAACGACAGACAGAGGGTCTCTTTACATAGACAATGGCTACGGCCACCAACCAATAAGGTCACTGCCAATAAGGAAGGCAATGGCAGACTACCTTTTTCATAGATGCCTATAATGATGATGATAAGAAGAGAGAGTCTCGAGAACATAACGTAAACCGGAAATGTTGCGGTTATTAGAGGCAGAGAAAGTGCTGTAATCAGAGAAGCCGGGAAGATTATCACAGGCCGTATTCGTTGAGAACACAAGTGCAGATGGTTGTGGAAAACACCATCACCTACGCCATCAGACACGCCACATGATGATGGTGATACAGCGGATATTGTTCACTTCTGAACTAATAAGCCGGAATAAAGTAAACGAATATTAGCCACGTTTAGACAAATGCCTTGTTCTCACCCTCATGAACACACTAGCAATAACAGAATTATACGAAGGCAAGTCATTAAGTAACAGGAATTTTACGAATGAGGTGCTTTACAATAGTTCGAATCAAAAATTGCGTATATGTTTTTTCTCAAAATAGACCACCTGTCATGCAACACACTTGGTCCACATGTTCAATAGCTTGTTGATGCCGTCTAGGAAGAAGATTTTGGCTGTGGTCTTAAACTAATTTTGTACAGCCTCTGTTACATCGTTGTCATCTGCAAACCACTGACCACGCTAATGTTCTTTCAGCAACTGAAACTGTAATGGCGCCAAATCTGGAATTTATGCTGGACGCTTCAAGACTTCAAATGTCAGATCACGTAGTGTATCCACTGTATGCTCAGCAGTATGAGGACGGACGTTGTCATGCAGCAACAATACTCTTTTTGAGAGAAGTCCGCGGTATTTAGAACATATAGCGGGCTTCAGTTTGTTCACTAGCATGTCACTGTGTCGAGCACTAGTCACGGTGTCATCATTTTCCTGGAAATTCATCAAAACTTGGCCCTTGATATCCCAAATGATGGTCATCGTGACTTTCCCAGCAGATTCCTGCGTGTTAAATTATTTTTTAACCAGAGACGACAGATGTTCCCAATGCATCTTTCTACCCATTCATACACTCTCCCCTGTTCCAGACAACTGTTTCCATACTTCTTTATATTTCACAAGGTTTCACATCATCTGAGCAAGAAGAAAAAACGTTGTTCTTCCACGGTGTAAGTTGGTTGTGAGGCAACAATTTTGTAATCGCTATCGCTCCAGCATGAACTCATCGATTCTCACGACGCCTACATAGGGTATTGCTTAAGAGCCAATTTGTGTTCTGAAATAAGGTTTTCCGTTGTCCGTAATCGTCCATGCACGTTATAATAAACTTCCTGTTACTTAATGGCTTTCCCTCTCAATACCAGTTGACTAAACTAATCAGGGGCCCTACAACTGAAAACACCCAATAACTGCTTATATTTTAACACTTTGGGTCACTTGGGACATCGTGTTATTTAGTAAGGTCAAGGATCCTTACCCCCGCCTTGAAGCGCTTTGGGTTTATGGAGCTTTCTCCATATTTCTTTAGACCAATCGCCACTTGATCGCTGACACCTTGGGCATGAGGGTGGGTGAGACAGGAGCAATGGCTGTACATCCATGATCTTTTCGGCGGACCGTGATGACAGCTGAGTCCTTGGGAATATCGATACATGAAGCCCATAAGCGAGCACTCCCCCGCTGTTTATACTTCACCTCGGCACCACAAGGTACAAGAGGAACAAGATAAGATGAGATCAGATCAGATAAATGAGATGAGTGATGACAGCGACGTTTCGAAAGAGAATTGCTACGTGGTGATGAGTCAGTTTCAATATTTTTGCAAGTCACACTTTGGAAGTGTGTTGGTATGTGATGGAATATTCAGTGTACGCGTCTATCTTAAACAATGTATTATTACTATTGCCATTCTGTCACTGTCAATTGTCACAATGTATTATTACTATTGCCATTCTGTCACTGTCATCTATTGCCTATAGTACCTTGCGGTGTAGGACGAGGGGGGGGGGGGGTCTGAGGAATTAAGACCGCCTGGCTAGTGCAGTCGCCGTAAACTGTGCAGGTTAGGGTTTTCTTTTTGCCCCCGACAGAAAAAAGTCCACACCTTACCGAAGATTCGAATGCGGGTCTCCCGAAGGCGAGCCCGGCATTCTAGCCACTCGGCCAGCCGCTCCTCACTATTACCATTCATGAACCACTATAGCCATTGGCAGGGCACAAGATAACGATAATGACAAACAATATACGACGACAAGCAGAAGTCTCAGCTCACATAAAAACAGAGCGGTGACTGTTCTTCTGTGTGGATGCAAATGTTGGATAATGAGTAATCAAATGCTGAGAAAATTGGCAGCAACGAAGTGTTTTGTTTTGTTTTCTTTAGAAGAATGTTGAGAATGTCGCCAACAACAGAAGAAAACAAACAGCGAGGTTGTGATTGCTGCATGTGTTAGTAGGCCATTTCTGAAAATTAAAGGGACAAGACAAATTCAATTTCAGGGACATAACAACAGAAGAGATGCAGCTGAAAAATTATCACGTGGATACAAATGTTAGGCAGTAGAAGTAAATGAAAACAGAAAGGGGTGTGCCGAGAACTTGAGCAGTTTGCAGCAATTACAGCATATGTGTTTTGCATATCCTTTACAGGACATCGCTGTCAACATCAGCATCTTTCAGCTGATTGTTGATTTCATTTCAAGATTACGCTCAGTAGTTTGCCATTGCTTTCTGGGCCGCCGGCTCACATACCCCGTAAGTTACCGACGCGATTCGGACAACTGCTGATTCTCACCGTCGTCTTACTTACGAGAGTATATGAGATTACAACATAAGACACTCATACAGAACAAAAGACAAGGGGGATAGCACTACAAGACATACACACCAAAATACAAGCGCTTAGAATCCAACACATAGGACATATCCTCAATCAACCAGAACAGCACCCACTAGTACTCTATTACATAGAACTCAGACTACAGCACCTTAGAAGAATGCAACTCAATTCTCCACACCATTTTGGAACACTACCCTCTTTCTACAAGACATTTATGCATGCACTTAAAGGACGCGAGCATCTAATACACCAGACAACACACCAGATTTACAAATATCTAGTCAAACAACAAGCACCCCCACTACGACTTAGAATAAAAAGAGGACAAAAATACTACATACAAGACTACACATGTACTTTCTCTAATCTTCACAACCCACACATCAAACCCAAAGCCAGAGAAATTATGTATCGTTTAATCTTTAACATGTCACCAACTACGGAAAAACAAGCACACATGTCAAAACAAATAGCACAATGTCAACTTTGCAGGAATAACATACAGGAAACTGAAGATCACATTTATTACACATGTCCAACAGTCCAAGCCGCACTAGACACACTAAGACAACTCATTGAACAATTCACTAAAAAGAAAACAGATATGTATAAAGCAATCTTTTTAAATACTATTCCTAAAACTACCAAGGACAACCACAAGAAATTGCTAATTTCACTGGCAGAATACAGGTACCTAGTGTGGTCCTGTAGAAATGCAGCTTCATACAAATTTAAAACGTACAATTCACTTTTAATACTGCATATGTTTCAAAACAAAATTACACAAATATTCACAGACACACTGACATAATCTGCATCGCTTCGTAGGCTACTGACACCCACACCGTTGCGACGCATGTGGACGGCGAGAGGTGAACTGTTTTGTGGCTTCACCTTGGACACCAATTTT
Source organism: Cepaea hortensis (assembly GCA_963921405.1). NCBI lineage: Eukaryota > Metazoa > Mollusca > Gastropoda > Stylommatophora > Helicidae > Cepaea > Cepaea hortensis. The sequence goes on along the minus strand of OY992883.1, from coordinate 52,151,373 downwards.
TCATTCTATGTGTATATATTAGTATGAGGGTATGGAAAAATGCTAAGAGTGAGGAAAAGAGATTTTTAGGGTGTATGAGGGAAGAAATCATCAACTCACCAAAATTTATTTGTTATCTACATCATCAAAATTATCATCATCATCAACATCATCATCATAAATATCATCAATCACTGTCCCTACAAAGTAATACATGCTTAAATTTTTATTTTATTACTCATAATTTATATTATGTAAATAAAAATTATTTTCCTTTCTTATACAACCACCCCCCCCCCCCCCCCCAATTACAATGTAAAAATGTTGTAATAAAGGTTATAAAAACTGAGGGGAAAAAAATCTCTTCTTATCGGTATGTTCACGGATATACATATGTCAGTGTATATACATGCATGCTCTGAAAGAGATGGGAGCATGCCCTTTGTGGACGTGGTGGTCAAACGCAACATTTTTGTGTTTTATTTGTAGTCACTGTGCGAGGCTACGTTCAGCGGCGACATCAACAATTCAACTTATGTATATACCATGGATATAGAAGAGAGTGCATGGTGTAGGAAGAGGCAAGAATGGGTTAAGAACGAATGAGGCAAGAATGGGTTAAGAACGAATGAGGGAAGAAATAATCACCGGGAGCTGATTGAATATCAAATGGATATAACAGCAATTCAAGAAATAAGGTGGCCAGGAGAGGGTACTTTAGAGCAAAATGGAATGATTATAATATATGGAGGAAACACCCAAAATAAACATGAATTAGGAACAGGATTTGTCATAAAAAAAGAGTTATGGGGGAACGTTTTAAACTTTAAAGCTTTTAATGACAGGATTACTAAATTACGAATAAAAGGTAAATGGAAAAATATAACGATGATTAATGTACATGCACCTACTGAAGAGAAAGAAGATGATATTAAAGAAGACTTTTATAATGATCTGGAAGATGTCATAGAAGAAACCCCCAAACAGGACATCCTGATTGTGCTGGGAGACTTCAATGCAAAAATAGGTAGAGAGCAAACTAATAAAAAAGTGGCCGGTATGGAAAGCCTACATACAACTTCAAATGATAATGGATGGAGAGTCATCAACCTGGCAGAAGCCAAAGGACTGCAGGTTAGCAGTACCAGACTACAAAGAAAGGATATACACAAACAAACTTGGAAATCATGTGACAAGAGAACCTATAATCAAATAGATCACATTTTAATTAACAACAGAAATGCATCAAACATACAGCAAGTCAGAAGTTATAGAGGAGCTGAGTGCCACAGTGACCACTTCCTCGTTGGAGCAAAATTTAAAATAAAACTTAAGAGAGCTTTCTATACTAAATTACAAAGATTACACCCAACATATAACAGAGAAAAACTGCAAGACATTACAGTCAAAGATAAATTTACAGATGAAATAAAATGTAAACTTGAAACTCTGCAAAACCCTTTGGAGGAAAGCATTGACCAAACTTGGTTGAACATCAAGAATACAATTCAGTCTACCGCAGAAGAATGTCTCGGTGTGTTAACCACGCATAGAAAGAACAGATGGTTCAATCAAAAATGTGAAGAAGCAGTCATTAGGAAGAAGAATGCCAGACATGTATGGTTAAATGACATCAATAACATCCAAAAGGAAGAGCATTATAGAAATGAATGTAAAGAGGCTACAAAAATAGTCAGACAGCAGAAGCGAGAATATATGAGTAATATAATCAAAGATATGGAAACTAATCACCAGAAAAATGAATCCAGAAATTTTTTTAAAGAACTGAAGTCAATGAAACGAGGGCACCAACAAAACACATATGGTTTAAAAGACAAAAATGGGAATATGATAAATACCAATGAGGAAATGTGCAACACATGGAAAGAATATTTTATTGAATTACTAAATTGTGAAGCTCCAAGTAAGATTTTCTCACAAGAAGAGGTTCTAACATGCGAACCACAAATTGAAGAACCTACATTTGAAGAAATCCTATATGTAATCACACGACTTAAAAACAATAAGGCAACTGGGACTGATGGAATTGCTGCTGAATTTATAAAGGCAGGCAGGTAAGGACATGCATTACATCTAAAGCTATACGAACTAATAATAAAAATCTGGAGGACAGAAGAATTACCCCATGACTGGAAAGAGTCATTATTGATACCTATCTTTAAGAAAGGAGACAAGTCCCAATGTGGAAATTATAGAGGAATATCACTAATGTCCACAAGCTATAAGATACTATCCGCAGTATTACTAAATAGACTAAAACCATATTCAGAAGACATATTAGGTGACTACCAGGCGGGTTTTAGACAAAACAGATCAACAATAGATCAGATATTTATCTTACGACAAATAGCCGAGAAACATTGGGAATATAAAAGAGATCTCCATAACATTTTTGTGGATTTTAAAAAGGCTTATGATAGTGTCCATAGGAATAGTCTATGGAATGCTATGCAGGAATTTGGAATACCAAGGAAGTTAATCAACATGACCAGACTATGCATGGAAGATACTTATAATATAGTAACATATAAAGGCAGGAAATCAGACCCCTTCCAAATAACATCTGGCTTGAAACAGGGTGATGCACTATCGCCGCTACTCTTCAATCTGGCTCTAGAGAAAGTTGTAAGGAAGGTAAAGGAGGAATGTGATATTGGAGGAACATCCAAGCTGCTTGGTTATGCAGATGATATAGATATTATAGGGCAAAGTGAACAAAAGACATTGGAAATATTGACTCACTTAAAGGAAAAAGCCCAACAGATGGGGCTGGTTATCAACCAAGATAAGACAGAATATATGGTAATTTCAAGATACGGAATGGCTAGAAACTCTGGCCACATACAAATAGATAATATGACCATTAAAAGAACGGAAACATACAAATACCTGGGTACGATCTTCAACTGCTCCAACATCATAAGGGAAGAAATACAAACTAGAATCAACTCTGGAAAAAAGATATACTATGCACTACAACATCTACTAAAATCAAAGGCGCTATCTCGTAACACCAAAATCACAATATACAAAACACTGATCAGACCAGTTGTGCTGTATGGCTCTGAAACCTGGAGTACAACGAAAGGAGACGAAGCCTTGTTACAAACCTTTGAGAACAAAATTTTAAGACGCATCTTTGGACCCATTAGGGATACACAAAGTGGAGAGTGGAAAAGAAGAAGTAACAAAGACATTTATGATCTGTTTAAGTCCCCGCTAATCACTGGTATCATGAAGGCTAATAGACTACAATGGCTGGGGCATATAGAAAGAATGGAAGATAATAGGGAAACAAAACTCGCTTACACTCAGGAAATAAATGACCGTAGACCCCGAGGTAGACCAAGAAGGCGGTGGAGAGATAATACATGTACAGACCTACAAGCACGTGGAATCAACAACTGGCAAGAGAAGGTCCACCAGAGAGATGAATGGAGACGGATTGTATCTGCAGCAAAGAACCTCAATGGCTCGGAACGCTGAAGAAGAAGAAGAAGATTATAGTCGTTGTCCCCATCATCGAAATCACCACCATCATCATCACCTTTTTACCATCAATCACGTAAAAATGAGATGATTGGCAGAGTATGGGAAAGTCCATAATCCTGGTCAGCCATACTTTCTTGTCTTAATTTATTGCTAATACTTTAGGCATATTATGTACATATATATATACTTTGTAATTTGATGTTGAAATGCATTTGTACACCAATTCGACATGCACAAACGCACGTTTAAACAGATCTTCACGAATACCATACACACAGCACGCCTGTTAAAATACTAACAATACAAATGCAAATGTTTCTTAACACTCAATAAAGGTTTAAAAAAAAAAAAAAATATGAGATTACGGAGAAAAGTTGCTAACCTCTAGGCCAGGAAGCCCGCAATTACAACATAAGCAACGGTAATTTTGTTAACATATCAGATAACAGTGATAACAAAATAGTCGTGACCGCCAATGCCTGCTATATATCAAGCAGCTGATCTCCTCCTCCGCCTCTTCTTCTTTTTCTCCTCTTCCCCCTCATCCTCCTCCTCCTGCTCCCCCTCCTGCTCCCCCTCCTGCTCCTGCTCCTCCTCCTTCTTCTTCTTCTTCTTCTTCTTCTTCTTCTTCTTCTTCTTCTTCTTCTTCTTCTTCTTCTTCTTCTTCTTCTTCTTCTTCTTCTTCTTCTTCTCCTTCTTCTTCTTCTTCTTCTTCTTCTTCTTCTTCTTCTTCTTCTTCTTCTTCTTCTTCTTCTTCTTCTTCTTCTTCTTCTTCTTCTTCTTCTTCTAGAGGCAGACTAACAAGAGGACAGACAGACAGATAAACAGATACACAAGTATAGTTGTAGTACCTCATCGTACCCCTTCACGCTCCAACCCTTTCTCCCTTTCACAGCCTTGTGAGTCAACCAGTGAGTAAGTCCAAACGTGTGACGGAATTGTTCTGCCCGGAGCCTGGCCATGGCTGGCATCTTACGTACTCCAGCAGGCAGACCAGGGGGCTACCATTACCCCCCAGCCCGGACTGCAACAGACGCTCCCTACCATAACAGTTGCAATCCGATGCATGTAAGACACACCACTACCACAAGCCACCAGCAACGTATGCTCGATACATGGACGCCTTCTGCTAGCAACCCAATGGCTCGATCGTGCCAGACTTGCAGACGAGACAGACTCCAATCGATGTGCAATCCCCTTCCCAGTCCATATTTTTTATCATCCCCCTGGAGTTTTATGACGCTGCAGCCGCTCAATTCGGCCGTAAATAACTGCCTTTGTGCTGGCTGTACCACAATCAGAAACGGTTCATCGGAGCCAGCGCTAGTGTCTCCTCGCCGGGTGAACAGGGGACACGGCTGTCAGACATGTTGGGGACCCGAGTTCACCTCGCGCTGCCCATCTTGTGTGCGTGTGTGTGCGTGTATGTATGTGTGTGTGCGTGCGTGCGTGTGCGTGTGTGTGTGTGTGTGTGTGTGTGTGTGTGTGTGTGAGTGTGTATGTGTGTGTGTGTGTGTGGGACCCGATTCCTGTCTGACTGTATGTATTCTAAGGAAGGTAGGCATGGGATATATGTACAGACAATGGCTACAGTAGGTACGCGGTCTCTGTACAGAGACAATGATTACAGTAGTCACGGGATCTCTGTACAGAGACAAGGGTTACGGTAGTCACGGAATCTCTGTACAGAGACAATGGTTAAGGTAGTCACGGGATCTCTGTACAAAGTCAATGATTACAGTAGTGACGAGAGCTCTGTACAAAGACAATGGTTACGGTAGTCTAGCTGGTTAGTTGTCTGTCTGTCTGGATCTGTGTCTACCTGTCTGTCTTCTATAATTTTCTCTTTATCTGTTTGTCTGTCTTTTTAAAAATGTATTTTATATATATATATACACGATGTAAACACTGACTTATTGTTCAGAAAGCAATGGCAAACTACTGAACGTAAAATTGTCTAGTAAATTACCTCGAGGGTGGTCGCAACGTCCTGCAAAGGACATACAATACTAAACAATGTATTCATTACAAAATACCCATGCGAACGTGAACACCATTTTATGTATATATATATATATATATATATATATATATATATATAGAATGGCTGCAATTTTTATGTATATACACTTAGAATATCTGTAGTGTTTTATGTATAAGCACATAGAATATATGCAGTTTTCAGACTTCATTTTTTACATCTCTGAATTTAATTGCTTTGTCAAACATTCCCTCACTGTTTCATTTTTGTAACCCACACACCACGATTTTTACATTTTTACAACTAATTTGTTGTTGTTGAGGTACTGAGTTTTTGAACTGCAAACGTTACTCATCGTCATTCGTCACTGATGACTCACTCTTGTCAAGTCAACACACGACTGCAACAAGACAAAGGTGAGTACAACAGCGCGTGCAGGTATTTTCGTAAGTAAAAACATTTACAGGAGGGAATAGAGGACGACGTGATAACAAGAACAGTCCGGGCAGACAAGGGGAAGAGATGCACAAAGTGACGGCATTTTAAGTAATTGTGTGGTGTGAGTAAACGGGATTAGTCATATCTATCTATCTATCTATCTATCTATCTATCTATCTATCTATCTATCTATCTATCTATCTATCTATCTATCTATCTATCTGTCTGTCTGTCTGTCTGTCTGTCTGTCTGTCTGTCTGTCTGTCCGTCTGTCTATCAATCCATCCATCCGTCCATCCGTTCGTCCGTCCTTCCGTCCGTCCGTCCGTCCGTCCGCCCGCCCGTCTGTCTGTCTGTCTGTCTGTCTGTCTGTCTGTATGTATGTCTGTATCGGAGAGAGAGAGAGAGAGAGAGAGAGAGAGAGAGAGAGAGAGAGAGAGAGAGAGAGTGGGTTTGTATGTACCAGTAAACTTTTGTTAGTGAGTTTGTGATTGTGAGTGAGTATATGTGTATGCGAGTATATTTGTGACTTAGTGAATGGGTGCATAGACTTTGCGTAATTGATGAATGTATGTAGATATGTATATATGTGTTTATGCACGTGCTGTGTGTGTGTGTCGGGCTGCCTGACTGTCTCATAACATGGTAATATATATTGTGTGTACTCACAACATTTTTTTGACAATGTTTGTCCTATGTGATTGCAACATGCAACATAGTTAATTGATGTACGAAATATGAGTGATTGGAAGGGCCGACGTAAGACGGGTCTGCGTGCCCAATTTGTGACCCTTTGAAAATAAAATTTGTTCGTTCGTTCTATCTATGTTTGGTAAATTAGTTGCATATCCTTTAGAAATTTTTTTTTTTTTGGGGGGGGGGGGGGGCTGTGTTTGTGATTTCTTAGCAAGTTTCCGATCAGTAGGTTGCCATTACTTTCTGAACGATATCATTGTATAAAAACAAACGCAAGGCGGTCTGCTGCCAAATTGCCCTCAGCTGTGTTTCGAACGTGGTATGCGGGATTATGAATTGCATCCGTAACCCATCGACAGAGAGCCGACTACGCCGACGGTGAGATAGAGAAATAGTATCAGGAGATGGGACCTAGAGCAGCCATTATCGAGATCTGTGGAGGGACATACACGTCTACGTCAGTTGACAAGGCACATGGTCACGATGAAGTAAATAGTTAAGTAAAAGACCATTTTACACTTCTTAAGGCGCAAGTGGTACTACACCCAATCAGAATTCGGTGTGTGTCACACTGGCCGCCATTACTTCCCACGACAACTTCCGGTATCCATTTTAAGTTGAGTTGTCCAGGGAGCCCGTGTCACTTTAAAAAAGTTAACGTCAATGCGGATTCGAACCCATGACCATTGGGTCGGCAGTTTCTAGCCACTTCGCTACCGCAGTTCCCTGTGTATATGGTGCTAGCCCCGTATTTTTAATTAGACCAATCGGTTATCTGATCAGTATCACGACGTAGACAGTCAAAAGGTTTTGGGCATGTTGTGAGAAGAAATGAATTGGAGAACTTGGTAACAACTGGCAATATCGAAAGGAAGAGATCAAGGGGAAGACTGAGAAGTAAATACCTGGATGGCTTGGCCACGTGGCATGGTGGAGACAGAAACACGGAGCTGATCCACGACTCTGGTGATCGAGTGAGATGGCAAAATATGACCGCCCACGCTTATCGGCAAGGCACATGATCGATGGATGGATGAATTACGACGGCGGCTTTTATTTCGGAGAACATTTACTGGTATCCATTTTGATTTGAATCAGCATGGGAGCTGAATTAGTTTTCAAAACTCCCCGCCATGATTGAAGATTCGAATACATAACCACCAGTTTGCCAGTCAGGCACGCCAGCTACTGCACTAACGCACGACCCATTTCACACAAGACAGATTACAAATCATTTGATTTGCTCAGGACCGCGCTGACTTCTCTAATACTGAATAAACAGACTGAGAAAAGAAATGCAACGTATTTATATTACAAAATTAGCAGCAAGAAAATGCAGAAATACAAGGGATAAACAAAGGATGGTGCAAAAGGACTGGATCGATGCAGAAAGAGCCGGAGTTGTGTAAACTGTAATTTCTCAGGCTAACTTTCTTATCTAGAATTATACATGTTCTTTCATTACACGGCACGTATCGATCCCGCCCAGCTATGGCGGCGGTATCTGAAGTTAGTTGATGGAGATAATGTGTCTGCCAATGCGGAACCACCGATTTCTTGTTATTACTGCTGTCGTTGTTGTTGTTGTTGTTGTTATTACTGCTGTCGTTGTTGTTGTTGTTGTTGTTATTACTGCTGTCGTTGCTGTTGTTGTTGTTATTACTGCTGTCGTTGCTGTCGTTGTTGCTGTTGCTGCTGTTGTTTTGGGGGATTGGGGTTGTTAGTATTGATATATTTGTTGTATTAGAGGACCAATGTGGCTGTAGCTTAGGGGCAGTCATCGCGTTTTGACAATCCCCTGATATACCGAGTTGAGGGTTTCAAATCGGCTAATGACGATTAGGAAGCAGAACGTCTAAAGTTGATTTCAATGGTAACGGCATCAGTGGTTAAGAAAGCAATGACAACCTACTGAACTTAAATATTGCCTAGTAAATTACAAATAGTCCCAAAATGTTGGGGCTGATTGCGACGTCATGTAGAGGACATGCAACTAACTTTCACTTTACTAGACAAGAGCGTGATATAGAAGTTAAAAATGTCTACCTCAAACATTGTGTGTCGTGTGTTCAACACCGGAAGCAGGCATGAATGCTATCCATTGCGCTTGCGCAGTGTCCAGACTTGACATACCATACAGATCCTGTTGTGGGCAGGGTTCTTCAGTTTTACCATGGCTGCCTAGACAAAGCACTGTTAGTCTAATCTTTACGATTGCTGATGATTTTTAAACTGCGCATTGCCATCTCCTTCATTTCGTCCTTGTTTGTCTGAAATGGCTAGGTATTAAATTCTCTACCGGGACTTAAAACAAAAAAAAAAATTAGTTGTATGTCCTTTATAGGACGACGCTGTCACCCCCAGCATCCACAGTATATATCGACAAACATGTTTCCAGCTACCGGTGGACGCCATGCTCAAGCTGCTTTTGTTGTCTGTTGTGCTCTCAGGAATCCTTCTCCATTGAGAATGTTTCCATAGAGGCGATTCGAAAATCTTCCTATTCTCATCTTCAGGCTCTGACAAGAAACATGAAAAAGAAAACTTACTGGGAAACATTCACCCAGTCGTCAGTGATGAATGTTTCTTCCAGCGAATTCTTTAACAAGGAATTGTGCTGATGTATAAACATGAAGTGCCTATGATACACAACACCAATCACATTACAGCAACATCTTTTAGAACATCTCTCCTATGGCAACATTCGGTTGTCATGGACTATGTCACAATCACAAAAGAAGAAAATCGGGACTTGGACATGTTACAGAAAACTTCTGAGAATATCGTAGACCAATAAGAAGAACAACACCGACATTCTATAAGATCTGAATATGGAAGAACACTGGCTCATAAGCAAAATAATGTCTTGGAG
>OY992883.1:52109394-52139394 GCA_963921405.1 Cepaea hortensis | reverse complement strand
ATCTCCACATTGAAGATTGACTGTAATAAGTCTTCAACACCCTCTGCTTAACCCCAGAAGTCATACATCCCTCTTTTAACCCTTCCTGTGATGTCATCTACGTACATGAAACGTTGTCTTCCCCTAGTACACGTCCTCTCCATTTTCCCCCTCAGTGCATCCTTTCACTAGCAGCGGGGCCTTTGTGCAAGAAGTGCCTGTACTACGACCCAGTCAACTAAACTCACCATACATGTTTCCAGTGGGAGTCGCCGTGGCTCAGTAGCTAGCACTCTTATCTGCCGGCCTCGTGGTCGTGTGGTCAGGGATTGTTCACAACTATCCTGGTCTCCCAGGTCGACCCAACCTAAAATGGGTAGGTGGAAATGTTCTGACAAGTAAAGATGGCCGACGCGATTCTGAACATAATGGGCGATAGACCTATAACATATGGAGCTAGCACCTATACTCAAGCCGCTGAGGAGGATCTTCATCTCATCTCATCTCATCTCATCATGTTCCTCTTGTACCTTGCGGTGTCGAGGTGAAGTATAAACAGCGGGAGAGTGCCCGCTTATGGGCTTCATGTATCGGTATTACCATGGGCTCTTTTATTCCCTGCGTCCATCGTTTCAGTCCGTTTATACTTCTTAGTTTTTCTACGAGCAGTATGAAGATCCCCTGCCGGCTTGCTAGGCCAGTCGCAGGTTTAGGACAAAAATCTGACCATAGAGAGTCCATCCTCAACTTGACTTATGGTATTGTCTGTAAAACTGGAAAACATTACTGAAATAAATAGATGAATAAATAAACGGCGTAACAAGACTTTACACCGATACTATAATGTGACAGCATATGGGGAAACCCTGCAGCTACTAATGTCACCCATTTAACGCTTTGAGGAGCGACTAGCCAAGCGGCCTAAAATCCTGAGGCTCCATACCCCCTCCCACTCCCAACCCCTCCACCTGTCATACACATCAAGGCACCATGGGCAGTAGTGACATTTGTATTTAACTACTAGTGTCCGGTATAGCTGTTGCAATGACTCTCTTTCCCAATGAATTAAACTTTATGTCAAGTGGCACACACACACACACACACACACACACACACACACACACACACGCACGCACACACACACTTATGAGAAGGACATAACGGCAACCTCGGGTGTGTGTGTGTGTGCATAGCCACAGAGTCACCCTGTGCTTATTTCGGAGAAGTCAAATAAGTTACCGTGGAGTTGTGGAAGAGCAAACATGGCTACTTGAGCAATTATTCTGTGGATAGCAAGTGTTGCGGTATATTTGATGTGTTGGTATCCCTTCACGTACATGACACCAGCTTTCCTAATGTGTCTATGTCGACGATTAGGAGAAATATGACAGGAGAAAATAGTTGAGTTGAGTCAAGAACCGACATCATGGTACTCGGGAAATACACATTTGTTTTCTGTCCAATCTTCAACAGCCAGCGAAGAGTCATAATACTAATGGTAACGGTTACAGTCTGATTATGTGACAGTCTGGCATTTCCTTGGAGTACAGAGTGGCTGCCGTGTGTGTGTGTGTGTGTGTGTGTGTGTGCGTGCGTGCGTGCGCGTGTGTGTGTGTGTAAGAGAGAGATAGAGAGAGAAGTTTAGCCTATGTTAATCAATCACGCAACTCTGCCAATCCACCTAGCTGCCTCTCTTGATAGGACACACTAGACAACACAGTATATTGAAAAATGTAGAAACACCCAATCCCTACGCCGACTTTAAGTTGCACTTATAATTTGATTTACCGTTCAGAAAGCAATGACAAACTATTGAACGTAAAATTGCGTAGAAAATCAACCAGGGATTGATCGCAATGTCCTGCAAAGAACATGTAACATTGTTTAAAAAAAGAGAGAGAAAACCATTTGCCATTTGCATATAAAAGGTTCAGTGTAGGTGGCCATGTTTATAGCCCTTAGCAGGTCAATTTTCTATTGAGCCCTGTACTATGTCTTTCTTCTTAACTTATATAAACTGTCACTTATTTACTGCATATGTAGTAGTTTGTGGTGTATGGCAGTGGGGAAAAGGGGGGGGGGGGTCTCGAGCTCGAGGAATTTAAGCCGCCTGGCTAGTGCTGAATTGTGTTGATTATGGTTTTCTTTTTACCCCATACAGAAAAAAATCCACACTTTACTGAGGGTTCGAACCCGGGTCTCCCGAAGGAGAATCCGGCATTCTAGCACTCGGCCAGCCGCTATTCTATCTGTCAGTGCCGAATGTTGGGTGGCGCTCACCGAACCCGACAAACCGCATTGTACCACGGGCTTTGGGTGGAGGAGCACAACTGGGAGGTTACAAGTCTTATCCTGGTGCGAGGAAACGTAACTTAAAGATTAAATGTCATGGCAGGGCAGACCAGGCCCTAAGACTTGTTCGGCAACTGGTCTAGGATCGAAGCTCTGACAGGCGGTCAGTTAGAGCATTATTTTACTAATCCGACAGCTTCTGCAGCTTTTTTTTCTGTTCCAGATGTATTGGTGTTACCTTTCCTCTGGGGTAAACTAGGCAGGCCGAGAGAGGGATCATGCTGCACAGAGTCTCTACAATTCAGCCCAGGCGTTGTGTTATGTTTGAGGCACAGTGTAACAAACGATCGTCTGTCAAGACGGCAAAGTTCCAGAGGTTTAATTTACTTTAACTGCTTAGATTTGCATTCCTTATGCCAATGACTCTGGAAATGTGGTCATTATATAATTCAGTTCTTTCAAATCTAATGTGTATCTTGTCAAATGTTTCCTCCAATCTCTACTTCTATAAACCCAGAATAGGCATCGGTTGTGTGGTACTCCCTAGATGACCGGATTGTGACGGCAGATGTCCCATGTATTGTATTGAGTGGATGTCCTCTTAGTAGAGAGAGAGAGAGAGAGAGAGAGAGAGAGAGAGAGAGAGAGAGAGAGAGACAGACAGAGACAGAGACAGAGACAGAGACAGAGACAGAGACAGACAGAGAGACAGAGAGACAGACAGAGAGACAGAGACAGAGACAAAGACAGAGTATATTGAAGTACTTGGGTATCTTCTTCTGCGTTCATCCGGAGTGTTTTTTCAGACATAATTGTGGCGTGTCTCGTTATGCACCCTCGGGCTAAAACACTTAAACCAACACATCCGACTTTAGCGGGCATTTTTTAAAATCAGGTTAGCCGTCCTGGGGGACTCGTGGTGACATCCACATCCCAGCTGGTCAAGTTACAGCGGTCGAAGACTTCACTATCAACCCTATAGGGAAGGCAAGGGCAGTCAATGAGCATTTTCCGCCTTCCAAGGAGGCTTTCATAATTGCAGAGCCGGTACATAGCGCTCTGGTACTGGGCTCACCCAAGGAATCGCCACGTCCTGCACATGGCTGCTTTAATTTCTCACTTCTATGTATTGAGCATTTTGTTCGCCACAGGCCGCTCCCCGCATAAATCAGGAATGGTCGGTCTGCAAAAGGCGTCCACTCAGCGAGCTTTCGGTTCGGACATGTGCTGGACGTTGTGCCCGGAAGACAAAATAGTCCTAGCTGTTCCGGTCACGAAGGACATTCCACTCTCACTCGGACGTTTTTGAGTTTTGCCAATTTTATTTCCATCCTTAGGACGGCACATCCGACTTCTGCGGGCATTTTTGTTCAGGTTGGCCTTCCTGGGGATTCGAGGGACATTTGACTGTTGTGTTGTCGTCCGCATATCAGCTGGTCAAGTTGTACTTAGGTATCACCTTCGACAGGTGTTTGCCTTTTAAATATTATGTGGAGGCTCGGTGGTGATGTCTGGTAGGGGACTTAATGCACTGAGGGCGATGGCAGCAACAAGGGTAGAGCAAAGGATGCTTTACAGGCTCTTTCGGCAGTTAATAAGTTCTGTTATTGAGTATGGTTTGGGGCTCCTGACAGTATCAAAGAGCCAGCTTTAAAGGTTGGAGAGCATACGAAATGCGGCCATGCATTCTGGGGTGCACAAAGGACACACCAATTATATGCATGAGACATATCCAGGCGCTACCAACAGTGACGAATAGGCATAGGCACCTTCAAGCGAAATGGTACGTGAGAGTTGCTGCAGATAGGGATCACCACCTGCATGAAGCCATGAATATGGTCAAGGGTCATTGTCTAAGACGAGGCAGGTTCTGGATGGTACAGTCAGAAGTATCCATACATCAGGTGTGTGATCTAGAGACCACCAAGCGTGAACAAGAGTGGGTTGAAGCACGGGCAGACAGGACGGACTGGCACAATGTAATAGTAACACTGGGTCGTGAGTGCAGAGAATGGGCTGCGGGCCGCATAGAGTTTAAGGTGCAACAACTGATCCAAAGTAATACACATCAATGTGACTTAGTGATCTCTACTGATGGGTCAGTGATTGTCGGATGTATAGAATCCAAAAAGAGAGAAAGGATGCTAAATTCCGTTTTCCCAGTGTGTTCCTGCCCGTTTAATTATGTTAACCTTCAATGGCTTAATTGTTTAAGTCCATAAATAGAGTTTCAGAGAACCAAGGAATACCTGTATGCAAAAAAATTACAAGTATTTCCCTTTTATACCCAAAATCCCATTTGGTGGTTCCTTTCCTCTCCTCTCTCAGTTAACCTAATTTTATCGAGGGTAGTTTTGATTAAACTAATTGACTATTACAAGTTTAAGAAAATACACTCATGAAAGGAAATGACTTCATATATATATATATATATATATATATATATATATATATATATATATATATATATATATATATATATATATATATATATATATATATATATATATATATATATATATATATATTGAATAAAGAACAACAATACATCAAATACATACATGAAAAAAAAATCAGAAATCAATTATATCAAGATTTTACACATATATTCAACAGTGACCCCTTTTCGACTAATTTGATCAAGACTACGGGCCGTTTTGCAGCAAATTATCCTACAGAACCTCTGCGGTGGTAAATCTGAAACAGAAAAATTGGTCTGACCTCCCTTGTCGTGAATTGTGGGTTATGAGTTCCTGCTCCAAGCAGTAGCTGTAATTTATGTTTATCTTGTAAGCTGCAGAGTGTTGTCTTCCAGGCTTGTAGAATCGTATAATTTGTGTTGGCTCAAGCTCTCCTATTTTAATAGACTAATAACTATGAATACCTGTCCTTTTGCATATGAACTCTTGCAGGTGAATAGCTGTCTTTTGCATAGGAAACTCTTTTGAAGATGAATAGCTGTCTGCACTACTCCATCAAGGGCATCACTCAACAAGGTGCTCACTCAACAAGGTGCTACATTCACAAAGTGTTGCATTCAACCAGATGAGCATTCAAACTAGTCAGGTCTGGATCTAGTGGTACCAAGCCACTATCTGAAAGTTCAGCAATCAACATACATCTAATCATACCATCAATATAATATTAGAAATGCAATGCTCCTAAATAACGAACAAGTTAAATAAATAAAATGAATCTTGTTCTTAGAGAAAATAAACATAGAAGAAAGATAGGCTTGGTGTTCTCAAGTAGTTATCACCCACATAATTGTTTGCTCTCCATCCAATACTGGACTATCAGGTTTTCAGGTTTAACCTAGCAGATGTGCAGTTTCATCCTCACCTATGCTGTCCTTCATGTCTATAGTTTAAGTAATACCTTGATTGATTTGGAATTTGACAATTATGTTAACCATTCTCTTCTGTACGTAGTTTTGTTCTTTACATCTTTTCCCATTAAAAGAAAAAGGTTCTCATACATTAAGGGTTTTAAAAACCATTCCCCATTGCATGAGTATTTGCTTATAAACACTATAAGTACATCATGGTATCCATTTTGGTATAGAATTCAGGTGAATTCTTTTCTAATCAAAAGTTTCAAGGCGAGTATATTCCCTCCTCTTTACCGTGTCTATACTAAGATTGTACTTCATTTATCATCATCATCATCATCATCATCATCATCATCATCATCATCATCATCATCATCATCATCATCATCATCATCATCATCATCATCATCATCATCATCATCATCATCATCATCATCATCATCGTCGTCGTCGTCGTCATCGTCATCGTCATCATCATCATCATCATCATCGTCATCATCATCATCATCATCATCATCATCATCATCATCATCATCATCATCATCATCATCATCATCATCATCATCATCATCATCATCATCATCATCATCGTCGTCATCATCATCATCATCATCATCATCATCATCATCAATATCATTATATCATTATCATCATCATCATCATCATTATTATTATCATCATTATATCATTATCAACATCATCATTATCATTACATTCATCAGGACACTAGCCAATATGTTGTAACATGAGTGATCAATAATATAATAGGGTTTTGCTTAAGATACAAAACCAGATGCTTGTAGTATGCGTGATGTGTACTATGGATTGTGTCGTGCTTAGGGCACAAAACCAGATGAAGGTTCCATAAGTGATATATTATACAAAGTATTGTAATGCGTCGGAGTGCACTAAATAATTAATTAGCGTTTGGGTTATGCCGAACATGTTCTCTGGTGATGGACAGGACATTACACATAAAAGTTGCCTTCTATCATGAGATTGATTGTTAGCTTATACCGTTCTCATGATGTTTCTTCATTCACTAATTCTCAGACATAATATTCATATGTATAGATGATCATTTCACTCAGTCTTCAGACACAATCATATATGTATGGATGAAAATCAAGCATATGTATGTGCTTTACACAGAATACATTCACAGATTCAACCACACTGACATTTCAATGAAATCTCATCATTTGACATCATCCTTCAACAGACATTATAATATTTCCTGGATGATAATTAGTCATTCATACTAATGTGTTTTTCCACATGATACAGTCACATCTGTTTAACGATAATGAAATCACACATGAATCCCCACAGACATGCTCTCAGCAATGACATAGATTTATGTGATCATTAGACATAATTATGAGATTCTCAAAGGATACTTCCTCATCTGTAGCAATAATGAACTTACACATGGATCCCCACATGCTCTCATAGATTTATATGATATACTCAATCCACATTCAGGCATTATGAATTCTAACCATTCTTGCATGCCGGTTGACTAAGTATTATTATGTGGCACAAATATTAATTCCACGTGTTTACAACATTGAAAACACATTCGACTCACCACATGGGTGCTTGAACCCAACACACACACAATTATGATCCCTATAGGATATTATTTAGTTCTCATGTCTTCATGAGATACAAGAAAACTACTTGTTTGTTTACGTGCTCATGTCAAAAAATCTACTTGACTAATGTGCTCATGTAATTAAAAATACTTGACTATTACACATTACACTAATTTGTCTTATCAGTGTTAGCACATGTAAACTAGTTTTCTTTATACTAAACTAAGTATTCCTTAGTTCTTAAATTACTCATCACTCACAAATCACTACTGATTGAGTTGAACTACTTAAGAAATATAATGTACAACTATCTCTAATGCTTACACATTAAATAAGTTGTTTACTAGAAGAAAAGGAAACTCACTATGTTGTCCTAATGTACAATTTATCTATGACTATGATAATTTAATATATTATTTAGTTTCACTAAATTAATTTCTTAAGAACTAACCACATGAGTCTACAACACGTTGATTTACTGGGAAAAAGGCTCGCAGGCTACTAAACTAATATAAAATATTGCATTGTTTACCTCATTCTTTTGAATTGCTCCAATCACCACATGTCAACAACAAGATGTCAAGTACTCGATTTGGCGTATTTCCAAATCTACTGGCTGCTGGGTTTTCTGGTCCTACTATTCTCACTAGACTTTTAACTTTCTAACATGTTCGTAGCGAGTAGAGCTATCAATTTCCTGCATGCATTTCTTCTAGTTACGACGAGTTTTTGGCAAAAGAGGCTCTGTGACCGGTTGTTGCTGTTTTTATCTCAGCTTTTCCGTTCCCAGTTTTCGGTTGGATGTCGCTGTTGCTTCCTATTGTCGTAAATGAGTCATAAATTTAGGATTTTCCGTCGCGGAACAAATTATCCTTGTTGCGATGTCAATACCCCACTGTTGTACGGAGAAATATTCACAGCGCTATTACGGCTTGTGAAACTATTGTGAAAAAATATATCACAGTGGTGAGAAACAGACGGAGTGGTTGGGGTTAATTGCGAAGGCTAATGGACGATTCTTGAAAAAAGGAGAGTCTGGCATATGAGGCTACGACCTCCAGCATGAGAATGGAGGTGGAAGCAGTCACAGCGCCATTCCGTTGGTTAGAGGTGACCACTGCAACACACATTGTCTTCGTCACCGACTCAAGGAGTATGCTTAGTAAGTTGGAGAGAGAAATGTTTCGTGTGGAATAGCTCACCTCGCTTCAGAGGTCACCAATTGTGAGAATTGTATGGCTTTTTTCTTTTGCCCTGGCCGTGCGGGAATGCGGGAGAATGAACAGGCTGATAGGCTGGCAGGGAATGCACCTCTTGGGGGTAGATTAACTATGGACAAAGGGGAGGTGATCATGCGCCAATGGAACTAGGTGGGGAAAGTGGAGGAACAAACTGAGAACCTGTATGTGGAAAGGATGAGACTGCGTGGGATTGGCAGGAGTTCTTGTAGAATCTCAAATCTCAGAGGCAAGACCAGGAGAACTTTTAATCAGATAGCGGTGGGAACTGATTAGTAGTATGACTTTTCGCTGGCTGTGAACGAGGGAACGGATCGCGTATGGGCATGTCCTGAGTGCAGTGATGTCAGTGCTTAGCTCAAGTCAACTCAGTGCAACATATAAATGAGATTATGATATTTTTGTGAGATAAATGTCTATACGTATAGTTAATTAATAGCATGTCCTTACACCTTCTACAGTGTGCGTACCAAAGTCTTGTGTGAATGAAATGTATGGATGTGGTTCTGCAACATTGACCAGGCTGCGAGAATATCTCCATGCTCCATGCGGGAAGTCAAAGAAGAATAGTCAATCATCACAGTAATGGTGTCGTTTCTCGCTACACACGGAGAAGGGTACCGAGGAAATGGTCTGAGCACTTATGAGCCAATAGTTCGATTTTCAATGAGAATGAAATATTGATTGATTAACCAATTAACTAATTAACTAACCGACTGACTGACTAACTGACTGACTGACTGACTGGCTGACTGACTGACTGACTGACACACTGACTAACTGACTGACTGACATAATGGCAGATTAACTAACTAACTAACTAACTAACTAACTAACTTAATGGCAGCTTGACTAACTAAATAATTAACTAACTAACTAATTAGTTAAGTAACGAACAGACTTTATACGAACATACTTTATTTTCAAAGGGTAACAAATTGGGCACGCAGGCCTGTCTTACATTCGGCCATTCCAATCACTCATCTTTCTTTCATCAACAATGCATAGGAAAAAACATTGTCACATGAATTTTGTAAACATAAACAATGCATATTACTATGTTATGTGACACATCCACCACCCACCCACACATCCCCCATTCACTCCAACTCCTCCACCCAACCACACACATAACCCCCACACACACATACATGCCCCCACCCATCAACCACATCCCTACACCTACACATCTCCCCACCCACACACACCTCTCACCCACGACAAATCCCATCCACCCACACCCCAAGCACACATACATTCCCCAACCCACACATCCCCCACCCACATACATCTCTCCACCCACTCACATATCCTCTACCCGTCCCATTACCCACCAACAATCACTCACCCACATATCCTCCTCCACCCACACACCTCCAACCAACCAGCCAAACACACATTCCTCAGCCACACATCCTCCACGCACACACACATCTCCCCGTCAACTCACATATACCGCACCTACCCACACACAAATTCCGCACCCACCCACATAATCTCCCATCTCCCCCAGCCCACTCACAGATCCCGAGACCACCCCTACAAACATCCCTCATCATCTCCTAATCTACACACACTCACCCACCCACATATTCTCTATCCACCCACACATCCTCTACCCACCTATCCCCAACCAAACATCCCTTAACCACACACCCTTACTCATATACAATCACCCACCCACACATCCTCTACCCAACCACACATCCTCCACCCACCCATCCCCCAGCCACACATCCCTTAACCACACACCTCTACCCATATACACACACATCCCCACCCACGCACAATCTCCTCACCCATACACACATCCCTCACATACATCCCACCCACCAACACATCCCCCATTCACAAACACACACCTCCCATCCACGCACAACCCACACACACATCCCCAACCCATACACTCATCCCCTCACACATTCCTAGACACACGTACGTATCCCCCAACCACTAACACCCACACATCCCTCACCCACTCATCAACATATACATCTCCTATCTATCTACCCACCCACACTCACACACCCCAACCACCCATCTAAACACACATCCCCCTCCCTCATACACATCCTTCACCCACCCGCACACCCACCACACCCCCACCCACCCACACACACATCCTTTATCCACTCCCAGCTTCTCTCCCACACAACACCACACCCACACACATCCCAAAGACACATCCCTCACCCACACACACATCTCATCACACATCTCCTACCCATCCACACATCCCCAAACTACAATCACCCTCACTACCCACACATAAATCCTCCATCCAGCCACACACACTCCAACTCAGCCAGACATATCCCCCACCCACACACACATCCCCAAATCCATCACCCACACCCATCACGCACCCCTCCCCCACCCCACACACATCCCCCACATACATTCACCCACAAATCTCTCACCCACACACACACTCCCCACCAATCCACCCAAACATCCCACACCCATACACATCCCTCACCCACACACACATCCCCAAACCCATAACCACCCCCACCTGCACACATCTCCCACCCACCACATCTCCCCACATCCACATCTCCCCACCCACACATATATCCCCCACCCATCCCATAACCCACCATCAATCATCCACCCACATATCCTCCTCCACCCACTCACCCACAGCCACCTAGCCAAACACAGATCCCCACCAACACACACATCTCCTCGCCAACCCATACATCCCGCACGTACCCACACACAAATCCCCCTCCCACCCACATAATCCCACCCCGCCCACCCACATATCCTGAACCCACCCACACACATCACGAATCCACCCACACACACATCCCCCCATCCCCCACCTACTATTATGATCAAACTCCCACACTTTACACACACATACAGTGACGATTGTCATGAGCATTGTCGCAAAATTGTAAAGAAAATGGAGAAAAATTGTACATATACATTTTGTAACTTAAAAATTAGTGATGCAATTCAATTCTCTCTCCCTCTCTCTCTCTCTCTCTCTCTCTATCGCTCTTCTCTATCTCTTTTCTCTCTCTCTCTCTCTGTCTCTCTCTCTCTCTCTCTCTCTCTCTCTCCTGCCATTAACTTAGTAACTAAATAACTAGTTAATTAACTAACTAGCTAACCAACTAACTAACCAACTAACCAACCAAATAAATAAAACTGACTCGCTCGCTCACTCACTCACTCACTCACTCACTCACTCACTCACTCTCTCACTCACTCACTCACTCAATCACTCACTCACTCACTCACTCGCTCGCTCGCTCACTCGCTCGCTCGCTTGCTCGCTCACTCACTCACCCACCCACCCACCCACCCACTCACTCTATCTTACTAATTACCTAACTAACTCACTTACCAATCAACCATCTAACCAACCAACTAACTGACTGATTGACTGACTGACTGACTGACTGACTAACCAACCCACCCACCCACCAAACAACTAACAAACCACCCCAATAACTAACAAACTAAGTAACTAACTAACCAACTAACATATATTGCGCTGTCTGATCTCTCACAAGCAGAAGAGTCAGTATGTGGGACTGGTAATAGGAAGCCAAAAATCAGGTCTCATAACTTTCATAAAATCTGTTACATTTTTTTTTTCATTGTTGTACTTTTTAAATGTTTCCTTTAGAACTCTGCATTACCACCAGTATAGCTTTTAACACATCATTGCCAACAACTCGTGGAAGGGAAAAACCACAAATGCACCTCCGCTCGGTCAAGGATGGGAAACGTAGCACTCCTTCTACTGTTGAAGTCCTCAATCTCTACTGTTGTCGAGGCCCTCAAACAACACGCTCCTAGGCGTCCTATTTTTCGCTGTCTCCTTCTGCTCACACCAAGTCGTCCTTCTATGTCGTTTGCCTTGTAAGTTCCAGGAAACTGTCTTTCTAGTTATAGATTTTCAGGTATGCTTGTGTGACCTGTTGGTTTATCGAGATTCCTGTCAGTTCAATTTTTCACATGGGGCAGTGAGGAGAGTTTTGTGTGATATTCACTATCACAGGAACGGAGCATAATGAGACGACCCTTTGCTATGAAGTTGGACCCGCGACTAACTAACTAACTAACTAACTAACTAACTAACTAACTAACTAAACTAAACTAGCTAACTAACTAACTAACTAACTAACTAAACTAACCTAAACTAAACTAACTAACTAACTAACTAACTAACTAACTAACTAACTAACTAACTAACTAACTAACTAACTAACTAACTAACTAACTAACTAACTAACTAACTAATTAACTATCTAACTAACTAACTATCTATCTAACTAACTAACTAACTAACTAACTAATTAACTATCTAACTAACTAACTAACCAACCAACCAACCAACCAACCAACCAACTAACTAACTAACTAACTAACTAACTAACCAACCAACCAACCAACCAACTAACTAACTAACTAACTAACTAACCAACCATCCAACCAACCAACCAACCAACCCACCAACCAACCAACCAACCAACTAACTAACTAACTAACTAATTAACTAACTAACTAACTAACTAACATTTTCAGGATTTCTTAACGATTGTACTACCCAACGCCAGCGTCAACCCTTCACCTTATGATTCGAGGCAATCTGTAAAGTTCTCTCCCTAAGCTTCCCAATATTGATTCTGTCATACCGTTTCAGTTCTTTTAGTCCGCGCAAGCACTAGTTCATAAATATTTGTAGTTTATTATTAACTGTTTTAGTCGTTTTGTTTGTTTCTGAATTATACAACAGTATTGATTTCACGTTTAGAGTTAAATACTCTAATTTTTCCACTCTTTTGGCTTCCACATATCTCCTAGCGCCATAAAAGCTTCTCTTGCTTTTTCTAGTCTGATGTAATATCTCTTTGCTTAGATTGCTGTTCAAATTAGTGTATCATTTCGCCCCGTCAACTGTTGTGGCGAGAGTCCCACAGAACAGGGCACTTAACCTGACAACTTAAAAGGTTAAATACGGCTGAGATCGTATTCCTCGTCAATGTTGCTGTGGGGGGAAATGGAAAACTACTACACTGAGCAACTAAGGAAATTTAAAATGGCAGCCGAAATAAGAATCACCAACACTGGGATGGTCGCATGGTATTATTGCAGACACCATTGGCATCCATATGATTGAGGCGAGAGGACTGGCACAGGATCTAGAATCTGTTTAGCAGGCAGTCATGAGAGCCACGTTCTCAAGAGGACCTGCTACATGATGGAATTTAAACACATTGTCTTGTAAATTTAAAACACCCACCTTCAACTATATATAAAAACTCGGTGAGTCACAAACATCCTGCACCAGACTGGGGTAAATTCCACGTGCTTTAAGTGTGTGTGTGTGTGTGTGTGTTGTGTGTGTGTGTGTTGTGTGTGTTGTGTGTGTGTGTGTGTGTGTGTTATTTCGCCTGTGTTGTTGTATATTTGTGCGTCTCGTCATTATCATCTTCATCATAATCCATTCTCATCTTCATCGTCATATCATCATCATCGTTAGCATCATTATCATGATCATGATCATCACCATCTTCATCGTCATCATGGTATCATCATCATCGTCACTATCATTAGCATTATTACACTCATTATAGTTATAATCATCATCATCATCATCATCATCAACATCATCATCATCGTTATCATTATTATCCTCATCATATTCAATATCATCATGATCATTATCAACATCACTATCAACATCGTCATCATCGTATCGTCATCACCATCATCATCAACATCATCATCGTTATAATCATTATCATTATAAACATCACCATGGTCATCATCATTATCTTCGTCGTCATCATCAAAACATCATCATCCCTAACGTCAGTGTTGGTGGTGTCACAGTAAAGACCTCAACAGTTACAGACCTCGACTGCTCGCTGCCCACAACAACGCGCACAAGCATAGACGTGTCACATCATGTCCAGTTTTTAATGTTATCAGGACATCGTTTTCCCTTGGTTTCCTTTTCTCAGTTTGCCATCAATTTTTCACTGGACGATTACCCGTGAAAGGGTGTCACGTTCGGCATGCCCATGCCAAGCAATCCTTCGCCTCCTCTCCAACGGCAATGACGGTCATTAACCAAGCTGACCAGTGAATCCAGGAATGCCATTCATATCTTAAGCTAGTTAGTTGCATATCCTTTACAGGACTAGCAGTCAACCTCAGCATTTTTTTTTGGGCTGTTTGTGATTTCTTGGCAAGTGTACGCGCAGTAGTTTACCATTGCTTTTTGAACGACTGGTACTCATACGAAACCCAATGCAAGGCGGTCTGCTGCCAAATTGCCCGCAGCTGTGTTTCCAACGCGGTATGCGGGATTACGAACTGCGTCCTAACACCTTCGCCAGAGAGCCTGTCCCATTCATGAGAAGTGAAGTAATTGTTTTAGATACAAATGTATACAACTTGGGCATTATATCTATCATAGAGACGACTATATAGTCGTAATACTCTCTGCATACAAGTATAGAAGAGGATGGATACAGACAATTCAAGTAATAAGGCCAATGGAAAGGAATACATAATGAAAACGTAGATGGATAAAAGGATGGACGTTGCGAGGTTGAGTGGACGAAAGGATGGATATGTGTATAGATGGTTTGACGCATGGAAAGGACCTGCAAATATGTGAATGGACACATAAATGGAAAAGTATGGGCATTTTTCCGTTGTAGTGTTAGTGCACCCGAGCATGTGTGCTATTCCTTCTTTCCCTACTGCTTCTCACCAGTGTTTTATCTGGATCGGCCCAGTCAATACAATACGTCGCTATAGGTAAATTATATCAATGTTTATAAATATATACATTAAGGTAAAAGCGCATACTGACATAGATGAGATGACAAAGAATCCAAGTTAACGAATGCAGGTCAGGAACAGAGCGGCAGTGCTTCCACTAACTACCGCCAACATGAGAATGGCGGTGGAAGCAGTATGCTTAAGTAAGGTGGAGAACGGAACGTTTCGTGTGGAATGGCCATTCTCACCTCAGAGGTCACAGACTGTGAGAATTGTGTGGATATTTTGCCCTGACCATGCGGGAGTGCGGGGGGAATGAATGAACGGGCTGATATGCTGGCAGGGAATGCACCTCGTGGCGGTAGTTTGCCTAGTTTGTGGTCATGCGCCTGTAGGACCATGTGGAGAAGGCAGGGAAGTAGATTGAGAACCCGTATGTGGAAAGAATGATATTGTCTTTGAGGTATGGAGAGGTAAAACTCCATCCCGTTTCTGTTTCTCCATGTCTGTTCTGTTAAGCTGCATTCCTTTGTGTTATTTTACATTGTTTCAGATATGTACATTGTATCTGTGTTTAGTCAGTTTCATCTTTTCGCAGGAGCAACCCATACCTCACTGTATTTTCTAGGTCTTGTATAACTTGCTCAATGCAAATTAGTATACACATAAACAAGCACATAAATAACCAAACAAACGAGCAGGCACAAGCAGACAAACAAATCTACACTCTCGAGTTGTCTTTGTCATTTCGCTACCAGTTTAATGGCTATATAAGGTATACCGCATAATAAACAGCATATTCACACCAACCCTATGCTACCAATCTCAAACCTGGACTTTATCCAAATCACACCTTCGCAAAATCAACACCTGTGAAATAAGATGCCTGAGGAGAGCTTCCAACTTAACAATCCGAGACCGAATAAGAAATGCTACTATCACACAGACTGTCGGATCAACACCTTGTGCCACATTTATTGAAAAACAGAAGATCAAGTGGTTTGGCCAAGGCGTTAGAATGCAACATCAGCAACTACCATCACTGGCCTTACATCAAAGATCATCTGCGACGAGACCACGAGGACGTCCAAGAAGAAAATGGATTGACGACATCAGAGACATTGTACAACCACACGGAATGACACTATCCAGTGCCGTCCACCGGGCGCTGGAACGCAAATTATTCCTCCCCACGACGCTTGACGGCAGAAGTGGAAGATGATGATGATGATGATACTGATGATGATGATGATGATGATGATGATGATGATTATAAGGTATACTAACTAATGACAACACCATTGAACTTTGTTTCGAAGCATTAAAACTTTGGCACACAGGCCTGGATTTTCACATTGCTCACTCGATAGTACGACAAGTATGCTTGACATTGTACGCTCGCTAAATCTCTTCAGTAGGGAACACAATTATATGAACTTTGATGATAAACACGACTATATATATATATATATATATATATATATATATATATATATATATATATATATATATATATATATATATATATATATATATATATATACACACAGACACACACACAGCAAACTACTACTAAACGTTAAAATTGCCTAGTACATCACAAGCTGCCCAAACATGCTGGGGTTGATTGTAAAGTCCTGTAAAGGACATGCAACTAACATTGCATCCAAGTTTAGAAGAAGTCCATCCATCATGTGCCATGCCGGTAAGCGTGGGCGGTCATGTTCTGCCATCTCACTCGATCACCAGAGTCGTGGATCAGCTCTGTGTTCCTGTCTGGACCATGCCACGTGGCCAAGCCATCCAGGTATTTGCTTTTAGGTCTTCCCCTTGGTCTCTTCCCTTCGATCTTGCCAGTTGTCACCAAGTTCTCCAATTCATCTCTTCTCATAACATGCCAAAAAAAATGTTGACTGTCTACGTCTAATGACTCTAATCAGTTTACGATCTTCATTTGTTTCTTGAAGGACTTGATTGTTGGTGTTTCTATCTGTCCATGGTATTCTTTGCATTTTCCTCAGAAACCACTTTCCAAAGCTATTAGCTGTTTTTAAGTTTGACTGCTTATTGTCCACGCTTCACATCCATATAAAAGTACAGGTTCTATGTAGCATCTCAACACTCTTTTTCTCGTTTCAATTGATATCTTTTTGTTGGTCAGTATGTTTTTCATCTTGCAAAAGGTTACCTTTGCAATGGTAATTCTTGTTCTAATCTCTTCAAGGCATCTCCCATCAGATGTTATGACTGTGCCGAGATAACAGTATCGATTCACTTATTTAAGAATATGTCCATCTACTCGTATATCACATTGTGGTATTTCCTTCTTCCTAGTGATGACCATAATCTGTGCCTTCTTAATATTCAGTTCTAACCCTAGTTGTTCACTGTGTGCAACAACCGCATCTACTAAATTTTGCAGGTCCTGTTCATAGTCTGCAATCAAGACTGTATCATCTGCATATCTAATGTTATTGATGCATCGTCCCAAAATGTTGGTTCCTTCCATATCTTCTATATTTCTAAATATATTTTCACCGTACAGGGAAAAAAGATCTGGAGACATTACATATCCCTGTCTCACACCTCTTTTAATAGGCTGATATTGACCTACATCGTTATCAATTCTGATGGCAGATTGTTGTTACAAATATATGTTTTTTACAAGTCTAAGGTCTTTTCCATCAATTTGTAGATCTTCAAGCATCCTTATCATGTCGACATGTCTCACTTTATCGAAAGCCTTTGTGTAGTCAATAAAGCAAAGATATAGATCTTTGTTTACTTCTATAGAACGCTCAATTACTGTTCTCAGTATATACACAGCATTTACTGTGCCCTTGCCTTCTACAAACCCACATTGTTCGCCTCCTATTTCGGGTTGTATTTTCTTCTTAACTCTTTGCATGATAATTCTCAGCAGAATCTTTGTGATGAGTCTCATTATACTAATTGTTTTATGTTGATCGCATTCCATGGCTCCTGATTTCTTCGGGATTGCAATAAATATAGAATTACATAATTCAGGAGGTATATCTCCAGTATCGTATATTGCGTTCAGCAGTCTGGTGACTTGGTCAATCCCATATTCTTCTAAGGCATTGATCATTTCTACTGTGATGTTGTCTGTACCCGGGGTCTTGCCAGTTTTCATATGGTTAAGAGCATTCTGAACTTCTATCTTCAAAATTGATGGTCCTTCATTATTGTTTCGGTGATTATATTGTTCTTCTCTTGTATCATCATAAAGGTCTTTCACATAATCTGACCACGCATGTAAAATCTGATCTTTTTCTATTATGATTTTGCCATCTTTGGTTTTTAGGCAACCCGTTGATGTGTGTGTTCTTTTGTTAATGATGTCATTAATTCTTTTGTGCATTAATTTGGTATTCCGGGTATTGTGTTGGTGTTCAATTTCCTTGCAATTTTCCTCAAGCCATGTTTCTTTTGCCTCTTTGAATAGCTTCCTAATTTTCCTATGAATCTTTTCATAGTTTTCCTTGTTATTTTTGTTATTTCCTCTTACTTCCATGAGTTTTAAGATGTCTTCCGTTATCCATTTCTTGCGTCCTATTATCTTTACTTTTGCTATGGTTGTTTCTGCAGCTTGGTTGACTGATTTCTTTAATATTTCCCATTGGTCACTGACGTCTTGAAATAATATTTCCATATCGGACAATGCATCGAATCTGTTTTTTTACCTCTACGTTGAATTTATCTTTTATTTCCTCACTCTTCAGTGCTTGTAGATCAACTTTTGTGTTTCTTGGTGAATATTTGACTTTCTTTAATTTTATATGTAAATTGCTTAAGATTAATCTATGGTCGCTGTAGCAGTCTGCGTTTGGTATAGTTTTTGCGACTTTTAAGGCATTTCGAAATCTTCTGTTGATGAGGATGTAATCAATCTGATTTCTAATCTTATGATCAGGACTCCTCCATGTCCATAATCTCCTTGGGTGCTGTTGAAACCAGGTGTTTCCAATAATCAAATCTTGCTCTTTTGCCCACTGTACTAGTCTGCAACCTCTTTCATTCGGTTCCCCTAGTTCATAATTGCCTACTATGCATCCGTCCTGTTGATTTCCAACTTTGGCATTCAAGTCACCCATTATAATAGTTACTTCAGAATTCTTGCATTTCTTGAAGGCTTTCTCTAAATCACTATAAAATTCATCGATGCTGTCATCACTACTGTCTGCTGTTGGTGCATAAACTTGTATGACGTTGACACCAAAAGGTCTTCCACTCAGCTTCACCAGTAACACTCTGTCTGATACAGTCCAATATCCTTTGATCGATTTTGCTCTCTCTGTATCCATTATAATTGCTACTCCTCGTTGTTGTTTCTCTCCACCAGAATAGATTATTCTATATTCTTCAGATGTCATAATGCCCATTCCTGTCCATCTGGTCTCACATACACCTAACAGGTTAATATTTAATCTTCTCATTTCATTCTTAATCTTATCAAATTTCCCATCCCCACTCATAGTTCTTACATTCCATGTTCCAACTTTCAATGTTGATATTCTTTTGCACCCAGTCGCCTGATGACGGTCTGGAGTCCCTTGGTGCGCATGACTACCCCTACCGGCGAGGCTACTCCTATGGAGCACCAATTTACGCCGTTTCTCTGATTATCGATAAGACTGCAGTACATGATATTCTTGGCATCTGTAAAGAAGGTAGTTTGCCATTGTTTTCCTTCCTAGCAGTGACCATACTGGTCGATGACCGTAGCCATTGTCTCCAAAAAAGGAGATCCTCTGCCTTCCGTCGTGAAGCTGGAGACCATAACCTACAACTATCTGTCGGCTGCTCTTCAGCTTCATCCACCACCTGCACTTATGGCTTCACGTAACCCTGATCGAGGGGCTAAACGGGTACTCCAACTTGCCCAAGGTTGTCCCGTAGGCTAGCGGAGGGAAGAAGGCACCTTACCTCTCCTTTGATAGGGGATACCCCTATCCCGCCACCGGAAGTCACCCAAGCAAAAGAAATGGGACAAATGGAGTTCAGAAACGTTAACAATGAAACAGAACCCAACAAAAACACAACGAGGACAAAGACAGTAATTAAACATACACCCAGTTCTATCTGATACTGTGTAAAAGAACTGAAACTTATCAACCGCCATTGTTTTTTTACCCCAGTCCTTGACAAAAGTTTCTTCACCTCCTCTCTTTCTTCTTCCACCCGGCCCGGCACTCCTCCTTCGTCTCCTTTTTACGGCTGGCCAGAATGCAGCTTCCATGCAGACAGTCGGAGGAAGGGAGGGGTGGCAAATGCTG
The DNA here is from genome assembly GCA_963921405.1 of Cepaea hortensis. Classification (NCBI taxonomy): domain Eukaryota; kingdom Metazoa; phylum Mollusca; class Gastropoda; order Stylommatophora; family Helicidae; genus Cepaea; species Cepaea hortensis. The sequence goes on along the minus strand of OY992883.1, from coordinate 52,118,903 downwards.
GGCTCGATTACAAAAATGAGATCACTAGGTCGACCCGACCTGGAGGCTTGCAAGCCCGGGCTTTACATGGCATGTGAATAATAGAGGATGGCGGGACGGGAGGAAGTCATAAAAAGTGCGGATGAAAGGGACTCGAAAATGAGATTCTTTTGCTTGTCCTGTCGCCTCTCTCTGCCCTCTCTCTCTCTCTCTCTCTCTCTCTCTCTCTCTCTCTCTCTCTCTCTCTCTCTCTCTCTCTCCCTCTCTCTCGCTCCCTCTTTCTCTCTTTCTCTCTGTATGTCTGTAATATGTCTGACAGTCTACTGTTTTGTCACATGTTGTAATCTGTAATCTACCTGTTTGTCTGTCTGTGTCACCTGTTGTTTGTCCGAAATCTAAGTATCTGTCTGTCTGTCTAACATGTTGTTAGTCTGTAGTCTACCTGTCTGTCTGTCTGTCTGTTTGCGTCATCTGTTGTTAGTCTGTAAACTCCCTGTCTGTTCTTGACCCGGCTATCATCTACCTAACCCTTGGAACTTTTCTTTATTGCGTTCGCACGCTTTGAACTCAAGCGTTGTCCATTCACGCGCTAACACTTCTAGTGCACTGGGCTTATTTTTGTTTGCGTGTGGATTAGCTTTCTATATTACAAGTGCCCCTCTCCATCAGGCGAGCCCACTACGACTTCAGAAGTACTTGTAATTTATGTCCCCTAGTCAAGGTCGAGAAGTCAATATTTTAGTTCAACTGACCGTTGTAGGGGTTAAACACGGTACCTCGGCATCAACACTAATGATGTTTAAAAGCAAGCTCTCTTATCCATTCGGCCACACTGACCTCCAGCATTAAACGTGTGTGCCAGTCTTGCCCAGCCATTAGTGCAGCACAATCAAAGTGAAGTACCCCACTCACGCCAGGAGGTGCTTTGTGTAAAGCATGCCAATCTGTGTTTTTAGACCGATCTGCACTAGATGAGTGACATGCTCATTATCACGCCGATCGCCGTTACTACCCTTGCAATCTCCTGGTACTGATTTTAAGCTGGGTCGACTGAGGGATACTGGTCAATGACAAATATCTCCACCTAAATGGTGATTTAACACATGACCAATGGTGGTCAAGCAAACGTTCTAGTCATTACGCCACTACGGCGACCTGTAGAGCAGCAAGAATCATGAAGTGTCATTTTTACAGCAGAATATATAAAAGGTAAATGACACTATTACAATTCTTCTTCTTCTTCTTCTTCTTCTTCTTCTTCTTCTTCTTCTTCTTCTTCTTCTTCTTCTTCTTCTTCTTCTTCTTCTTCTTCTTCTTCTTCTTCTTCTTCTTCTTCTTCTTCTTCTTCTTCGTTCGTCCGGAATGTTGTATTAGACGTAATTGCGTTGTGCCGGTTTACAACAGAGCTGTGATATTTGCACCTTTCGGCCGACACATCCGGCTTCTTCGGGCATTTGTTGACCTACTTACCTTCCTCTATTACATGTCTTAAGGAGCTTCCTTTAGATGGCGCTAGACCCATATCATCATAGACCAATGATCACTCTATGGGTGATTTTGTCAGAACCACTCCGGCCACCTGAACTGTCCAAGACATATCCTTGTACCCATTAATAGGCTGGGTGAACCTGTCGGAGCAAGTTTTAAAATTTCGCCCAGGTGGGAATTTAAACCAGTTGTCTAACAGACCGATGACCGTCTAGCTACAGAGCTACAGCGCATTCCATATAGCGACATTAATTCGGTTATCCAATTGAAAGTCAAAAGAAAACTTTCCCATAAACCAATTACATCGTTCATTATTACAGCTTCGTTATATTACAAAGCCGGCGCTGTGGCAAAGGAGTTACGAATGCAATTAGTTCACCCGCATATCGCGTTCGAAACATTTCGGCGGCTGATTTGAAAGCAGACCGCCTTGCGTTGGTTTGCATACAATGGTATCAGTGCCGGTCGTTCAGAAAACAAAGGCAAACTACTAAACTCAAACTTGCCAAGAAATAACAAACAGCCAAACAATTATAGGGTTGACTGCGACGTCCTGTAACGGATATACACGTTTTTTTTTTACATTACAAATATTTAAAGAATAGACATGATTGTTTGGTTAGTGACAGCAGGCATTCGATAGCGTAAAACTGAAATTCAAAGATACATTGTGATTTGAAACTGCAATTTCCAGGTTACAATAGCGCATTGATAAATAATTGTGAAAGTGTGCTTAAACGTTAAGTCAGTTGCATGTTCTGAACATGCCCTAGCAACCATCCCCAGCATTTGTTGGCTGTTTATGATTCACTAGACAATGTTAGTTCAGTAGTTTACCATTGATTTCTGTACGAATTCTCGACTCGGTATGTCGGGGAATTGTGAAACGCAGTTTCAATATCCTATAAGCCCCAGTGCCTGTTGTACTTGAATGCTTGATGAGATAGCAAATCAGCCTGGAGAGCTACCATCCTTAGCCAGGCCTCTCACCGACCTGATAGCTGGACTCTGGCCAAAAGTCCAGTCCAGTATTAATTGAAGGGGAGGGCGCTTTAGCGACGTTGGTACTTAATTGCGTTGATAATGTCCTGATGTATTTGTGTGTTTGTTATTTGACTACGCTGGTTTAATATACAATTATGAGACCTAGCTATCTCAATGGTTCATCATCATCAAGTGCCATGCCAGCTGGCGTAGGCGTTCATGTATCTCCACATATCTCGGTCTTTGGTGTTCTGGATCAACTCTGCTGCTGATATTCCTCTACGGCCTCGTCTCAATCCGTCCTGCATCATTTCTCTTGGTCTGCCTCTGTCTCTCTTCCCCTAGATCTTTCCAGTTGTCACGGTGTTGTCCAGTGCCTCCCTTCTCATCACATGACCAAAGAAAGTTGTTTGTCTCTTTCTTATTGTTGTATATAATGTTCTAGTTTCATTAGCCTCTTTCAGGCAATCGTTGTTAGTTACTTTGGCAGTTCAAGGAATTTGCAACATTCGACTTAAGAACCACATCTGTGTTGTTTCCAAGTTCGTCCTAAAGTTTTCATTTACATTCCAAGATTCACTGCCATACAACAATACAGATTCTATACAGTACTTCAGCAATCTCTTTCTTACATTCAATGATAGTGACTTATTGCATACGATAATTTTCATTTTCTGAAATGCAACTTTTGCTTGCCCTATCGTCTCTTAATCTCCTTTGCGCACCTTCCGTCTGATGTTATAAATTCCCCCCTTTTTTCGCATATCCTATTACAGGATATTGCGGTCAACATCAACCTTTTACCGCTGTTGTTGATTTCTTGGCAAGATTACGCTCAGTAGTTTGCCATTGTTTTCTGAGCGACCGGCTCACATATCCTGTAAGTAACGGGCAAGGCGAGAACCGCTGCCGACTCTCGCGCAGCCGCGTTTGCTCACGTGGATAAACGGGATTACGGAGAAAGTCTCTACCGCCTAGGCCAGGGAGACCGGCATAAATGCCCCTTGGTGTTTAAAATTATCCACTTGGTTAAGAATGTTCCCTTCTTTTTCCATTTCACACTTTGGTATCACATTTAGCTGTCGTCATTTGGAGGTGACAGGTTCTAATCCCGGTCGGTAATTATAGCTGTAGTAGGTTGTTTAGTGCGTTCTCTAGTCTCGACTTTCGTCTACTTTTATGAGCGCCTGGCGATACACGTGTTTTATTTTACAGTAGTGTCCTGAGCATGGTCCGGCATGGGTTCGACTATGATGGTCCTATCACATCACAGGTCTGTAGTAGGAAACTACTTCGGGGCAAATGTATTACATTTATGATCATTACGTGGAACCTGAAACAAACTTGTGGGGGAAGCGTGCCAGAAGGTGGCAACGACGCCTGGCGGTGGTAACATTCACAGATGGGCTAGAAGTCTCTAGATGTGCACCATGACGAAGCAGGACAGAGGGTGTTGGAGACATGACAGTCGACTTTCAGTGCGGAGAAGGCGCTTGATGGTGGTGATGATATTTACGTAAGTGAAATCAATGTGTCGTAGTCAACTAGTCGTAATTTTTCCTTTATTGGTAGTAACATGCTAGATCCCAGAGTAACATGCTAGATCCCAGAGTAACATGCTAGATCCCAGAGTAATATGCTAGATCACAGAGTAACATGCTAGATCACAGAGTAACACGCTAGATCCCATAGTAACATGCTAGATCCCAGAGTAATATGCTAGATCCCAGAGTAACATGCTAGATCCCAGAGTAACATGTTAGATCCCAGAGTAACATGCTAGATCACTGAGTAACATGTTAGATCCCAGAGTAACATGCTAGATCCCAGAGTAACACGCTAGATCACAGAGTAACATGCTAGATCACAGAGTAACATGCTAGATCCCAGAGTAACATGCTAGATCCCAGAGTAAATGCTAGATCACAGAGTAACATGCTAGATCACAGAGTAACATGCTAGATCACAGAGTAACATGCTAGATCCCAGAGTAACATGCTAGATCACAGAGTAACATGCTAGATCCCAGAGTAAATGCTAGATCCCAGAGTAACATGCTAGATCCCAGAGTAACATGCTAGATCACAGAGTAACATGCTAGATCCCAGAGTAACATGCCAGATCACAGAGTAACATGCTAGATCCCAGAGTAAATGCTAGATCCCAGAGTAAAATGCTAGATCCCAGAGTAACATGCTAGATCACAGAGTAACATGCTAGATCCCAGAGTAATATGCTAGATCCTAGAGTAACATGCTAGATCCCAGAGTAAATGCTAGATCCCAGAGTAACATTTTAGATCCCAGAGTAACATGCTAGATCACAGAGTAACATGCTAGATCCCAGAGTAACATGCTGGATCCCAGAGTAACATGCTAGATCACAGAGTAACATGCTAGATCCCAGAGTAACATGCTAGATCACAGAGTAACATGCTAGATCACAGAGTAACATGCTAGATCCCAGAGTAACATTTTAGATCCCAGAGTAACATGCTAGATCACAGAGTAACATGCTAGATCCCAGAATAACGTGCTAGATCCCAGAGTAACATGCTAGATCCCAGAGTAATATACTAGATCACAGAGTAACATCCTAGATCCCAGAATAACATGCTAGATCCCAGAGTAACATGCTAGATCCCAGAGTAATATGCTAGATCCCAGAATAACATGCTAGATCCCAGAATAACATGCTAGATCCCAGAGTAATATGCTAGATCACAGAGTAACATGCTAGATCACAGAGTAACATGCTAGATCACAGAGTAACATGCTAGATCCCAGAGTAACATGCTAGATCACAGAGTAACATGCTAGATCCCAGAGTAACATGCCAGATCACAGAGTAACATGCTAGATCCCAGAGTAAATGCTAGATCCCAGAGTAACATGCTAGATCCCAGAGTAACATGCTAGATCACAGAGTAACATGCTAGATCCCAGAGTAACATGCTAGATCCTAGAGTAACATGCTAGATCCCAGAGTAAATGCTAGATCCCAGAGTAACATTTTAGATCCCAGAGTAACATGCTAGATCACAGAGTAACATGCTAGATCCCAGAGTAACATGCTAGATCCCAGAGTAACATGCTAGATCACAGAGTAACATGCTAGATCCCAGAGTAACATGCTAGATCCCAGAGTAACATGCTAGATCCCAGAGTAACATTTTAGATCCCAGAGTAACATGCTAGATCACAGAGTAACATGCTAGATCCCAGAATAACGTGCTAGATCCCAGAGTAATATGCTAGATCACAGAGTAACATCCTAGATCCCAGAATAACATGCTAGATCCCAGAGTGACATGCTAGATCCCAGAGTACTATGCTAGATCACAGAGTAACATGCTAGATCCCAGAATAACATGCTAGATCCCAGAATAACATGCTAGATCCCAGAGTAATATGCTAGATCACAGAGTAACATGCTAGATCACAGAGTAACATGCTAGATTCCAGACGGCTGGGTAATGCGTTCATTCCACACACCGGCCAGGTGGACTTGAATGTTGATTGCTCTTTCAGAAACAAAAAAAAAACCAAAAAACTGCCCCGAAAGCATTCATCTTAAAATACTAGATCCCATGCGGTCATCGAAACATTAGAAGAAAAACACCATAAATAAATTCACAGAACTGCTTCAAACTTATAGAAATAAATTTGGACGTAGAGATTTCTCATGTAATACTAGATACAGCGTAACAGCTCCATATGTGTGTGTGTGTGTGTACTCGCGCTCGCGCGTGTGTGTGCACGTGTGTGCGTGTGTGTTAGAAATTGCAAACGCCTAGTTACAAGTGAGAGATGAAGCTCACTATCAAATAAAAGAGTTATACGACTGGTGTTTCACCAGCACGACTTTACACAAATGAAAGAGTCACGCGACTGGTGTTTCACCAGCACGACTTTACACAAATGTTGCATGTCCTTGTCAGGCCATTGCGATCATCGGCAGGTTGATTGTCTAAGGAATTCTACGTTCAGTGGTTACAGCTCCACCACGGAACCAGCACGACAAATGACTTCAGATCATCAGAGGACGACCACCTCTCTGAATGTTTCCATCTCCTTATTTTCTTGACACTCTCACAGGTCGGGTCAGTCGGGGTAATGACTCCCGGGCGTTTTTCTACTGTTGTGCGTATTCACATTTGAGACGTTCGTTATCGTGCATTTCCCATATCGACATTGCTAAGTGTGACTGCCCAGAAGCCACCCCACCCTCGTAGGGTGAACATTAGGCAACCGGTGCTGTTTGCTATTACTTCCTGAACGAGAAGTCAACATTTAATTTCAGCTCACCGGTCGGTGTGTGTTAATGACCCCACTACCTAGCGCAATCAAGTTTAAGCGCGTACGTTACACCTCTCGGCCGTGCTGACCTATAGCACGACTAAAGGCCTGTGAAACCTGCATATTGTACAGCCGAGATGCTCAACGCGTTTTTCAGTATCACATCCTGTGGTTCTCAGATGTGTATCACCTTTTTTTAAATTATTATTTATTTTCAGTTTCTTTTCATTGTTCTCCCAAGTTTTTATGACTTCCTACTCTTCTCATTCGCTTATTACGCCTTAATGTAGTTATTATAGTGTATTCCCATTGTGTTTATATTTTGTGTTTTGTGTATTTATTTGCTGATGAAGGCAAATTGCCAGAAAGTCATATTTTCAGTCATTGTGTACTTTAAAGCTGTATTACTTCGTGTTATTTTATATTGATTACATTTCCACAGCTTTACCGCAGTTCCACTAATTCCATTCATACTTTAACTATGGAAACTGCAGAAAACAATTAAGAAACAGTGGCAGACATTGGAGGTTTTTGACCGGCTTATCCCGCCACTGGTAACATAAACAGTACCGGGGTCAATTGTTAACTGCTATACAGTAATATAAGATCATCATCATCATGTGCCCTGCCAGTTGGTGTAGGCATTCATGTCTCTCCACAGATCTCGGTCCGTGGTGTTCTGCATCAACTCTGCTCATGCCATTCTAAAGTATAGTGAAATACTAGTTGTCAATGCATTCAGCTGCACAGCATGATGTCATGGTCGTTAATATGATATTGATTATCACCGTCATCATTATCATCAGCAACAGCATTATTATTATTATTATTATTATTATTATTATTATTATTATTATTATTATTATTATTATTATTATTATTATATCTGACTGACTGGCACCTTGCCGTCTTGACATACGATATTTTGTACAATGGAGATAACCTCTTCCCCCACCCCTTCCCCACCCTTGACACCAAGCCTGGGCTGGATTTAGAGGTCATGCGTTGCCCATGCAGCATGATCCCTCTCTCGGCCTGCCTAGTTTACTTCAGAGGAAAGGTAAAAGGTAACACCAATATGTATGGAACAAGGCAAGCTGCAGAAGCTGTCGGATCAACAAAGCAATACTCTTAGCTATCTGCCTGTTGGAGCTTCAGTCCTAGACCAGTTTCAGACCAAGGCTGAGGGTCTGGTCTGCTCTGTCATGACATTTAGGTTGCCTTTTCTGGCAGTAAGGTAAGGTCATTTCCGCTCCTCCGCCGGAAGTTTTACCACAATAATAGGGGTTTCGGGTTTGGTGAGCGCCGCTAACAGAAAGCAGGTAGCAGCGTCTGCTGTCATACGGTAGATCAGCCATATCTGACAAAGACCGGACTTTAATGATATAACTAGTTACACATAGTTAACGTACAACATTAGTTAATAGATACCTCAGTCATTGTGCTACAGTAGATTTTGTTTATGTAGAAAAATAAAATAATATTAAATAAAGCAAATTTAAAAACGAAATATGTTCTGCTAGTTTGCGAGGCTGTTAGTGACCTGGTTACATAAACAAGTAACAGCACGGTGTTCCGGGGCGCCCTAGCATTACTGTGCTTCTGCTGCCTGGCATGACAAACAACCACATTATCCTGTGCAAATCACAGCTAAGATGAACCGATTATGATGCTCGTATGCCAAATGAGCGGCTTCCAAAAACATCATTCTTTGGCGTGCTTGTTTCAGGCAACAGAGCTCGTGGTAATCAGACAATTTATTATCAGATATCACCGAAGATCCTCGTGAAAAAAACTGCGACAGTGACTTGGATATTTGGGAGGACATTGTTGCCAAACGCTCTACGTGGTGCTACTACCCCTGGCACTTTGAAAGACAACAGAATGTTATATTGTGCTTTTAAAAAAGACACACTAACTACAACCCATGGTGGGGATGGAGTTATACCTGTCCGTAGCACAAAGCCTGGGCTTAATTGTAGAGACTGTGTTTCCCATGCAGCATGATCCCTCTCTCAGAATCTGCAGGGGTCAGCAAAGCAACGTCTACCCTAGACCAGTTGCCGATGAAGTATTAACTGGTACAGTTAAATATATAACAATAAGGTGTATTTGGAGCAGTTAAAAAACTGAAAAATTACACTGCGATATATTGCATGAAATTAAAGACTAGTTAACTTTGTCTGTTTGATATTTGGCTCTAATTGGACGTCAATGAAATAGGTCTTCCTCGTCTGTCTATATCCAAGATCCAAGACTCTTGAGATGGAAAATCATGACCGCCGACACTTACCGGCATGGCACATGGTGATGATGGCGATAATGATGGTACTATGACAACGGCTAGAGGAAATATTGCTCGGTGACGTTCTACACACACACACACACACACACACACACACACACACACACACACACAAAGACACACACACACACACACACACAAAGGGGAGGGGAGGACAATGGAATGCAATGTAGTTCAGTCTTTATTGGATTTGACATAGGTAGCTACTGTCCTGAGCAATAAGCGGACAAGCTGGGGGAAAAAAATTAGTGACATGTAAAATAATGTTTCTTTGGAAAACGCAAAGATTACAATGGGCAGACAGAAAGTCGAATGAAACAGTTTTTCAAGAAAGAAATAAAACACGTAAATTTTGTTTAGAGAAAATAATCGCAGATAGTCAAAACAAATGTTGAGAACGTCATGTGCAGAAATAAATGTGAAAAAAACAACAACTGATACACTTGATGGGGATA